>OW285243.1:1919878-2519878 GCA_935421215.2 Melolontha melolontha
AATTTTTAATATACATAAATAGAAAACCATGTTTGTATTAAACTTGGAAATAAACTCATCGTTTTATTACATCATTCAGTTAGAAACGCGACGATCATTGAGTAAATAACTTCATGTAAACGTAACTATTTACACTTCATGCGAAGTGAAAGTATCTGTATCTTAAGCCAACTTATAAATTTCAATTAACAGAAATTTACAATTGTAGATAAGTTATTCATTTATGTGTGCTGTTTTATTACAATTACAATTTCAGTTAGTATAATCTAGACACGGAATTTCTATATTCTGTTGCAAATAAAGAGTGATATTGCTATCATATTAAACTACAAACTCAGGAACTATATATGAAAAATTATGCCCTCAACGACTCCACTGACATAACACCATTCTTTTGGTGAAATTTTTCATAATGCTTTCACATAACTACGGCTCTATTTCAGCAATTGCACGCCTGATGTTCTCCTTTAGGTCTGGAAGCGTATCAGGTTTATGGTTTTCCTAAGCGTTGAGAACCATGTTTGTCAAAATAACCATCTTTAAATCAAGATTTCCATTTTCATGCTGTACTCCCAATTACATTTTCTCCGTAAACGGATCAATGATTGTAGCAGCTTTCGATGCACAAACTTCTCTTATAAACTCGAACAGAAAGATACATACACATATATGCACAGTTCGTTTCAACTTATTTTGATTTGATTAAATAGTTAAAAACGGAAGTGGCGTACATTCACTCCACGTTCTGTGAGTACTTTGCTATTCCTGTATACATTAATTTTGAATGTCTTGTTCATTCATCGTGTAGCATCTCTGAAGAAGCAACAAACTCGTTGCGAAATATAGAGATCGAAAATAAATGAGTTTTAATTGACCACTTGTCCGTTTTTAATTTATTATTAACAAATATAGTACGGTCGACAATTCTTGTAAATTTATATATATATATATATATATATATATATATATATATATATATATATATAGAGAGATAGAGAGAGAGAGAGAGAGAGAGAGAGAGAGAGAGAGAGAGAGAGAGAGAGAGAGAGAGAGAGAGAAGAGAGAGAGGAGAGAGAGAGAGAGAGAGAGAGAGAAGAGAGAGAGAGAGAGAGAGAGAGAGAGAGAGAGAGGAGAGCGGGGAGAGAGAGAGAGAGAGAGAGAGAGAGAGAGAGAGAGAGAGAGAGAGAGAGAGAGAGAGAGAGAGAGCGGGAGAGAGAGCTATCTATCTCTCTCTCTCTAGATAAACAAATATTTCTTCACCTTTGTATATTATAGTAGATTTAGATATTCGGCGAATTATAAATGACAGTAAATTGTCATTTATAAGTCTTTGATAAAGGTAATATTTACCGGAACATAATTATTTTGAATATATACATATTAAAGTGAAACAGACCTTAAATGGCCGAATATCTAACTAAATCTACTATATATGTTATATATATATATATATATATATATATATATGTAGTATTTTCGTGAATATATTTATATTTTTTATATCCTTGACAAAGGCATCATTGCCGAAACATGTAGGATTATTTTAAATATATACACTTTGAAGTAATAACCAGACCTTTAATCGCCGACTAATTAAGTTTACCTTATCATACCAAGGTCACGAAAATACTATATATATATATATATATATATATATATATATATACATATATAGTAGATTTAGTTAGATATTCGGCCATGACAGGATATAAATGTCAGGACATTTATATCCTGTCATTCATATTTTGTATTCTCTTGATAAAGGCGTACACAGCCGAAACATGTAGAGTTTTTTAAATACATATATTTTGAAGTAATATACAGACCTTTAATCGCCTACTGATTAGGTTTACCATATATATATATATATATATATATATATATATATATATATAGTAAATTCAAATGTTGGAGATTTAAGGTCTGGTTTTACTTCAAAATATATATATATATATATTTAAAACAATCCTACATGTTTCGGCAAATGATTCCTTTTTCAAGGAATATAAACTATATATATATATACTATAGTGGGTCTTTTGAATGGAGACAAGCTAATAAATCCAATTACACTTTGAAACTGGTTTAAATAAACATTTACGTTTGCGATTTGATTTATCAGGAAATAGATCATTATTTCTCTATTTATAAACAACATGAAACATGAAACTTCAGGAAAACACTAAAGTTAAAATCTAAAGACGTATATACATTGATACTAAATTACAGGTACGAGGAAATTTTAAAATACGAAGATTACATACTACTAATATAAAGAAATACAAGAAAAACATAGAACTTAATGGAAAGGCTATCTAGAAAATGTTAGATGTACTTATTTATGTACGAACGTTTATATAATACTATATATTACTTACATAAATATATATCCAACTCAGAAGCCCTACGTATTTCCGCTAGTTTTAATATTCAACGAACGGAATCACGGAAATATGTTTATCTGAATGCATCGGCAAAACAAATAATATTGCTAAAACTTATTCGGTATAACGATAGACTAGAAGTACCGGAATACTTGTAACTGCACCGTTAATTTTCCTAGAGACCTAGGTACGAAATTATTTGATATGTAAATGCAATTGCCACTGCTGAAAATAGATCGGAAGTCCTGTATTCTTCTTGAGATTTTACACTTTTACCGTAGTTTTTATTTTCGTTAACAGTCGAAAATTACTAAATATTAGGTATATTCAAGTTTATTATTGTTCTATTGGATTCCACTTACACTAATTTTTAAAAGTCTTCAATAAAGTTAATGTACATTTACTTTTTTAACTGGAAGAGTTTAGTATAATTGGTAATTAGCTTCAACTGAATTATGCGATACGCAACTGGTGTAACATATTTAGCAATAAATTTAAACGTAAATAATAATAATAATAATAAATATATTAACGATAATAATAAAAATAATCTTTATTAGTCTAATAGCAATTGCCACTTACAGGACAATAATCAAACATATAATTTCAATTCATTGGGTAGATTAACTAGATTAACTTTATTACTTAACGTATATACAGAATTAGTAGGTACTTAATAATATAAAAAAAGACAAATTAAATGAACATAGATTAATTCTATACGTACACAGAAAGAGAAAGAAAAAAAAAAATATATATATATATAATACTTCATTACTTCATAGTATATATATTTAAAACAACCCTACATGTTTCGGCTTGACGCCTTTGTCAAGGGAATAAAAAATATATATTATATTTTTATATTTTTTATTCCCTTGACAAAGGCGTCATACCGAAACATGTAGGGTTCTTTTAAATATATATACTTTGAAGTAATGAACCAGACCTTTAATCGCCGACTTATTAAGTTTACCCGACATACAAAACCCTACACTTACGCTCTCACACAAAACCACACACCCATAGAGAGACGCAAGCTGCCAGCAGCAACCAACACACAAGTTCATACCCAGAAGGAGACACAAATTGCTAGCAGCGAACAACACATATGTTCACACCTTGCTATCTATTTTTTGGAATACTAAGGCATGATTTATTATTATTACTAGAATGTATCTTTGAATAATTTAAACCATAGCAACTTAATTACTTGACATTTATATCCTGTCATTCATATTTTGTATTCTCTTGATAAAGGCGTACACAGCCGAAACATGTAGAGTTTTTTAAATACATATATTTTGAAGTAATATACAGACCTTTAATCGCCTACTGATTAGGTTTAACATATCATACCAAGGTCACGAAGTTATTATATATATATATATATATATATATATATATATATATATATATAAATATAATATTTTCGTGACCTTGGTATGATAAGGTAAACTTAATAAGTCGGCGATTGAAGGTCTGGTTCATTACTTCAAAGTATATATATTTAAAACAACCCTACATGTTTCGGCATGACGCCTTTGTCAAGGGAATAAAAAATATAAAAATATAATATATATTTTTTATTTCCTTGACAAAGGCGTCATGCCGAAACATGTAGGGTTGTTTTAAATATATATACTTTGAAGTAATGAACCAGACCTTTAATCGCCGACTTATTAAGTTTACCTTATATATATATATATATATATATATATATATATATATATTTAGTGTTATAAGAATTTTATTTTTCTTATTTATTTTATTGGCCGTGTCTTAATATTAAAAATAATAGACTTTTTATTGGTTTAGCGACCTTTTATTGAATTATGATGTTTTATTCTACGACGTTTCGACTTTTATTATTTTTCAGTCTTTTTCAAGTATCTAGAAACAAGAATTAATACAATGAGAACATATTTTTGTGTTTGCTTTTGTGAGATTGAGTTAACAATTAAATTAACAATTAAAATTAAAATTAGATTAAAGACTGAATTACCAATTAGATTAACAATTAAAGTTAAAATTGAAAATTAGATTAATAATGAGTAAGGACAATTAAAGTGATTACATCTGTATAAATGAATAGAAAATTTGAATTAAAATACAATACAGTAAGGTAACTAGAAGTAAGAATTACTACAATGAAAACGTGAGAGCTGTGTTTGCTTTTGTGAGACTGAATTAACAATTAAATTAACAATTAGAATTAAAATTAGATTAAAGACTGAATTACCAATTAAATTAACAATTAAAGTTAAAATTTAAAATTAGGTTAATAATGAGTAAGGAAAAATTACAGTGGTTAAATCTGTATAAATGAATGAGATGTTAAACTTTTGATGTTTAACTACATTACAGTAAGAAACAATGAATGAACAAAGAATGACAAGACTCACCGTTTCATTTGGTTTTTAAAATCACGCATTCTGTGTAACATGTGTATCGGGGGCCCGAGACCTTTTTTTGTAACGAACCGATCGCACTGGTTGGAATATTGTAAGTGTTTGTGGCTTTGTTTAGAGAGGTTAATTTCTGTTCTGTTTTGGAATTTAGCAAATTGGTCAGGACCGTATTTAGGGGTATGTAGTAAAAGTATTTACAAATGGGAACTGATAAAAAGTTTTTTTTGTTTTTTTGGTTTATGTTTGTGTGTGCGGGGGGGGGGGTTGATTTTATCTATTGTTTAATGAGTGGGTAATAGAGTTTTAACAGTCCATCAATTTCGTTCCTGTCGCTGATTGTTCTGCTGTTTTTGAAAATGTGGATCATTTCTAAGACCTCCCTAGCTTTTGTATTCTTTTTCTGTGTTATTACTTTGGTGTAATCAAAATCAAAATTATGTTTTAGTGTCAATTGGTGTTTTTTTAAAGCAGTTTGATTTTTTGCGTATTTGTGACCTTTCAATCTTTCTTGTAGTAACTGTCTTGTTTGGCCTATGTATAATTTGTCACAGTCTTTGCAGGGTATGTTGTATATTGTGTGTGATTGTTTTAGTGTAGGTGTTGAGTCTTTTAGTTTGGTGTGTAGGAATTTTAGGTTTTTACCGCTTTGGTGTGCTATTTTAAAGTTAAATGGTTTAAATATATTGTCTAGTTTTTCGGATAATCCCGTTATATAGGGTGTGGGGATATATGTTAATTCATTGTTTTTTATGGTTTTGTTGTGGTCGTTTGTTGTGTTATAAATTTTATTAAGTCTTAGTTTTATAATTTTTTGTATAAATTGTGGTGGATAATTGTTTTCTGTTAGTATTGTTTTTACTTTATTTAGTACTGTTGGTCTGAACATTAACATCTCATTCATTTATACAGATTTAACCACTGTAATTTTTCCTTACTCATTATTAACCTAATTTTAAATTTTAACTTTAATTGTTAATTTAATTGGTAATTCAGTCTTTAATCTAATTTTAATTCTAATTGTTAATTTAATTGTTAATTCAGTCTCACAAAAGCAAACACAGCTCTCACGTTTTCATTGTAGTAATTCTTGCTTCTAGTTACCTTACTGTATTGTATTTTAATTCAAATTTTCTATTCATTTATACAGATGTAATCACCTTAATTGTCCTTACTCATTATTAATCTAATTTTCAATTTTAACTTTAATTGTTAATCTAATTGGTAATTCAGTCTTTAATCTAATTTTAATTTTAATTGTTAATTTAATTGTTAACTCAATCTCACAAAACCAAACACAAAAATATGTTCTCATTGTATTAATTCTTGTTTCTAGATACTTGAAAAAGACTGAAAAATAATAAAAGTCGAAACGTCGTAGAATAAAACATCATAATTCAATAAAAGGTCGCTAAACCAATAAAAAGTCTATTATTTTTAATATATATATATATATATATATATATATATATATATATATATATATATATATATGTATATATATATATACAATGTGTCCGGGAAAATGTGGGAAATCTCTAGGATTCAGATAGAACATTAAAAAAAAATAAGATGACAAGTTCCCATAATTTTTTTCCTAGCGGCCCTCCCTACGGAGTTACGGCCTCCTAAAGGAGGCCACTGTAAATAAATTTTTCTTGAATAACTTTTAAACTACTTCTTATAATTTAATGAAAATTTAATATGATAAACAGTGGTAAGGACCTCTTAAAATACTGCCCTTAAATTTAAATTAGCTTGTTTAGTTTACCAGGGGCGGACTAGGTTGTACATTTTAATGCTTATATTTTTAACACCCTGTATGATAAGGTGTTAAAAAAAACAAATTTGGATACCTTGAACATTAAACTAAAGAAAAGGTACTCTTGTTCATTGTCCATAAAATGAACCGTTTTCGACGAAAAAAAAATAAAAGAATTAATGTTTTATTTCTATTAAAAAGAACCATGTTTTTTATTTTTTTTTGTCTGCAACAAAGTGTGATACAAAAGTCTGAAATAAAACTGTTTTCAGTACTAAAAAACGCATTGTTTTTACAAACGTTACTATGGTACCCACGAATTAATAAATATCTTGCATTGACGTGTAAATTTTAAATCTTGTAATCTTTCATATTGTTAACACGTTGATCCTTTACTTCGATATTAATTTATTGAATTTTGAATATCTTGGTAAATTTAATTTGATAATGGGATACACATTTAGTGAGTATGCAGATATGCATCTTATGTACGGTCTTGCATCTTGCAATGCTTTGGAAGCAAGAAGGTTGTATGAAGAAAGATATCCTAATCGCAATATTCCAAATCAGAAAACATTTCAGCGACTTGACCAACGTCTAACAGAGACTGGTGGGCGATTCCAGTTAATAAGGTAACATTATTGACTTTCTTTATTGTTTTAGGAAGTTTGCGAAAAAAAGTACTGATGCTGGTGTGAGAAGAACAGTACGTACGGTGCAATTGGAGGAAAATATTTTGGATGCTGTAGGTGATACTCCTTCAATAAGCACTCGAAGATTAGCCGCGCAGTTTAATACGTCAAAAACGACAATTCATGAAGTACTTAAAGAACAGTTGTTTTACCCTTATCATTTGCAAAAAGTGCATCTACTACTTCCTGAAGATTTTCCTCGTAGAATCCAGTTCGCAAACTGGCTGTTAGATCAGCAACGAACAAACCCAAACTTCATTAGCACTATTCTTTTTACCGATGAAGCAGGGTTTACCAAAAATTGTATTGTAAATTTACATAACTCGCATGTATGGGCTGATGAAAGCCCTGATGCCACTGTCGTTCATCATTATCAACATCAGTTCCAATTAATGTTTGGGCAGGAATAATTGGCAATTTTTTGATTGGACCATGCGTCTTGCCGCCACGATTGAATGGTGAACTTTATTTACAGTTCCTTCAGAACGCTTTTCTGGATTCAATAGAGCATTTGCCACTTGCAACCCGCCAAGGCAAGTATTTTATGCATGATAGGGCCCCACCTCATTTTAGCGTTGCTGTACGCGACCACCTGAATAACGTCTATCCAAACCATTGGATAGGCAGAGGAGGTCCCATTGCCTAGCCTCCACGGTCTCCCGACCTAACGCCAATGGATTTTCACCTGTGGGGTCATCTCAAAACCTTGGTGTATTCCTCTCCGGTTGATACTAGGGAGGAACTTTTACAGAGAATCACATTTCATTGTGATGTGATAAGAAGAAACAATGCTGGGTTGTTGTGGCGAGTACAGCAGTCCTCTATCGTCGTGCCCGCGAGTGTATCAGAGTTCACGGAGCCCATGTTGAACCCACTTATGAAGTTTTTAATTGATTATTTCTAATTAGCGTATTTAGGTTCAATCGTTGCAAGCTTTAGTGAGTACATTTCTAAACATAATTTTTGTTAAGGTGCCTTTCTGGGACAAAATTGCATTTCTAAGAATCTTTGTAATTTTGTCGTATTAAATAACCTAAACTAAAACTTTTTTGTTCCTGGAATGACTTTTATATCACACTTTGTTGCAGACAAATAGTTATTTAAGTAATAAGGGAGGTAAGTAAGATTTACCAGTCGAGGACGAGTTTGCGTCCGAGGGCTTGCCCAAGGACTTGCAATAGAGTTCGAGACTAGTAAATGTTACCTCCCGAATTGCTTATAACATTTTTCCCACTCCCCAGACAATAAAATCCTCAAAAATTAAATGTAATCATGTCAAACAGTAACGGTGAACAACCTCGGAATTTAATAAATTAGACACATCTGAAACGTTACTAGGCAGTTCCTACATACAATTGATTATAAACACAAATAAAGCGAAATTTGACAATTCAATAGTGTCAAATGAAACCACGGAATTAAGTGTTGCTGATAAAGTAGGTGATAATAACATTGAATTATCAAGAAATATAAATAAATATCCCAATTTTGTTAATAATGTTACTAATTGTTCAAACTGTAATATTACCATAAATATAAATTAATAGAACACGTGATTTGATCCACTTTTTTTCCCTAGAGGACGTAAGTAAATTACTTACGCCCCGTTGTCATAACAATCACAGTCATTTCAGTAAAACCAACTTACTTCCATAGAAACAATGTATTAATGGTATGCCTACTATAAGGGGAGTGGGAAAAAAAAAATAAAAAACATGGTTCTTTTTAATAGAAATAAAACATTAATTCTTTTATTTTTTTCCTCGAAAACGGTTCATTTATCGACAATGAACAAGAGTACCTTTTCTTTAGCTTAATGTTCAAGGTATCCAAATTTGTTTTTCAACTCCTTATCATACAGGGTGTTAAGAATGTAAGCATTAAAATGTACAACCTAGTCCGCCCCTGATAAACTAAACAAGCTAATTTAAACTTAAGGGCAGTATTTTAAGAGGTGCTTACTACTGTTTATCATATTAAATATTCAAGAAAAATTGATTTCCAGTGGCGTCCTTTAGGAGGCCGTATCTCCGTAGGGAGGGCCGCTAGGAAAAAAATTATGGGAACTTGTCATCTTATTTTTTAATGTTCTATCTGAATCCGAGAGATTTCCCACATTTTCCCGGACACATTGTATATATATATATAATATATATATATATATATATATATATATATATATATATAAGGTAAACTTAATAAGTCGGCGATTAAAGGTCTGGTTTATTACTTCAAAGTATATATATTTAAAACCCTACATGTTTCGGCAAAATGCCTTTGTCAAGGGAATCTTGACAATCTTTAATCGCCGACTTATTAAGTTTACCTTATCATACCAAGGTCACGAAGATATTATATATATATAATATCTTCGTGACCTTGGTCTTGGACCAATCTTTAATCGCCGACTTATTAAGTTTACCTTATCATACCAAGGTCACGAAGATATTATATATATATATATATATATATATATATATATATATATATATATATATATGGTAGATTCAATTAATTGGCGATTTAAGGTCTGGTTTTACTTCAAAATGAATATCTTTGAAACAATCTTATAGCAAACGCCAATTAAGTTGGCGCGAGGAGAGGTAAGTTCGCGCAGGATTAGAAGTAGTGGGGAGATTTGTATTTGGTTTTACATCAAATGTCAGATAATTCTAACCTCTGAGCGTATATCACTTTATGATCCCCTAGCAAATACATTATGTTCCGTCAAACGTCAATGACAAATGTATTCTGACAATTACTTGAGTAGTGGGGGTAGACGTTTTTAAAAACTTTTCTGCGCTCCCCCTCCTCGCGCCAACTTAATTGGCGTTTGCTATACATGTTTCACAAATACTCTAAAACAGAGAAAATTGCTTTAGTTACACACAAACTACAACGCGATCCCTATTTCGATTTTGAAAACACACAGATAATTGATAAAGAACAACACACAATAAAAAGGGAAATTAAACAGGAATAAAATTCAATTATCAACAGAAGTGATATAAAAATTTTAAGCAGTATGTACTATAACCTAATTATGTAATGATCTGCAATTTACCATCATAATATATGTTGCTGTTATATAAATATATATCTTATGTTATTTAAATATCTATACATTTGCTTATCATGCTGACAGTTCCGTGTTTAGACCACTGACTGGCTGTCCGAGTAGGGTTTCGTGGTTTTTCTTCTCGTTTAAGGCGAATGCCGATAGCTTAACATCTTATGTCGCTCTACGGGCACATACATAATAATAACTCATGCCTTGCCTTTCCCCGTTTTTGTTGTCTATCTAATTTTAGAATACTAAGGTATGATTTATTATTATTAAACTGGAATGTATCTTTGAATAATTTTATCCAAGACAACTACAAATGTATAAGTATGACATTAGCATACTGTCATTTATATTTTAAATTCTTTTAAAAAGGCGTCACATGCCGAAACATGTAAAAAACAAATTGAATTTACCTATATATATTGTAATAATGCAATGTAGTAAATAAATATTTACTCGTTAAATGTCTTCCGGCAAAAACTTAGTCAAAGAGATGAATCTACTCTAGTACTCAGGGTGCGATTCACAATAACTAGCTAATTTAATAGATAAAAGAATCCTTTATATCGAATAAACTATTTATTCACTATGCATGATTAAACCTAATATATTTACAAATGTAGCCATTTCTAATATTATAAAATAAACAAATTTAAATGTTAATATTTCAAATATACATAATCCATAAAAAAAAAGAATAACTTATGCAAGAACTCTGAATTAAAAGAATCGACAATTAGTAACTGTATTAAATGAACTTGGTAAAACGGTATCTTTGATCACGTATAAGAAAATTTCTTGGTATAAGTATTTTTTTAGCTTATTACTTACACGTATGAATTTTATAATAACTATGCTTGGAGAAGTTCGCCACACTCAGACCAATTGTTGATATATTTCCAATCCACCCACAGATTTATTACAACTATTCATAGAGATGATTGCCAGACTCGGACCAACTACTGTTATATTTCCAATCCACGCATAGATTTATTACAACTATCTATAGAGAAGATTGCGAGACTCGTACCAACTACTGTTATATTTCCAATCCACGATACACCATATATTATTCTTCCAAATACACTCTGTATAACAAAATATAGCCTGTTTTTTTTAGATTAACAGTAACAGTCTTCTGAATTATTCTTGGGGTATTCAAGATTAGTTAACTGCTATTTATAAAATCAAAAATTCAGTTTTTAAATTTTATGTCTCTTATTTTTCACGTCAAAAAAAATAATAATCCTTTTTTTTTTTAATCGCCATGGTTATCTTCTATACTTTCATATACATCCAAGTCAGTTAGTCTCTTTTAAAATTCAAATTTGAAAATGATATTTAATTATGATTGTGAATATTAAAACTATTTACTTGCATATGTTACAATAATATAAAAAAGAAAATCTTATAGACATAATATTAGAAATAGCTCATCCATATAATGGAGGTTTATCCCATTATATTTTCTCCCCACGTATTTCTTTTTTAATATACTATGAAAAAAAGAAATAAGCCATTTTGATATACTTTTAGCAACTATATAATTCAATAAAATTAAATAAAACAATATATATAGCTTTAACTTTGAAATGATTAAGTAATTCATATATTTTTTAAAAGTTCAGAAGAATATTGTCTTTCCTTGTTGTCATATACTCTATTATTCATTTTGATGTATCCCCTATTTTAAAACTGGAAAGCATAGGCTTTTATATATTTTATAATAGTAGATATTCATATCTTTAAATTTGCATTATCTAAACAATGTTTTTTTTTTTTTTAATCAAAAATGTATAGTAACATTCACTTATAACTAGTTATAACTTATAAATTATAAATCTTATAATCATCTTTATTCTTTTATTCTTTTTATTCTTTTTTAATAATATTTGTAAAAATCATTTTGATTGTATGGGCTCCACTAAATAACACAATATCTACCAATACACTAATATACATAAATAGACATTCTTTACCTAACATCTGCCACACCAATAAATATACACTTCATTCATTTTAACATTACTTTTAATTCTTTCTATATATATTACTTATTATATTATATTTATTATTTTATTTATAACATATATTCCCCACATATTTCTTTTTTATTATAACCACCTCTACATATACTCACATTTCACATACCAATTCTCAATTAAACATCTCTTAACATATTCATTATTTGCATTCACATACAACCATCTTTTCAAAATCAAAATCTCTTTTATCTAGTCATATTATTTATATATAGCTATATTTTGCATTGATATAAACTTTATCTTATAATTACATTTTAAGATTATTTCATTGTTTAGATTTCCTTAAGTCTAGGTCGGCGAAATCATATTTCTAGTTTTAAATATATATTGGCTTCTAATTTTT
Organism: Melolontha melolontha; assembly: GCA_935421215.2. Classification (NCBI taxonomy): domain Eukaryota; kingdom Metazoa; phylum Arthropoda; class Insecta; order Coleoptera; family Scarabaeidae; genus Melolontha; species Melolontha melolontha. The sequence continues at coordinate 1,932,580 of OW285243.1, forward strand.
TTTCATTCTTGAACCTGTTTTAATATGTAATTTGTTTTAATAAAGCAAACTTATTTTGAATTAATATTATTAATACATTTTATTAATATATTTCTATAAACCTTTTTTTTTAATTATAAATAATTTTTAATAATAAAGTAGTAAATAGCCTGTCTAATATTATTATATACATGTTATGCAATTTAATATACTTGATAAAACGACTTCCTCGATATGTTGAAGAGTAATTATGGTTTAATAATCTTTTAAGTTACATTTGTGTTTCTATTTTTGATTACTAATAAGGAGTTTTGGATGAACTGGGAACCTGTTCCATGGCAACTTGTTCCATCGGAGTCCTTTTTTCTTCTAAGATGCCACCTTTTTCTTTGTCTTCGGAGTAACCTAAAGAAGAATAATTAAATCGAAGACAATTTACTCCACGACCTCGACCTCTAAAATTGTTAGATCCGAATAATTGAAACATACATGAGTAGGTAAACCCCACCAGTTTTGTATAATACAAAGGTATTTTTAATAATATAAAATATTATTAAAAATCTGGTGTGAAGAACACAAATGCAGGTTCACTATTAATATTTTTTGTGAACGTGTCCGAATATATCCTATCCCCAGAGACGTAGAAACGTATTTCACCGTTCTACAGGCTCATCGGTACGCCCCTGCTGGAGAAATGATATTCCCAGACACATTCACAAAAAAGAACCACATCGAACTATCACCGTAATTATCCAGACCGGGCGCAGAAGTAAATTCGGCGCTGCCTGTTGTCAGACAGCCGAAGTAACTCGCATACCGTCCACATAATTAATGTGAAGATTGGCTGTGCCACCTTTGGAAGGGCGTCGTTACTTCACATTAATTATGTGGAGTGTGAATAGTGAACCTGCATTTGTGTTCTTCACACCAGATTTTTAATAATATTTTATATTATTAAAAATACCTTGGTATTATTGTTAGATCCGTTATAGTGCGTATTTCCATCATTTCCATAACGAAAATTAGAAGGATTGCTCTTGGTATTTTGATCATCGCGTGGAGAATTTTGTTGAGAAAAATTGTCATTTGCATTGTAACTGTTTCGATTCTGCATTCTGTTCCTATTTCTATTGTCCATATTATTTGATGAATTGTTATTATCTTTGTAACTATGATCATTTTGATTGCTAATGTAATTTCTATTAGACATATTTCTGTTGTATGAATTGTTTTGATTGAAATTATATGGTGATCTGTTAGAATATTGTGGAATATTGTTCTGATAAGAGTATCTCTGATTTTCTGACCGATTAATGTAGTTTGCGTGATTTTGATTGTAGTTAAAACGTTGTGAAAATTGTGTATGATTGTTGATACGTTGTGTATTTATAATGTCATGAATGTCGTCAAGCTTTCTCAGGAATTCTAATAAATCATCCATTGTACTGACGTTCTACGTAGCAACTACTTCAGTATCGGTGTAAATGAAATGATTTATGAGGTATTTAGCAATAGTGTCATCTGTCATGTCTTTTATGTATTTACATTTATTAAAAAGATTAAGTGCATATATTTCACGTGTTGTCCTTCCGTGTCGATATTTACCTGTTAACAAGCGAACCTTGAGTTTATCCTGTAACATTTCGTGCCAAAATCTTTTTAGGAACATATTCTTAAATTCATCGATGTCTTCACATTGTTCTTCAACACGGTTGAACCATTCTAAAGCGTGTGATTCCATAGTTTGACATATCAAAAGCATGCGTTGATCGTAGTCTCCGATATCTTTTGTTAGCCTTAATATATTGTTTATATAAGTAACCGGATGTATTTCACCATTAACATCTCCGTTAAATTTGTTCCATGCACTGGAATTCAGTGTAGGAGTATTAATATTGTTCGTAATACATCTTGTTCCCTCGTCTTTTAGCTTTTTAATTTCCTTCTTTATTTCTTAGATCTTTGCCTCATTTCGTTTCAGAATCTCTTCATCGTTAATTGCACCATTTCTGATTTATTCTATATCCTCTTGTAGCTTATCTTGTATACTTTCTTTCCATTTATTATTATTTTGTTTAAATCTTCTAAATTTAACTTAACATCTTCCTTGATGTGGTCTAAGTTTATACCTATTTTAGCGAATTTGACCTCAGTATCCTCCTTTATCACTTGTATATCTTTCTTTATACTGTCTATCTGTTCTTGATTCTCTACACTATGTCGCTCGATGAGTTGCAGCGTATTTCTATTGATGCGAACCATATCAGATCGAATATCTTGATTATTCTTATGAATCTCCATTTTTATATCTTGGTTAGCTTGATCGAGTTTGTTGTTTAAATTAATGTAGTCTTGTTTGAGTTCCTGGCTCGTTTTATCAAACTTTGCACTAAGTTCCGTCAGTAGCTGCTGTATAGGATCGATCTTTGTAATATCTTCATCTCCGCGATTTTCTGACGTAGGCTGTATATCTATAGATCGTTCTTCAGTGCCTTCCTCACGTTCAGTGGATCTACTTTGTCTTGATACGTTTCGTGGCATGTTTACATTTAGTGATAAGGTTTTATAAGAAATAAATAAAAATAATATACCAATTATATTTTAACCGAGCCCCACGTTGGGCGCCAAAAATGTAATAATGCAATGAATGCCCAAAAATGAAAATAAATATTTACTCGTTAAATGTCTTCCGGCAAAAACTTAGTCAAAGAGATGAATCTACTCTAGTACTCAGGGTGCGATTCACAATAACTAGCTAATTTAATAGATAAAAGAATCCTTTATATCAAATAAACTATTTATTCACTATGCATGATTAAACCTGATATATTTACAAATATAGCCATTTCTAATATTATAAAATAAACAAATTTAAATGTTAATATTTCAAATATACATAATCCATAAAAAAAAAGAATAACTTATGCAAGAACTCTGAATTAAAAAATCGACAATTAGTAACTGTATTAAATGAATTTGGTAAAACGGTATCTTTGATCACGTATAAGAAAATTTCTTGGTATAAGTATTTTTTTAGCTTATTACTTACACGTATGAATTTTATAATAACTATGCTTGGAGAAGTTCGCCACACTCAGACCAATTGTTGATATATTTCCAATCCACGCACAGATTTATTACAACTATTCATAGAGATGATTGCCAGACTCGGACCAACTACTGTTATATTTCCAATCCACGCATAGATTTATTACAACTATCTATAGAGAAGATTGCCAGACTCGAACCAACTACTGTTATATTTCCAATCCACGATACACCATATATTATTCTTCCAAATACACTCTGTATAACAAAATATAGCCTGTTTTTTTTAGATTAACAGTAATCCAGTCTTCTGAATTCTTCTTGGGGTATTCAAGATTAGTTAACTGCTATTTACAAAATCAAAAATTCAGTTTTTAAATTGTGTCTCTTATTTTTCACGTCAAAAAAAAATAATAATCCTTTTTTTTAATCGCCATGGTTATCTTCTATACTTTCATATACATCCAAGTCAGTTAGTCTCTTTTAAAATTCAAATTTGAAAATGACATTTAATTATGAATATTAAAACTATTCACTTGCATATGTTATAATATAAAAAAGAAAATCTTATTGACATAATATTAGAAATAGCTCATCAATATAATGGAGGTTTATCCCATTATAATATATATATATATATATATATATATATATATATATATATATATATGATTAGACCAGGAATCTTTGCCGTTAGAACATGTTTGGAAGGATAATGGTTTTTTGGGGGAATCCAGCAAAATTAAACTCTATTACTTAAGTCAGTTCTTTATTTTTTCATTCCAATATTTCGCACCGAATTCGTTTGCTTCATCAGGGGTCAAAATGTGAACTGTTTTTTTGGAGAAATTACTCGTCTTAATATTTATATATATACACAGATCATAAAGTACTGTCGTACTGTCCAAATGCGAACAGCAAATTGTTCATTATCTCTTTCTAACACACATAAATACGCGGTGTAATACTATACACAGAATACTTCTTACCTTAAAAATTCTAAGCAATGTTTTGGCTATGAAATAATTTATTCATACAAGTATAGCAAGCGCCAATTAAGTTGGCGCGAGGAGGGGGTGCGCAGAAGCCGTTTTTAAAAACGTCCACCCCCACTACTCACGTACTTGTCAGAATACATTTGTCATTGATGTTTGACGTAACATAATGTCTTTGCTAGGGGATCATAAAGTGATACACGCTCAGAGGTTAGAATTATCTGACATTTGATGTAAAACCAAATACAAATCTCCCCACTACTTTTAATCATGCGCGAACTTACCCCTCCTCGCGCCAACTTAATTGGCGTTTGCTATACTATATTCTTAGCAATATTGCTTAAGGATATTGGATTTATATATAAGGAAGAGTGTAACAGGAGAGCGCTTGAAGAGAAATTAAATTTAACCTGCATGAGAAATGTGTTTTTAGTGCAATATATGGATAACTTAAATTCAAGTTTAGATCGTGTTCCTCGATGAAACTTGGATATTTTTAAAAGGCAATAGAATGAAATCATGGGAAGATGATAATGTAAAAAGTGTTAGGAAATCCGAATGCTATGATGGCAAACGTGTTATTATTCTATATAATTTTTCCAGCAAAAACAATCACCAGTGACTACCATGCAGAAATGAATGGTGACTCGTTTAAGCAATGGGTAAATGATCAACTTATACCAAGTATTGGGGTGCTATCACTTATAATAATGCATAATGTTCCTTAACATAATTTTATTGAAAATAAACAACCAAATACTTCCTCAAAAAAAGCAGAAATTATTGAATGGTTGAGAAAAAAAGATAAGGTATTCACCCACAATGGCTAAACGGAATGAATTAATACGACTAGTAATACATCATAAAGAAGATATTTATTCTATACGAAATAATAAGAGAAAATGACATGAAGTTTTAAGGTTGCCTCCCTACTATTGTGACTTCAACGCAATTAAAATGATTTGGGCTAAGGTAAAAAATTATTATATGTAAATTGGATTTAAGTAAAACACTTATACTAATTTCCAGTATATATTACACTTTATTATATATTAATAAATGGATGACATGTTTCGCTACGATGTAGCTTCTTCGGATCTTATATTACTACTAAGTATTACTAGCAAGTATCGGCCGATTCAATTAAAAAAAAAAAAAAAAAAAAAAAATAATAAAAAAAAAAAAAAAATTATTATAATTCAAATATTTGGAGAAATGATTATTTAGATGAAAAAGTTAAAGAAATATAGAATGAAGCTTTGCAACAGTGTGATGAAATTATTTGGGATAATTGTGTTAGACGTACAGAAAATTTAATTAAAAAATGGCATGGGCGAGAGCAATTTCTTGATAGGGCAGAGATTACTTCAATAATAATTAATGTCAATGACTCAAAATTTGAGTCAGAATCAGAAACTGATTAGTTTTTATTTATTTTTTTAATAAATAGTCCATTTACTTTAAAAATAACATTGGGAATAATACAAGTAATATTTTCGAGGTTTTACTTGGCCGAAACAGGCAAGTTTACTTCTCTAAAGTTTCACTTAACATTAATAACCAGGAAATTATTTTATTTTGGCAAAATATTTGTGTATTTATAATATTTTGCACAAGTTTAATATGATAACATTAATACTGCCATAAAATCATCAATGTGTATCATTTGCATGTACATGACATGATACAAAGCAGCGAAGAAATTACTGCGACTGGTTCAACAAAACATTACATGATAAAGATCACAAGGCAACATTTTATTTGAATGAAGTTTCTTTGTCTTATTGGGGTGCACTAACTTGCTAAATTATTAAACGTAGTTATCAGAAAATCCTCATGATCATATTTAACAAACAGTTAAATATGATCTTCATCTAATAGAGGATAATATTGATTTGGATTGCATTATCTACAAGACGAATTATTATACCATTCTTTTCTTAAGAAACAATAAAATATTAAATGTAGATTATATAAATTATTTCTTTTATGTATAATTTTAAACGTAATTTAAAAACATTTATTGACAACTCTCAAAAGGTTTTAATTCTTTTTCAAAGAATTACGAACATAACATTTATATTCTTTTCGTTTAAAATACCATGAATTATTGTCTTAGGCATTCCAACTTCCATTTCGACGAATCTTCCTGAAAATTTTTCGGAAATTTTCATGAAATCACGCACTTTTTCAATAATTTCTTCGACCCTCCTTTCACTAGTCGATCTGAACATATATTCACAGCCCCTCAAATTTTAAGAATTTAGAGTTTTCGTGGCGTAGAACTTAGCGTTGTTTCTTATTCATTTTTTGAATGAATTGTTACCTAAATGCGCATAATCTCAACTTCTAGAAAATCATTTGTTATGTAGTTTTTATATTATATCATTTAGGAAGTTCGGTACTTCAGAAATCAATCACTTATTTCGTTAAAATAGAAACATTCCAGTTAGTTCCGAGACAGTGGGTGTACGTATACGGAATTAATTATTAACAATTTGTCTTTACAGGAAGTTGGAAACACGCACTTTATTGATTTTGCAATTATTCGATTGTATTTATTTATTGTAATTACTTGTCTTTAATACAAAGGTATTTTTAATTATATAAAATATTATTAAAAATCTGGTGTGAAAAACACAAATACAGGTTCACTATTAATATGTTTTTTTTTGTGAACGTGTCCGAACAGATTTTTAATAATATTTTATATAATAAAATACCTTTGTATTATACAAAACTGGTGGGGTTTACCTACTCATGTATGTTTCAATTATTCTGATACTTGTCTTTAACCCATAGAATTTCAAACTCAATTTTCATGAAGTAAATATTAACGCTAGTTTACAAATTTAAGGTGACATTGACTGTGATTTGAAACATGATTTAGATTTTTTCCTATTACATCTAAATACAACACAAATTACGAAATAAAAAAGCATTGCTTTTTACAACGTATATACTCCCTCCGTCCAGAAATAAGTGTCCAATTTGAGATTTAATGAAAAATTGATAAAAGTATGCCTTGACTGCTGATAAGTAAATGTCAGATTTAAAGCTAAAAGTGAAGTTAAGTGTAAAGAGTAATACGTAATTTGTAAACATATTAAAGTTTTCTGCGTTATTTGTAAAATAAAAGTGTATATTTAAAAACATTTTTTAACGAAAAATTTCAAACTGTTTCGTCTCAAATATGAACAATTCAATGTTTTGGCTGCAATTTCACAAATGAAACTAATTTGCCTTCAAACTTACGGCAGGCTCTCTACCATTCATTGTTAAAACTCAGTAACAACGACAAGCTAAAGCCAACAAAATTACTGCCAGCAAATTCAGAGTATTGGAGAAAACTGTTAGTAGGATAAGGCATTAGAAGTAGCTGATGTATCCTATTGTAAAAAGTGACATGTTGGCCAAAAACCAAGAATGCTTGATATATAGAAGTAATTAAAACAGTTATACTTAATAATCGGCGTACTATTCGTTCTCTTGCACATTCTATTGGCATTAGTAAAAGCACAGTTCATAATCGATTAAAATTAGGACAAATACAGTTCATAATCAATTAAAATCAGGATAAATAAGGCGACATTCCAATGCTATAATTACAAATTAAACAAACAAATTAAATGAACATAGATTAAGTCTATACGTACACAGAAAGAGAAAGAAAAAAAATATATATATGGTAGATTCAATTAGTTGTCGATTTAAGGTCTGGTTTTACTTCAAAATGAATATATTTAAAACAATCTCACATGTTTCACAAATACTCTAAAACAGAGAAAACTACTTTATTTACACACAAACTACAACGCGATCACTATTTCGATTTTGAAAACACACAGATAATTGATAAAGAACAACACACAAAAGGGAAATTAAACAAGAATAAAATTCAATTATCAACAGAAGTGATATAAAAAATTTAAGCAGTATATACTATAACCTAATTATGTAATGATCTGCAATTTACCATCATAATATATGTTGATGTTATATAAATATATATCTTATGTTATTTAAATATCTATACATTTGCTTATCATGCTGACAGTTCCGTGTTTAGACCCCTGACTGGCTGTCCGAGTAGGGTTTCGTGATTTTTCTTCTCGTTTAAGGCGAATGCCGATAGCTTAACATCTTAAGGCGCTCCACGGGCACATACATAATAATAACTCATGCCTTACCATTCCCCGTTTTTGTTGTCTATCTAATTTTAGAATACTAAGGCATGATTTATTATTATTAAACTGGAATGTATCTTTGAATAATTTTATCCATGACAACTACAAATGTATAAGTATAACATTAACATACTGTCATTTATATTTTAAAGCCATATTTGACGAATGTCAATAAAATTGCACGGTTAAAGTTCTACTTATCAACGCTTAAGCCCGAAAATGTAGCTAATGGAATACATCATTTCAAGGATATGACTGATCAAATCCATGTAGACGAAAAGTGGTTTTAGATCACGAAAATATCCAATACATGTTACCTGGTAGAGGGTGAACAGAAACTGCACAGAACCTGTAAAAGTAAACGTTCTAGCCGCTGCTACTCGTCCTCGCTACAATCAATATCAGAATAAGCATTTTGATGATAAACTTAGCATTTGGCCCTTCGTATTTGAAGAACTTGCTAAGAGAAGCAGCAAAAATCGCCCTGCTGGTACAATGGAAACTAAAGTTATTTCGAATGTGACTAGAGAAGATTACAGAAAAATGATAATTGAAAAATTGCTACTTGCAATTGAACAGAAATGGCCTATATCAAATCGTCTTTCAACCATCTGGATTCAACAAGATAATGCCAAACCGCATATCGATCCCGAGCATATAGTTTTTAAGGAAGCTTGCCAAAGAACTAACTTAAACATTAAAATATTCTGTCAGCCATCAAATAGTTCTGATATAAACGTTCTCGATCTGGGATTTTTCAATGCCATTCAGTCGTTGCAGCACAAAACCGCTTCCAAAACAGTCGACGAATTATTCAATACCGTTATAAATGCTTACGCTGGATTAGATAGTGATACTCTGAATAAAACCTTCTCAACTCATTATGAAATTTGTACTTTAACTTATAAGGAATAAATTTGTTTTTAGAAAATGGACGATGATTTATGGACGAAAAGAAATCTAAAATCGGACACTTATTCCGGACGGAATTTATTACAAACACTTTACTTACAATAAATACACATGTAAACAAAAAAAATTAATGTTATGGTTGCATTTGTTTTTCATTTAAAAGTTTCTCCATACATGAATCTACGTTAGAAACACACAAAGGCAATTTTTTTTCGAATGATAAAAGACGATACCTGTATTTAGTTTTTAGCGCAACCATTGACGAAAAATCCTTTCAGCAGAGAAAGGGATTACTTTTTTCAATGCTTCTATGACTAAATTTCCATATTCATTTCGACGAGGAAGGCAAAACATATTTAAATCTTCAGATGTAAATTGCAGTTGTAGCGTTTTGTCGACAGACATTTTGATGAGCTGTTAGCAGCGGCAACAACGTTTCCACTAAACGGATTCAGTACCCATCTTTTTGAGAAACGATTTTTATCTTCCGGAAAATACTCCGTCAACTGAGTTTTTAGCTCACGCAAATGCATCTTCATGCAATCCAAACTGTGGTGAATAATAGTGTCTTGTTCATTCAAATTTTTCTCAATATAATCCGAAGTGAGTGGGAACATATCTAAATTTTTACTTTAAAGGCGAATAATCCAGAACTCAAGCTTCTTAATGAAAGCATGAACTTTGTCTGTCATTAACAAAACGTTTTTATAACGTCCTTGTAAATTCACACTCAAATCGCTTAAATTCGAAAATATATCAGCTAAGTAAGCCAACAACAACACATACTCATTATTCTGTAAAAACAATGAGAATGGCGTTTGTTTATCCTGGAAAAATATTATTAATTCATCTCGCAATCCCAATACCCGGGTTAACACATTCTCTCGCGATGACCATTTAACTTGTGTATGGAAAAGAAAAGATTTTTTTATTTTCGCCCAGTTCATCGCATAGTTTAGCAAATCGACGGCTTTTAATAAAATTAACAATTTTTATAGATTCACAAAGAATTTTTGTTGAGATTTTCCGGCATGCTTTTTGCGACAAGAGCATATCTGTGAAGGAAGCAGTGTGTCCGTTCCCCCTTCGTATAAAACAATCTTTTAATATCATCATTAATGCACTCCTCTTTCCTGTTATCGCCTTTACACCATAACTACATATTGTAATACATTTGCTCCAATCTATATTAGTATAATTTCTAGTAGCTTCATAAGAAATATCAAAAAGACATTGTCCTGTTGCATGACCCGATACAGTTTTGAAAACCAACATATTTTGTTGGAGTAGATGTGTCCCTATCACATACACACCTCACAAAACATAAAGACTGAGGCATGTTTGCTACATCTTTTGATTCATCAAATTGAATACAAAACAAATTCACTTGAACTCACTTGCTGAATTATCTGATCGCGAATATCGGCAGCCATGTCATCAATTCGCCTTGATATTGTGCCGTTACAAAGTGAACTTTTTCATTTTTTTTGCTTCCTCCGCGCCAATTAAAACACTGACCATATCAACTGCAGCAGGCAATTTGAGGTTTTTGACGAATGTATAGAGTTTGGACTCTTAATGGTACGAGATGGGATACTTCCACTACATTTTGTCAGTATTTCTCAAGACATATTATTTTCTTTCGAAAAATTTCAGGGGTTTGTTTTTATGAGCCGAATGTTGAGTTCACTGTGACTTTCCATTCAATGAGGTAAAACCATAATTCGAATAACTTATCATTATCAAATCTTGTCTTTTCATCCATTTTGAAAATGAAATATAAAAAAACAATTCAGTTTCACGGTTGACCTCACACTAAAATAAAACTTGTAGTGGTTTTATTTTAGTGTGAGGTCAACCGTGAAACTGAATTGTTTTTTTTATATTTCATTTTCAAAATGGATGAAAGTCGTAAGTTATTGAAAGTTAACAAAATTCATTGGACACTTACGTTAAAATAATTGAGAGATGTAGATTCGATGAAACGATATTAAACAGAATTTATTACAAAAATTACTAAGTATGTAATTAACAGTTAAAACAATGAAAAAAAGAAACTAACTCACCATGCTTTATTACGTTCCGTAACGCTCATTTATTTTGTTGTAAATTAGCATTCTCTTGATTTTATTTTGCTCCGTTTCCAGCGAACCTACCTGTATATGTATCGATCGTCGTTTATTTGTGTAATATATTTGGTTTCTTTCAAGTATTTTTTCTCTTACTCCGGTTCATGTTTTTTGGAAGTACGATACTCTCTCCCCGTACGCAGACGTAAGTTCTTGACTATCTTGTGCAGATGTGACTGTTCTTCGACCACCGGTGTCTTTAAATGTGGCTTATGTAAATTTCACTAAGTAGTTACCTAAGTAGCGACCGACTTCTCTCTTAGCACGGGATCGATTTTCGAGGAATGATTGGCTTTATTGGCGAAGTGTGCAACAGCACGTCTTCCAAAATATCATAGCCGTTCTTTTCATGTAATTCTACGTCATTTTGATGTATCGGTCGCTTCGTTGCGTGAAAGCGCGACCGACTTCTCTCTTAGCACGGGATCGATTTTCGAGGAATGATTGGCTTTATTGGCGAAGTGTGCAACAGAGCACGTCTTCCAAAATATCATAGCCGTTCTTTTAATGTAATTCTACGTCATTTTGATGTATCGGTCGCTTCGTTGCGTGAAAGCGCGACAGACTTCTCTCTTAGCACGGGATCGATTTTCGAGGAGTGATTAGCTTGAATCAATGGAACCATTCAATTATATTATGTTTATTTTCTTTCTTTTATATAGTCGGCACTCCTTGACCTCTACAATAAGCCCGAGTGTAAGAGATTGGATTGATATTCGAAATTTTAGTGAAAACTTTTTTTTTAACTGTACTTGTATTGTATTCTCCACATCCGATTTTTCAGTATTATCAAATACATGGTTAACCTTGTATAAAGTACAGGAAAATGAAGAATAGAATGCTGTAATAACACTAAATACAATATTGAAAAGGCTACATGCCTATTACCACGCATTCGAAAGAAAAAAAATTCAAGAATATTTAAAATCTCGCGCCGGACCTATCATAGTACGTTTCATAGTAGTAAGTTTACCGCAACGTAGCGATGTCTGAGTCGATAAACTCCAGTAAAATGGCTTGCTACTCGTGAATTATGGGATGATACTGTAATGTATGGTGAAGCAGGTGGAAATACGAGGCATGTCTTTTATGTTTAACATACTGGGACATAGAGGACGCCACTAATAATATGTCACTAATAACTAACCTCCATCATTAATTAATCCAATGTTTTAGTGCGATACGTTTAGTGTTATAGTTACAACAAACTATGAAAGTTGTTAGTCGAAAAATGGAATTAAACCGTGAAAATTTTCTCGCAATAACTTTTATCATTTCCGAAGACAATTATCTCAACTAGAATGTCTCGCCGAGTTAGTTTCTGTTTTCGGTAATGAAGCACCATATCAGTCAACAATTTCTCGTTGGTATGAAGAATTCAAACGTGGACGGATTACTCTTAGCAACGACCCAAGAGCAGCATCGTGAGTGGTGATGAATCTGAGATTTACTCATACGAGCCAGAAAATAAACGCCAGTAGTCTGTTTGGTGTTGTGAAGAGGTGAAGAAAAGCCAACAAAAGCCATCCGTTCTAGAAGTGTCTCCAAAAAGATGATCGCTACATTTGTCTCGAAAGCAGGTCATGTAGTAATAATTTTTCTACAAGATCAAAGAATTGTTACTGCCCATTTGTTTACAACCATTTGTTTGCCGAGAAACCAACCCACAACGACGAATCATCCTCCACCAGGACAATGCAAGTTCGCACACAGCTCGCAAGACAATTGAATTTTTAACACAACAAAACGTCGAATTGTTAGACCATCCTTCGTACAGTCCCGACGATTTCTTTACCTTTACGAAAATCAAGGACGGACTGTCTGGTCAAAGGTTCCAGTCGTTAGAAGGAGCAGTCGATGCCTTCAAAAACGCCATTTTGTTTGTACCAACAAACGAGTGGTATAACTGCTTCCGGAGTTGGTTCCAGCGCATGCAAAAGTGGAGAATGCTTCGAAAAACAATAAAGTCTTTAAAATCTATCTACGGTTTTATTCCAGTTCTATTTGCAAAATATAAAAAACTACCTTCGTAGAAACGAAACCGAACGTATTTACGACGAACGTTTTCCAAATGGTAGGAGACCCTCTCACACTACAATTATGAATACAGTACTTCGATTGCGAGAAACTGGTAGCATGTTTCGAACATATGAAGATCGCGGCCCTACAGCAACTCGAAGAGTGCTACAAACTGTAGAGGATATTCTTGATATTGTTGATGCAAATCCAGAGTGGTTAAAAATACATTTAGTGTATATGCTACATATATTTAATTGCATATAATAATTGCATCTTTGAGACCTATAGAGTCTAACGCATATTTAATGCATTGAAGGAAACATCAAATTTGCAATGAAATTGTTGCCGAATTGTTCCACCATTAATTTGGGGGCTTGGAAGGATATATTAATGTGTTCTTCCTTCACAGCAGATGTAACTCCTGTCTTTGCCATATAGAATGTTTCACAGTCTTTGGATTTGATCCGTAAAAAACTAATGTAATATTCTTCTGACTCATTTTTGGTTCTATTATCTTTCCTACAAAATAGACAACTTTCTTTTGTGTTGCAAATTCCCAGAACATATTATCCTGCCATAAGCTCTCGTATTAACGGTGTAAAAGAATCAGTAGTAAGTAGGATGAGATAATCAGTATCATCATCGAACTGCTCCGAGGATACGTCATCCGTAAAAACATTTTCAATTGATTCTACATCTGTCTCTTCTTCCTGGAATACTTGACATTGAACTGTTTTCTTTTTGCTTAGATCTTTTCTGCGTATAGCTGCATTTCTTTCTTCTTCGATAACATTAATTTCGAGGGTGTCCGTTGCAATCATACCTTTGCCGGTTTTTCTAAGCTTTCTTTTATTTATTCGAAGTTCTGTTCACAGCGGATGTTTAAAGTCGGCTCGTGACACAAAATCGGATTGTTTTGCAGGGAGATGTCCTAGGTTTGCTGTTTCAGTTTTGGTATTGGAAGTGGCCTAGATTCCGTCCTCATTTATGGTATTAGAAGATTCCGCACCTGGGTCAATTTGTAGAACGTCCTTGACTTGTGATAGTTTAAGACACGGTCGATTAGTTACCTCGCTTGGTAAATTATCTGTCTGTCTGAGAAGATATCCATATCATAAGGAAAAATTCCGCATCATTTAAAAGTTTTGGAGATATTGGTTGGAGTCATGGCCCGACTATGGGCTATTCCTATACATTCTGTTAAGTCACAAATTTTACTAGGCTTCCCTAGATTTCTTAACAGCCTTCAGTCTACCGTGCTATTCTAGAACGTCTTAAAAGGTCCTAGTACTCCCACATTAAGCAGTTGTAGTTTAGCCGACGTATGTGGGGGTAATGTCAATATGGTTACACCACATTCTTTTGCCAAATATTAAGCTGCTATTGGAAGGTGCGACTCGTAATTGTCAAAAATTACAAGGGACGGGTTTTCGACAGAACTGTTGGTTTGCTTGATAAAGTGTGTTATTACCTCTGTTAATAGTTCGCCATTCATCCAACCAAATCGTGCCGCTAACCCTAAGGAACCAGGAGGAGCCCCTTTCATGATGTGGATTTTGAAATTATTTTTTGGAAAAATTATAGCAGGGGGTAAAACTATACAAGACGCACCGGTTATACAACAACTAAATGCCAAGGTACCTTCTTCTCCACTTGTTACTTTGCCCAAGCATTTTTTTCCTGTAGGTACAATGACTTTTTGCGGCTTTTGCACGGTTGTTGTAACAGTTTCATCTAGAGTAAAAATACGATTCCTATCTGAAAATGCAAGAATTCAGCTGATAGCGACTTTCAGATTGTTGAAGAACTTCCTAACATTTTCTTTATTGAAGGATGTAGCCCGAGCTCGACTGCATGGTTCAGGTTTTCGTAAAGAGAGATCAGCATGCCTGTTTCTAAATGAACGTTTTCTTTCCCTGCTGTTTTTTTTCCGCCTCCAAGACTCGTATTTTAATATTATTAATACCTGCCATATTATATGCCATCTTTCTTGTAGCTTTAGTAATAAGTCCATAAAACATTAAAGAAAATTTTTTCAAATATTCTTTAAGAGTTTCTTCTTCTTGTAGTGTAAATCTTCTGTTTACTTCATAGTTAGGTACTAATTCCATATTTTCATCACGAACTATTTTCATTTTTGTGACATAGCATAGTGTTGAATATGGTGTTTTTTTTATTTTTTGCGGAATTTTTAAAGCTTATCCCTTGAGATACTAAGTTTAGAGCTGCTAACATTCCTTCTACCATATGACCACTTACTTTTCGTATTGGATTTTTTGAACGTACCATCCTGAAATACAAAATAAATATTACATTGTGTAGATACATGGTTACCTGTTTTCACCTATAGGTACACAGGTTCACCTATAGATAATCAGTGTGTACCACTCTGATTTTTTTTATAAAAAAAATTATAAAAGCAATACGCTTATTAATTCCATCCATTTTTATAATCAAATGCATAATTCATTCATCGTTAATAACGTCAAGCCCGAAATGTTAGCCTCTGTGATAAAAACATAGAAATTATGAAAAAGAAAACTTACTTTAAAATTTTTGTTTGATACGCAAGAATCACTTAAAGATCTATAACACAACACCTTCTCGCGAAATGTAGCTAACTGCGGAACGATCTGAGGTTGGAATTAGTGTCTTATGTCACGTACGCATACAACTGTAATATTTTTAATTTGGTTAATGGAGGGAGTGATTCACTGCTTGGTTTACTCTTGAACAACCGACCCTAAGCATAATGGACCCGCTTTATATCAAAAAGGAAAACAAACACTTTTTGTTTGATGTCATACGTTTTTTTTTCACTTATTCCTTCAGAATCAGTAACCTGTGTATCGCAAAAAACTTTATTTACAATTGAAAACGGAATCGTTTATATTATTTTCAAGTAATAACTTAAAATAATATTTTATAGCTCTTATCTATCCCAAATAATAAATACATTCTATTCCAACCTTACCGCTCAGTAAGTTTTAGTTTTTTAACTAAAATCAATTAGTTGCTTCGATAATGTTTCTACGGAAGTTGTGGACCGTACTCAAAAAGTTTTATTTCCAAATTTGACAAAAAAATGAAAGTGTTCAGATAGTCTTCACAATTTAGATTTATTTTCGGTATAATTACAGCATTTTATTTTTCATATCCTGGTACTTTATACAAGACTAACTCAGTATATTAATATTTTTAGAAACTCGTCGTGTTACGTTTACGTAAGCATATTATTATTTATACTCAGCCATTAGTTTTTATTCATGTGGTATATTATATTCAGTATAAGCAGGAGCGCGTACAAAATGTTTAGTTATAAATTAACAGCTAAACAATTGACGCTGTAAAAAGATTCGATAAAAATATTTGGCGTTTCTTTTGTTTCCTAATGTACGTTAAACCATTAAGAGAAAAGGCACAAAGGTTTAAAAAATATGATTCTTGGAAATTCCTTTTGATAAACCCTAACTTACTCACGCTTCAAGGTAATGTCTTTTTAATCAAAGAGAAAAGGCACTCAACTAAAATATAGCACTAAAATGTGTTGATGATTTCTTTCCGTTTTCTTTTATAGGATATACTGTTTTAGTATTTAATGCTGCATTTACTTTCGATTATATTCTAAATAATTGTTTTTTGATTAACTGTGTTTCGTATCAGAATAATTGAAACATACATGAGTAGGTAAACCCCACCAGTTTTGTATAATACAAAGGCATTTTTAATAATATAAAATATTATTAAAAATCTGGTGTGAAGAACACAAATGCAGGTTCACTATTAATATTTTTTGTGAACGTGTCCGAATATATCCTATCCCGAGAGCGGACACGTTCACAAAAAATATTAATAGTGAACCTGCATTTGTGTTCTTCACACCAGATTTTTAATAATATTTTATATTATTAAAAATACCTTTGTATTATACAAAACTGGTGGGGTTTACCTACTCATGTATGTTTCAATTATTCTGATACATTACACATGCGGTTAGTCCGTAGTATGAGTGAAGACACAAACAAAATGCAGTTTTCTAGAGAGATTGGCTGTGCCACCTTTGGAAGGGCGTCGTTACTTCAGATTAATTATGTGGACGGTATGAGTTACTTCGGCTGTCTGACAACAGGCAGCGCCGAATTTACTTCTGCGCCCGGTCTGGATAATTACGGTGATAGGGGATGTGGTTCTTTTTTGTGAATGTGTCTGGGAATAACCCTTTCTCCAGCAGGGGCGTACCGATGAGCCTGTAGAAAGGTGAAATACGTATCTACGTCTCTGGGGATAGGATATATTCGGACACGTTCACAAAAAATATTAATAGTGAACCTGCATTTGTGTTCTTCACACCAGATTTTTAATAATATTTTATATTATTAAAAATACCTTTGTAACTGTGTTTCCATTCATTTATGACTAAGATTTACATTCAAATGCCATATTACTGATTTCAGGATAAAATCTCGTACATCGTTATTTAGATTCTAACATTCTTCTTCTTCTCAAATTATATTTCAAAATTAAACACATTCCTGTCTGAAATCTTTTTTTATAATTATATGCACACGGAAACTGTATTATATGCGCATAAATATTTCCAAAATTAGATGAAAATATGCAGAACTTTTATTAAAATATGCATATAAAATAATAATAATAAGCAAGCTAAACAATGTAACTCTGTATTTATATTTGCCTTTGTATAGTATTGTAAACATTTACAATTAAATGCTTTTCTAAATTCTCGACTAAAAATTATCTTCTGCAATCCGTCAATAATAGCTTGTATGCTGAAAAGCTTCGCTCAACGTCAACTTCTGTAATTGGTGCATACTTATATTTGCAGATAATTGATAGACTCATCTCAATAGTTTCATCGTAGTTTCCTTGCAACACACTGGGTATTCTACTAAACTGATGAAAGCCCTCGTTTTTCTCTAGAACTTGCGCTAATTTAATTTTGAACCGCTCTACTATGGTACCTCTCACATTATCAATTTTGTTCTTGAAACTTTGAATCAATTCTATAGATTCACTGAGTTCAACACCTTGAGTTTCAAGTTTTTGTAGTGTTTCACTAATAAAATCATAGTTTGCTTTGATAAAAGTTAACTCTTGGGACATTGGCGGTTTATTTGGTATATATCTTTGCAATCTGCAATTGCTATTGAGTCGTTTGAAAAAGAGAGAATGAATAGATAAGAGAATGAATTCTCTTATCTATTCAAAGGTTTCTGCATAAAGTACAGCGGCATCAAGCAACGCGCCCTATCTTGCTATTCTAAATTGTGGTGGCAGTGCTAGACCAGGTAACTTATACCCTCAGCGGTGCTTTAATAAATAGTTTCTTGTCAAATTAATTAATTAATTAATTAATTAATATCTGGAATTGTGTAACGCATTTCTTCTGCTACTCTGTTAACGGCATGGGCCAAACATGTTATGTGCATCATATTCGGTTAAAAAATCTACAAATTCTGTGCCGACTTCACCAAACTTCACCATATATGTCGCAGCATCCGATAACATCAGTAATACCTTGACACTTCGGCAAATAGAACGTCGTTAAACTATCGTTTTTAAATATTGTTATAGTTAAGTTATTTGTACCCTCCAATTCTTCTGTGCCAGTTAAAAAGGAGGTTAAAAGTTGGCAATATGACGAAATAAATATAATTTTCACCTATTGTGTCCTTAATTTTCATCATTGTTTACTCAAACAATAGATTAATATACTTTTTTCTTGTAGTTGAGCGACTAGGAACTGACAGTTTCGTATACTTCCCGAAAAAAATTTTAAACGTCGAAATATCCAACTTTAAAGGCGTTATACAAGTCATAATAGAAACTATTCTGTTCTATATTTTACTTGTTGAAGTAAGCGATTGATTCAGAGTAGCTTGTGGTGCATTTTTAAATCTCGTGATATTTCTTTTATGTAAATTAGTTCCTACATGCTGCATTAATTGAAATTTTTTGTCGAATCGAATCTACAATAATTAATTGCAAGTATTAAAATATGAAATTAAACGTAAACAAATATAAATTTACAACTTTACTGCAATACTTACAAAACACTCTGCCATTATCTATACAAAATTCAGGATAATCTTTTATCCAGATCGATACATGTGAATATTATTTCGACCTATCAAAAAAAGGAAGATAAAATTACGTGTACATATACCAGAGAACTAACTAAACACAACTAGCGATATGGCTGACCTATAGGTCAACCTCATTTCTCGTAGATTTACTGGAACTTCCCCGACTTGGTAAACACAAATCTGGGAATTCCCACTGTACGGAAATGCTCATGCGGACTGTAATTTTGTTAAATTATGAATAAATGGTTTTATATATCTTTTACGGTGCACTTTAAAAATAAATTAGAAAATATGAACAAATAGGCAATTTTATATGAAATATCCTCAAAGCAGTATTTATATGCAAGATATGCAAAACAAAAGTAGTCGTAAATGCTTTCTTTTTACGTGACCCGTATAGATCTGCAAGAATTTTGGTAAACATATCATAAATTAAAAAAATATGCATTTTCATAAAATCCCGGCTTTATTTATAACACTACATTTTTGCGACTTCCAATCATTGACAATTGTCAGGTAATGATTAAACCTGCACAAAGCAATAGATTCGCAGTAGTGTACAGCTTCGACGGGTAATCCCAAGAGGTGCGATTATAAACACAGTAAATAATGTATGTAATTAGTTACCATATTAGTTTGAATATGTTGTTGATGTAGACTGACGCAATTTTTCTGTTGTATCCGTTGTTTCATCGAGC
Source organism: Melolontha melolontha (assembly GCA_935421215.2). Taxonomy (NCBI): domain Eukaryota; kingdom Metazoa; phylum Arthropoda; class Insecta; order Coleoptera; family Scarabaeidae; genus Melolontha; species Melolontha melolontha. The sequence continues at coordinate 1,952,654 of OW285243.1, forward strand.
GTTTGCCATATTTTCTTTTATTTTTTAACTCTTTATTAAATGCGTAATCGTATTTCACACGCGCGGTAATTATACCGTAATTGTCATCTTGTTAGTAATTTGCATTCTGGAATATATTTACCACTTCGTTTCTCAGTCGGGGGTCACGGTGATATTAAAAAGGTTTCGCGAAATATCCTAAACAATAATGATAAATCATTTTATGAGAAAAAAGTATTTATTTTAAACATTTTACTTACAATAAGTACATAAGTAAAGAAAAGAAGTTAATGTGATAGTTGCATTTGTTTTTCAATTAAAAGTGTCTCAATACGTGGATCTACATTAGAAACACACAAAAGCAAATTGTTTTGGAGTGATAAAAAACGATTCCTGTATTTAGTTTTTAGCGCAATCATAGACGAAAAATTCTTTTCACAGAGATAAGAAAGGGATTAATATTTTCAATGCTTCTGTGGCTAAATTTCCATATTCATTTCGACGAAACAGCCAAAACGTTTTTAAATCTTCAGATGTAAATTGCAGTTGTAACGTTTTGTTGGCAGATATTTCGATGCCTGCCAACGATGTCTGGTCGTGAATCTCAACTAGTAACTTAGCAGCGACAACAACGTTTTCACTAAACGAATTTAGTACCCATCTCTTCGAGAAATAATTTTTTTCTTCCGGGAAATACTCTGTTAACTGAGTTTTTAGCTTCTTCATGCAACCCAAACTGTGGTGAATAATAGTATCTTGTTCATTCAAATTGTTCTCAATATAATCCGAAATGAGTGGGAACGAATCTAAATTTTCAAATTTTTGTTTTGAAGGTGAATAATACAGATATCAAGCTTCATAATAAAAGCATTAACTTTGTCTGTCATTAATAAAATATTTTTATCATGTCCCTAATTCACACTCAAGTCGTTTAAATGCGAAAATACATCAGCTAAGTAAGCCAACAACAACATACACTAATTATTCTGTAAAAACAATAAGAATGGCATTTGCTTATCCTGGAAAAATACTATTAATTCATCTCGCAATTCCAATACCCGGGTTAACAGTTTCCCGCGCGATAACCATCTAACTTCTGTATGGAAAAGAAGAGATTTTTTATTTTCGCCCATTTCATCGCATTGTTAAGCAACAACCTGTTCTGTAAAGGTCGGCGTGGCAGAGGCAATTATTCTGCTGCTTGTAGTAGGATGTTCCTCAATTTCATTTAGCACCATTTCCTCCACTTGTGGAGTTCTAACCGTACGCGGGTGCCCGCTATCAGCCGTATGTTTTTAAAAACTTCCTATTTTACTTAGGTGTTGGAGAAGACGGGCAAATATCGAATGAACCAGGATGATACGGTTCGGGTATCGTTCTTTATAGAGACGTCTAGCTACTCGTGAATTACCATTGGGAATGCATATCGCATTTGTGTAATTCATTTTAGAGAATACTTTTACACAATAATATTGAAATAATAAATAAATATTTTCCCTTCAAAACGAACGCTTTTGCATAGGCAATAGTGATATTAAATTCTGTTAGTTATACTATAATAAATGAGTCGTATTGTTGCAGGATTTGAGACAATTCGAAACACCCCCGGTATTTTTGAACGCACTCCCAATCGATGCAACGGTCGATAGTCTTGCATTGCAGTTGAAGGCGGTCATTTCCAACAATTTTTATGTTAATTTTGTTGTATTAATACGTTTTATTGTATGAACTTTTAATTTACTATTAAACATCCCGTAACTTTGAAACTAAGCCGTTTAAGACATACATTCATATGAACTTTTATCATCACAATAACCCTAGGAATCAGCTCATAAAATTTGTCGCATTGTCATGTGTGTAACACTTATATAAAGTTCTACTACAGATCTGAGGTCGTATTATAATTTTTGATCTAGGTTAAAGCTAAATGAATAACGATTAGTTAATTATTCATTATGATTTTAGTGTATTTTGCTAAATAATTTAATTTATCGGCTTTTGGAGATGTAAATTTGATTCAGTATAGCTCATGTAATTTTCTTTTCTTTTGTATATATTAATTAATTTAATGGTTTAATTTTCACAATCTTATTTTCTACTTAATTTAATTACTTTTGCATTTAATTTTAAGCAACTTGGTCGCTTATATATTTATTTAAATATAAAGTTGGAATTTGTTTATGATCTAATAAACCACACCTTGTTATTATACCCTGTTTATTATTGTCTGCTTAATTCCTTCGGATTTATTTGACTTACCTTTCGGCAGCTTCTGCGTTAGCAGGTTGATATTTAAAAACATAGTGACGCCTATTTTAAAAAGAACCTCGCCCTCTAAACTGGCTAGCTACTCAACTTAAAATTTCCGGGGCATTCGTGTTGGGTAAGGAGGTAAGTCGTAAGGGTTATAGATTAGTAGGAAAGGCGCGCGTAACACTACGAACAGTGAATCTGTTTCAAAATTATTTTAAGCCATTTTGTACAATTATTTGTTCAAGGTTAATATGAAATGTTGACGTTTTGATGATGAACTATAGAATACGTTGACTTAAAATTAAAAAACTTATAAATTTTTGCAATGTCTAGAGCCGGCTTATTCCAAAATAAGAAGTGGACCCACTATCTATAAGATTGTTAAAATAATAATTGTTTTACGAGGGTAAGGTGAAAAATTCTCGGCCCGACAATAAAAGACTGCGATTTTCAGTTAAAAAATAATTTAATTTTTCTATATAATCTCCCTTGACTTCAACACACTTGATTCAGCGTTTCTCCAACATCAGTATTCCTTCCCGGAAGTGAGAATCTCGAAGGCTGTGAAAATATCCATCTACGGCGCTCTCAACTTCTGCATTGGACGCGAAACGCTTCCCAGAAACAAATTTCTTCAAGTTTGGGAACAGATAGAAGTCTGAGGGTGCCAAATCAGGAGAATAGGGGGAATGGCCGAACAAAAAATACCCAAAATCCCGCAGTTTTCCCATTGCCAACACACTTTTGTGAGCATGTGCGTTGTCCTGGTGAAACATGACTCTTTTCTTCTTCAAGCCAGGCCTCTTCTCGCCAATTTTGGCATCCAGCTGGTCAAGAGTCTGCTGGTCAATTGTTCTGCCTTTTTCAAGGTAATCAATTAGCAGGATCCCTTTCGCATCCCAAAACACACTGGCCATGACCTTTCCGGCAGACGCGATCGCCTTCACTTTCTTTGGCGCTGAACCATCGGCTTCCCCTACTGCTTCGACTGCTGTTTCGTTTCTGGCGTGTAGTGGTGAACCCATGTCTCATCCATGGTAATAAATCGCCGGACAAAATCAGTCGGATCCCTCTTGAATCCAAACCTTGCTGCGAAAGTCGTTTGCGCATTTGCTTTTGATCAGCATTCAGCAAATGCGGCACCCACCTTGCGCAGAGCTTTCGCATCCCAAGTTCTTCCTGCAAGATTATTCGCACTCTTTCTTCCGATATCCCCACGCCTTCAAGCATCTCACTCACCTTCACACACATATCGTCCAACACGATATCGTGCACTTTCTCGATGGTTTCTGGTGTGGTTGCGGTTTTAGGCCGTCCTTCACGTAGGGCATCTTTTAGGGACGTACGACCATGGTTAAAATCAGCTGTCCATTTTTAACGGTAGTCATTGAAGGAACGGAGTCACTGTAAACTTTCGTCAACTTCGGATGAATTTCCTTAGGGGTTAATCCATCCAAAACGAAGAATTTTATAACCGCACGATATTTAAGTTTATCCATTTTAACGAAAAACACGCAAGACGTTTACTGCGAAAATTCATGTAAATAAACTACTTGACAGAACAAGTTGAAACTTGTCAAACGAACTAATGACAGGTGCACCCAGGCAGAACTCACAAATTTTCGCTGATTGGAACGCCATCTCTATGTCGGGGCGAGAATTTCTCACCTTACCCTCGTATAACTGATTCAATATTGTTCTCATACAAAATTATTAAGTTTTAGATAAACACGATATTTTAAAACGTCTTGCTATGCAGTTTATATCAAGCAACCATATATATTTATTAACAAAAATACTATTATATATATGAGAGAAGGTTTTCGAATTTCTTCTGCGTTGTAGAGGTTGTTTGGTTCGGATATGAACCAATAAATTATCGATGTTACAACGCTCTTACTGACATCTTCTTCTGGAGCTTGTGCTAATCGTACACTTCCATTATCATAGGATTAAGACCATATTTATGAAATTCTCTAGTTTATTCATCGCCACCAGTACCTCTTATATATATATATCTCTATACCTCTTTCATTCCTTTTGTCACTGTATAAAGAATTTTTTTTTAATTTTAAGGAAGTTTTAGTTTTGAATATACTAAGTTTAACTAAACCATTTCCGAACTTGACTAATTTCCGTTATATTATTTAGATACACATTTCAAGGAACGTTTGTATAGCATACATTATACTTCAAATGAATGAGAAATGTCAAATCAAACTCGAACTGCACGATATCATTTCACTTCATTTGTGTAATTTATGAGTAAACTTTACAATCGTGTTTATATCATTACTGCATACAACTGCATTTATCGATTAAAGCGAACGGGAAAACTTAACGAGTAATTCTGGAAATAAATACTAGAAACATCTATAATCATGTTTGTTACCTGAAGACAAAATTTCTTAAAACATTTATACAGTACTCGTGGTGGTCGTATATTTAAAAATAGGAACTGATAGAAAAGTATGTAAACTTAATAATCTACTCAAATTAATCGAGGGGTTACTTTTTTAATAACTTATAACTTTCTTAGGAGGCTATCTACGATTAAAATATTAATATATTCTATTATTTAAGTATGCAACTGTCACGGTATCCTAGTTTTGTATCATTTGTCTGTTATTTCTATAAGCAACGAATAAGTAATTTTACCTAATGTGAAAGTCAAAGTATTGCTACAGAAAGAGTTTCCTTTTATTTATCGTTAGAATTTGGTTTTTAATTTTCTTTAAAAAAAATTGTTAAAGTTTCTTTTTAAAATTTACAAACCAATTACAAAACTGTAGTCTACGTGGGTAATCAATTTCTAACAATTCTTGTACTGCTGTGACACGGTATGGATAAAGTTGCATATCTTTTTTTAATAACTTGTGAGTTGTACCAACAGAAAGGTTCATTTGTTGACGCAAATGTCGAACTGATGTTTGTGGTTCATTTTCTATTATTTCTTCAACAAGATTGACAACTTGAGGTGTACGTTTCTTAACTGCTCCGCCGCCTGATTTTCTTAAGAGACTACCAGTTTCAGAAAAAAGTTTTAAAGTTCTATCCACACAGTCTATTACACAGTCTCCCAGAACATGCGCCTCAAAGAAAAAAAAAGAAATCACCATAAAATTATAGATAAATGTCAAAGAAAAAATTTCATAGCTTGAACGGCATTCAAGACAGAACATTTTAATTCAACAAGTCAGATCGTCGTAAGCCATCCAGGAGCATTTTTCACAATTGCTGCTATGTTACATATTCTATTACGTTGTCAATTATGAAAGTTTTGAGAAACATGAGTGTCAAAGTTCTTTCAAATCCCTTCAAATCGCTTCAGTACCGTCGCTGTTCTCAACCATGCTCTTTTATTATATATACAGCCGCGGATTATATGGAAATGTTGATAATTTACGGAGAATATGGATGGAATTCTAGAGAGGCAACAAGCGGTTATATCCCACGCTTTCCTAACAGGAGTCATTCCGATCACAGAGTGATTCGCAGGACTATCGCACGAACGATTGAGACATGTCAAATTTTACATAATAGGAAATTGGTGGTGCGCCCAGGAGTGTGCGCACTGTTGAAAACAAAGAGACTATTTCAGATGCCTTTGAAGAATGTACTGAAAGCATTATAGAAGTTGCACAGGAATTGAATATTTCGAAAACTTCTGTACATTGAGTGATGAAGGCTGAACGACGACAGCCGTATCATTATACGCGTGTGCAGTATTTGCAGCTAGAAGATTACCCTACCAGACGGTAATTTTCCACATGGCTTCTAAATCAAGAAAAAAAAACAATTCTCTCGGGTTTTGTTTACTGATGAATCAATTTTCGGTAGCCAAAGATGCTACAATGCGTATAATTGGCATATCTGGGCAGAAGAAAATCAACATGCTCTATTTTCAAGAACATTTCAAAAACGATTTTCCATAAATTTGTGGGCTGGTCTATTAAGGAACGTGTGGTATGTCTTCAATAGAAATTAGTTCACATATCATCTAACTTGTCTCTTTAGCTAGGACATTTTTTGATTTCCCTTCACAGTTAACGTCACACACGCAGAATCTTTGAGCGCAGAATTTCACGATGGTGCGCGGTTCCCGTTCAGGAAGCCTTTGCTACTAACGTATGATTCAAAAGGGTCCAAAGTTTTCGGAAAAATTTTAAATGTTGATCATTTCCTCAAAACTGTTTTACTTTACAAACCATATATTACAACAATTAACAATAAATACAAAAATAAATACTTAATCTTCAAATTATTGATAATGGGCCATTATCTTCAATGGTCTTCAGTTTTCTTCTGACTTGTCCCATCGTCCTCTGGACAACAGCAGGATCAATTTCTCGCATTTTTTGAAAAATTCGACGTCGTAATTGGTCTTCATTTGCAGCTTCCCATCCATTTTCATACACTTTTCTGGGCAGTATTGACCAAAATTCCTCTATTGGCAGAGCATGAGGTACTATCGAATTTAAAAAAAGTGGTAACAGTAGTGAAGTTATATGTAAAGTCAATTTTTAAGCATTTTAGTATTGTAACTTTGCTAACGTACTTAAGATCGTAGTAACGTGTTATTTTTAACACTTATATGTTATGTGAGCATTTCAATTTGACGCCTACATTTAATATATATCTACATTCACGCAGCCTAACTTAAACCTATTAAAATATCTCACTTTTTTTAATTGGATAGTACATTGGGAATTTAGGAACAAAGTTCATGTTGTTTGCATTATACCAGTCTCTAGTAACTCTACCATAATGGCATGAAGCTAGATCAGGCCAAAGCATTGCCATGATTTTCATTTAAAAACTGAAGCAGTTTAGAAAGGCATTTTGGAATGTAAAGTTGTGCAGTTAAAGCTTCTCCTCGAACGCGACCAATGTACGGCTGCGAGATAAATCTGGTTTCAAAAATGGTACACCTCACTAAAATTTTATCCTTAAATTTGGATTTACCTTTGAATTTGACATTGTCTGGTGGGTTTTCTATGCCGTCAATATAAAAACCGTCGTTTCCTTTTTTCTCTAAATGGGACAAGGTAAAATATTTTTCAATTATCAACTAACGTGTGTTCATTTGAAAAGTCAATCTAGGTTACTTTGAAATTTTGATAGAATAAAACGCATATGTATTAGTATGTGTTTGTTGTTCCGTAAACGTAAATCCAAATGACATTTTATGTCAATCACATTTGTTATTTATTTGTATGTATGAAACTGTCAAAATATACGACTTCGTAGGTTAAGTAGTAAATTTTAATTTACGACATACTTATAAATGTTCTCAGTAAATCACATGCTACTAGATTGACTTTTCAAATGAACACCCGTTACAATCAGTTTATTGATCAAATGGATGCGCCTTAACGCAAGACAATACCTAGTTATTCTTTCTAACTGGGCCGCGGTATATTTCGGTGTTTTCCTCCATTTTCGAAACACGTTATTTCGGAAAATTGTTCGGAAAACAATGGTCTTTGATACACCGAATTTTCTATATATTTTTCGTTGTGAAACTCTATCTCTATCCTTAATGGCTTCAAGCATACTTTGTTCGTTCCCTTGCTCCGAAATTCTTGGTCGACCACTTTTGGGCAAATTAACGCAGGATATTTCCTCTTCACATTCCTTTATGGTTTGATAAATTGTTGATAGATAAATATCTTGTTCACGATAAATGGCAACAATATCACGCTTGGATATTCGCCCAACTAGATTGTAAATTTCTTTGCGAATATCTAGCTTATAAGATATTTTGCTGAATCAGATCACAAAAACTAAACCGTCATAATTAAAACAAGTTAATTGTGACATATGACTTCCAGCGACAACTTAACCAAACGTCATTTAATACAACTACAAATCATCTAAAATTTTTCTGAAATCTTTGGGACAATACTCCTGAAATAGTTACGAATTCTAAATTGAGTCTTTTGCGGTGGACACAGTTATGTTTGTAAACGAATGGCAGCCATTTTGAGCACGTGTCCTTATTGAATTTATTTTTCACTTCATGATGTCTTTTGGCTATATTGTTTCCGTTATTATTATTATATTTTACCTTTTCTCCTGTTTTTTTTTTATGATAAGTTCACGTGAATTAGAATAAACAAGATTCTTTCTCAGAACCGTCATTTATTGTTTGATTAAAAAAAATAAAAAATAATTAATATGATGGTGTAACATTTTTAATGACAACTACCTTAACCTAAGATCTTAATGTTGAGACTTTGGCAGGCATGTCATTCTAACAATGTGTTAATATAAGCTTAGCAACCGATTTTATTCACATTAACACCTTGAGTGCCCTCTCTAGTATTAGTGGATCTTAAATATTTCACAACTCTATTATGCAAGAAATTATTTTTTTTTCGTTTGCATTTTTGGGATCTAGATTGTCGAAAGCATTTGCTAGTTTTCTCTGAGGCGCGTGTTCTAAGTGTTTAGGTGTTTTATTTTCAGTAATGTTTTTTTTTTGTCTAGTTACTAAAACACTATGCGGCTGTACGGTGTTTAACGACATGTATAATTAATTCTAAGTGTTCGCTTCCTGCATCCACACACAGTTGCAAACAACCCGATCATTCGTCTATGGATTTACACACTGTTACTAGCTATATTTTTCGTATAGTTTCAAGGATACTTTTACATTTCTTCCAAGACATATCCCATAAACGATAGTCTACGTCTAGAGCAGAGGTTCCCAAACTCTTATATCTCGTAGAACACTTGCCATGCTTTTCGGTTTTGGCTAGACCCCTACTTACCTAATATTGAATTTTTGCAAATTCATCAACTTCAAAACTGTTTTTGACAGCTGGTATGGTGCTTCTCATTTTGAAAGATGAGAGTAGCACTATACCAGTGCTACTCCAATCATATGTGAAACTGAAGTATATAAGGAAACAATCCGAAATTTGTCACACAGCAAAATAGATATCGAAACTTTGCTCAAAAGATTATGCTGCTCCATACTAATTGCAGAATTCGCAAGGCATGCTAAGTCCGAGAAATAATGAATGATTATGGCTTTATAGAGATGGTAAATCCACCCTACAGCGTGGACTTGGTATCAACTTATTATTATCTTGTTCCTAAATTTAAAAAGCACTGCGTGGACTACATTTTTCCTCAGATGATTGCTTTAAAAAAGCGGTGGAGGAGTTATTTGAAGACTTACAGAAATAATTTGTTTTGGAAAGTATGGAACTTGGAACGCTGTATGTGTGTCTAGGACACCCTGTATAAATATAATCTCTATTTATAATGTACATAACGCATAAGTATCTGTTTAATATTATATTTTTCACTTTGCGTATTTGAGTTAGTCCAAAGCCGTAAAAGAGACATCTAGTCCGATTCTATTATATGGACGATATATCGTAACTAATAATTAGTTATCTAAATATTGATTCGTGCACTACTTGGACAAGAAGAAATGCGTACTCATATATAAGGGCTAAAAGATATTTTTCATCGTTTCTGGATTACTATATACACGCGCCTGTTATAAATAATATAAACGGTGTTTGTATTATCGGGGTTAGTTTCTAATTAAGACACTCTCTGACAACAAGTCAATATACTAACCCATCTCTCGCACGTATTAGAAAAATGTTACCGTCGACGTTGTTTATTATTTTCGAAAACAACCCACCTTCGCGAAAGACGTCCACACTTATAAACAATATAAACCTTAACGCGGGAAATATGAGGGCGAAAATATAAATTTGGACATTACGGTCGGCACTAAGTGTCTAGCACGTCGGATATTGGCGTTGTAAATTACAGCGAAGTCCATGAAGTTTATCTGCCGGCCCAACTGTAGCAGGGGAAGGAGTTATATCATAAGCGTCGGAATCAATATAGTTAATACGATCCTTGTTTCTGTGAATTACACGTGTTAACTGGGCAGAATTATAAACACAACGGCATAGAAGACTTATGCATGAGACGAACTCCAACTCATTTGCATGGTCGCCATTCGCAAATTTGAATGGGAAAATTTACTCTGCATTGGTTGTAATCGAATTTAGAATATAGTCAAACACAGTTATTTCATATAATGCAATTAATGAGGTTTCTAAAATTAACACTCATTATGTATTAAATATTTTGTCAAAAGTCCGCCTATAGATTTTCAAAATAATCTTTTAAGTTCGCATGCATGCTTTAAAAGCAATTTATTAAAATTTCGTGGATTATGTCAGCACAAGAATTAACAATAGCATTACGAAGCCCTTCGATTGTGTGATGTTTGGTCTTGAAAACGGTATTCTTTAAGCTGGAAAAATAAAATAGTCTGAAATTGTACCTGTTTGAGTGGAAACAACTTTAAGTCTTTTTTTAAATAGCATGACATGTTGCCACTGACAATTGAACTTGTGATAGTTTTGGGATTGATTTTTTTGGGTGAGTTGTCCATCCGTGCTGTTCGTTTTCTAGGTGCTCCGCCGCCAGTTTTACGCCGTCGGTGCTCCGCCGCCACTGTTTAAACAATTCAATAACACAAGTTTGAATATAATTGTTGAAGTTGTGCATAAGTAACTGGCAGATTAGGATACTGTTACCGGAAATCTTGTAAGCACTGATTATTAGCTAACATTATAATAAAGTAATTTAAAAAATATAAGCGTTTATAATTTGAATTTATGTATAACAACTGTCAGAATTTGAAGTTTTCTAAAGTTTTGCATGTGCACCAATCTTTAGTTACTTAATTACTTAAAAAACAGCCTACTGAAATGAAGAATTTTTTTAAGGCACGATACATTATTCCCATCATTACTTCATACACAGGACCCTCAAAAAGATAATGTATGGGCAGGACTTATTAGTGACAATATTTTAGGTCCATTCTTTTTTGCAAACAATTTGAATGGAGAAAACTACCTGCCATTTTTTCAGTTGCAATTGATGCCCGCATTAGCTGCATTATTACCCAAATACCTGTCAAATAATAGCATTCAGTTACAACATGATGGTACTTCGGCTCATTACGCAATTAACGTGCGACAGTGCTAGGATTAAGTTTTTCGAGAAAAATGAATAGGAAGAAGAGTCAAATTGAATTGCCAGCTAGGTCACCTAATATAGCGGTACCAGACTTCTTTCTATCGAGTTACTTAAAAAATAAAGTGGGTAACAAAAATCGACCAAATAATTTAAATCTCAGCCAGAGGATTTAGCATGAGATTAGGTTAATATCACCTCTAATTATTCAAAATGTGAGAAATGAATTTTATAATCATCTTGAGTATTCTAAAAAGGGACAATGTCGTCATTTTGAACATTTAATGTAGATACAATTTAAACACTGTTATTTCTGAGCTTTTTAGTGTTTTATGTTACTGTTAGACTAATTTTCTAGTTAGAGAATTTAATTTTGCTTCCCAAATCCTTTTAACAGGTACTACGCTACGCATCCACTGCAGATGTCCCTATCGCCCTAATTGCTTTCGTTCCACAAATTCCTCTATGGATTCTACTTCCAGGTTACGTCTTATTTGTTCATTTCTAAATCTGTCTTCTTTAGTCTCACTCTCCTTAAACTTCCATTTCGGACGCACCGATCTTGCTCTTTTCCCGCTTACATAACACCCATGTCTCACAACCGTATGTAAGTATCGGCCTGTAATCTGATTTATAAAATTTTATCTTAGTCTCTTTAGTTATTTCGTTCTTGTTTATAAAGACCCTACTCATTGCGTGATATGCTTTGTTGGCTTTTTCTATTCTATTATTTAGTTCCACTTCTTGACTGCCTCCTCCGTCAATCATTATTCCCAGATATTGAAAGCTGTCTACTTGATCTAATGGTTTATCCTCTAGTCGTATATTTATGTGTTTCTTTTCGTCTGATATTACCATAATTTTAGTCTTAGTTTTATTAATTTAATTTTCATCCCATATTTTTCATTCCAGAAGTTCGGATTCTCTTTTAGGTCTCTTTCGTTTTTGGCAATAATCGCTACATCATCTGCAAAGGCGCACTCCGAGATATCGATCCGGTCCAGATTTCTGTATCCCACATAGAATAGTTTAATCCTTTGCGTAGTGTACCTGATTAATTCATCCATGAAAATTACAAGCAGCAGTGGGCTTAAACTTCCTCCTTGCCTTACTCCCTGTCTAGTACTAAATATTTCAGACTTCATGTTCTTACTGATCACACAATTCCTGGTCCCTTTTTATAAGCATTTTATAACTCTAAATAACTTATTATTGATGCTTCTTTTCTCAATAGATTTCCATAATTTTCCCTTGGTATTCTGTCAAAAGCCTTTTCCATATCTAAAAAAAAATAATTACAAATTATAATAATTAAAAGTTCTAGAAATTAGTTATTTATCTTGGTTGTTCAATTAATATCCCATCTTTAAAGTTTTCTTATTAAATAAATTAATAATCTAATTGTACTTGTTATTAATTTCATCACCATATCTCTCGATGACAGTGACAGGTATATAATCTTTATACCATTTAATCCATATCCGCATTTCAAGAATGCAGAACATTATAATTTATAGGAAAAATTCGTGGACAACTAGATGTAATTCTTTTTGAAACACATTGTATAACAACATTGAAAATTGTATATCGGTGGAACGGGAATAAAAAGTCAATAAAAAGAAATATAGGTTAACATTTAGAAACAATATCGATGACGTCATAACATGAAAAATAAATGACATTGGAAACTGAAGATATGCTAAAAATAGTTAGTATAGTTAAAATCGCTGTACTTCTTTAAGGTTTTTTCCAAAAAATTAATATTAACGAAATTATTTCCACACTGCATATTCATATTAAATATAAAATTAACTACCTAATCTAGATATAATTAAATTGAATATTGGAACTACAATTTTACTCAACAAGTAATCCTTTTAGCTTTTCCAATATTCTTGTAACTTACGTATGGATCTGAAATATAATTTGAGGATCTTTAATGTATTTTGGGTGTAGGTATTTCTATTTACTCAATATTTCGTAATCTCGTACAAACATAAGAAAAACAAATGTACTGATTGAAACCGTGTTTATTTCTTCGGTTCTGTTTATAATTTGAAATATTTTTCATTCGAAATTATTAAACGTATTTTTTAGAAATTATTTTTTAAAGTGCTTGGTTACCATAAATTTTATCGAATCAAGAAAATATATTAAATAAGGCACATGTGTTGGCTGTAATAAGTCTAATATACAATTTTTGTTGTGAAATATATTGGGAATTGAATACTTTTGAAATTGCACGCGATAGATGAGAGAGAAAACCAAATCTATATTCAACACGAGATTTTCTATTGGGATCAGGTGTTCACATCAATCAGACGAAAAACTTACTTTTCTTTCTTAACGAAACTATACCAAAGATTTATTAATATTAATGCTCTCTTTAATCAAAATAATTTTCATTTGATCTACAGAAACTTTCAGCTGAAACATATAGTATAGTAATTTGTTTTACATGGGTTTATTTTATAAATGCTTTAGACAATTTATATCGTTTATTTATTATTTGTATTACACATTACGTTGACATTTTATTGGTTCTCAATACCCACTTTAAATTATATCAATATACATTATAAATTACAAAGTATAGATCACATTGCGTAGTATTTTGGCGTTGGCAAAATATTTACCGTCACAGAAAAGAGCAAATCACATATAGGGAGTACTAATTTAATTGGATGACTAAATATTACAGTAAATTTTAAAACGATGCTTATGCAAATATTAGACAGAGATTTTCTCTGTAATTATAACTCTGTAATTGAAACTGTTGAAAATCACAATTTAAATTATCGCACAAATTACAAATTACAACAAAATTAGAAAAATGTAATAGGTATTACAAAGGAATTTTATAATAATAATAAATCGTTCATTAATTGTAGAAGAAGTTGAAATTATTAATGTGTGCATAGTGCATATGAAATGTTGCTCGCTATACTTTTGTAAATTGATATTATATTAAGAAATACTGAAAAAAACAAGTCAATCAACGGGAGGAAACGTACAGACGGCGTTTCGTTCTGGTTGGAACTTTTCAATGCACGGTATTCCTCGAAGACGGACATTGCTTTTTCATTTCTATACTTTCTGTATATATAGTTAACATTTGGAACATACTGCAAGTGAGAATTAATGAATATTAAATGACATTTACATGTAAGAATGTGATTTAATATTCATTAATTCTCACTTGCAGTAAGTTCCTGATATTATATTGACAAAATGTCTACAATAATAGAAAATAAATAAACCAGGTGACAAATAACTAGTATATAAGATTATACACTGCTCAACAATTGCTAAGGATCAAAGTAATATTGTACGTTAGTTTTGATTAAAATAAAATAAATTTTAAATTATATTTACTTACTACAATACTGGCTTTGTTTACATGATTTAACGATAAAGTTTGTTTTTGTGTCTGTTTCTTTTTTGGATGTTTTTATAAACTGCAGCGGAAAAGGTAAAATCCATTTTTGCTATTTTCTTTTCTTATATTTAGGGACCGGACACGAGAGGCAGATGACTCATCGCCCACGGGCGTCCTATTTAAAATTTGTATTTTTAAAGAGTTTTTAATTTTATTTATATCATTGGAAAACAAACGGATGATGATCTATAAATTACGAAATACATTTTTATTTATTCATTTTGTAGTTCAAGTTGAGTTCAAGGTTCTCTTTTGTGAAATTTGTTCTCTTTGAATGAAATACATCTTTGAAGATAGAAAACGTCCTTTCTACATCGCAACTAGTTATAGGTGCATACTGAAAATATTCTTTTATTTCAGCTTATTTAATAGTTAGATTTTGAGGCATTGTCACCATACAAAATTACCGCAATGTTATTAAATTTGAATTTCTACTAAAAACTGCGTCTAACTTTTGCCGAAGGCCACATCTGAAGTCACTTCAAATATTTTTCAAATTATTAATAGCCACATCTAATGTGCTTAATCCATCATTTAATTTGAGATTTTGATTTTCTAAATAAATGATTAGTTTTGGCAAACTTCCAAATTGTTCCTGAAGAAAGTACAACTGATTTTTTAAATTTGGAATTTGTATTATTCCTTGCACTCAGAAATACTTCGAGCATCGTCATGTAACGAAATTTTGCAAACTATCGAAATTCTCTGTATAAAAACTGGTAGCTTTCAACCATGTTCCCCATCTATATATTACTGGAGAGGGAGGCAGTGACAAAGATGGAAGTTTTTTGTAAAGAGCTACTCTTAATGGTGCTTTTCTGAAAACTTTTTTAAAAGCGGATACAAGTCTATCAACTTCCGGAAAAGTGCCTCTGATGTATTCACAGATTCTGTGGAGAAAATGTGCTACACAAGTAATATGCAGCATATTAGGATATGTTTACTTTAATAGTCCGCTTGTTTTTAACTGTGTGTATATACAGCACTGTCACTGACAAATAAAAGTATTTTTTTCTTTGTACCTGTAGTCCGAATAAAGCATTTGGTACATATTCTCGTAAATGGTTTTAGCTACTGTTTCCGCATCAACTGTATTTATAACTTTTGTTGCTATTACATATGCATTATATGGAATAGTATGATGTAGTACACTAGCTACAACATTTATTACCACATAGCGTCCTAATATATCGACAGTTTCGTCGGCACTTATCCAGAGGTACTTATTTGAAAAATGGCTTCTATTGCGTTCTACTGCTTTAGTGTAGCACTTAGAAACATAATATTTGCGTAAGATGGATTCATGAGGAACATTTCGACCAATGTATTTTTGGAAAAATGTTTTGAAGATGGAATTGCTAAGTTTATTTAATGGAATATTAGCCGCCATAAAAGTTTCATAGAGTTCTTCTTTAAAATTGTCAGATTCCAACTGGTCTAATGTATGTGTATGTGTTTGCGCTGGTAAGTGACGCTTTACGTGCGATTTCTTAGAATTTTTTAACGATATTTTACAGTCTTTGCAATAAATTTCGGAGTGATCAATGGACATACAATAACTTTGACCCTTAATCCAACTCGACGTTGTTCCATATCATATCTGAGAAAGTAACTTAAACAATGTTCTAGATCTAAATAAATGAAAATTAAAAATGTAAAACGATATTAAACAGGATCTATTACAAAAATTACGTAATATGTAATTAACAGTTAAGACAATGAAAAAAAGAAACTAACTCACCGTACTTTATTTATCTTACGAAATATAAACTAATAAATAAAATATCTTCTATCTACGCCCATGAAGAAATGAATTTAACTGTGGAATTGAAGCAATTGCGTCACAATTTAACGACAAGAAACAGATGTACGATTAACCGAATGAATAGTACTATTCAATATCTGCGTGTTGTACTTAGCGATGTTATAGACTATTTATATGGTCCATCGTAATTTCGGCCTCTCGTGTCCGGTCCCTACTTATAATGTTAGTCATTGTTCCATCGTCTTAGAAGATAGTTTTATGTGAGATTTTAGTGAAAAATTGCCCGCAGGCGTTTGAATCACGCTCACATGCAACAAATTATACAATGGATCAACGACGGACATACGCGACGCAAAGTTGCATAACGTTTAGGTTTTACGCAAAGTTGCTACCTACAAAAAGGTGCAAGCAATTCAGATCCACAAAACTGGCTTACTAAATGTTGCTCAATACAAACCCCCTCGTGGGACTTACCTCGCGTGGATGGTTGAACTTAAAGAGACAAAGCAGCTAGCCAATTACCAACGGTTAAAGATCAGTGAGATGGTCGTGCGATTCTAAACGAAACGTTACAATACTGACTAAAAAAAGATTGAAAAGGGAGTCACTGCGATTTATGAGCTGCTTGTTTTTGAGATTATACGACACGCCGAACTCGTATTCACACTAACGAAACCACCACAGGCAGTCTAAAGTACGTTGCGTAAGGAAAACAAAAGGAAACAGGAGGTGATAACAAATAAAAGAAAAAGTTTCACTTAAAGAAAATAATCAGTCAAGTTTATTAAATTAATTAAATTAATCAAATATATAAAACCATAAGAAAACAATATCAAAGGTGCAA
Source organism: Melolontha melolontha (assembly GCA_935421215.2). Classification (NCBI taxonomy): domain Eukaryota; kingdom Metazoa; phylum Arthropoda; class Insecta; order Coleoptera; family Scarabaeidae; genus Melolontha; species Melolontha melolontha. Next base: position 1,969,955 of record OW285243.1, read on the forward strand.
GGAGCGACAGTACGGGTACATAAGATATTATGCGACATTTACAAGCTTAATTAGTTCCTTGCTTAATTATATAAACTTAATTCTAAATATTTGCTATCGCATTAAAAGATAGCACGAAACACAGTAATTGTGCTCTTATTCACAAATTGCTTAAAGCAGCTGAATTTTTAAAATTTATAATTACTACTAAATTTCTAATTATGTAGTTCTCAATAATAATTATGTTAAATTAATCTGTAAATTTTGAAATATTCAATATAGCCAAGACTACCTATCTGACAGATTTAAAAATTAATTAAATTTGAGAGTTCCCTGCAGTTTACTTGTAAGTTGTTAAATTTGTGTGTTTTTTTTTTTGAAAATGTAAACGGTAAAAATGAGCAATAGTGACAGTGAAATGATAAATTTGACTCCACTATACTACTTTCTATTTTGCGTTCGTAATGAAATCATTATGAAACACAAAACAGTATGAGAATGAGCTTCATTTCGATACGCTTTTTTCATTTTTCAATGTTGGCGTTTTTTTACTAGTTTTTTTTCAGTAAAAAAATCGATTAATTAGCGTCGTGAATGTAGAAAGCATTATTTCATTCACATCACTTCGCGAAAATGCAATTGATTTGCACAAATTTGCCGTAAAACTTACTTAATCAGTGCCTCTTGAGCGGTAAGTAATTGGGGTGATTTAAATTTAATAATAGACATAGTGGCACGAGATATTGAGGAGGATCAATTGGGTGATAGACGACTTGCAAGTTTGGAGTGATTTAGTATGTGATTATAATAATAACTCATTCAATTTATTATTCCTTAATTTTAGATCATAGTACCAATATTTTGGGTGTTTAAATAGCTGTACTAATAAATAAAACACACATAAGATGTTTTAGATTTACACTTTATTAATAAAATAATGACAGCTGTTTCGCTAACACAGTAGCTTCTTCAAATTCAACTTAAGACTAAAGATACATACAAGATACAACGTTAATCAGGTAGTAGACCCAAGTTAAAATTCTAGGAACTATTACATTTATATTTTGCTTTTTGAAAACTATACCATGTCCTACTTGTGTGATTAACAGTGGGGATGAATTTAAGTCTAATTTATCGTTTAGTAACATTTCTGAGTTTTTAAGTCTATTAATTTCTAAAGATTCTAAACAGTTTAGTTTTCTACCTTTATTTTCTACATGTATGGTGTCGAATTGTAAATTAAATTCGTGCTCATTCTCTATTAAATGATTAGAGTAGGTTGAGTCAGTTTTCTTATTGATATAAGAATGATAGTGGTCTTGGATTCGTTTTTTAAACGTTCTACCTGTCTGTCCAATATATGTTTTGGTACATGATCCGCATGATAACTTATAGACTCCTGATTTATTGTCTTTGGTAGTTTTTTCTTTATTATTTTTAATATATTTGGCTAGATTATTATTAGTTTTATAAGCAATATTAATGTTTTCTTTTTTAAGGAATTTTGATAATTTAAGTTGCTGTTGACCTATGTAAGTAAATGATTTAAACTGCTTGTCTGGCTCCACTTTAATGATCGGGTACACCTCCCTTAATAATTTATTGACTGATTTTTTAACAATTAATTTATCTATTAGATTTGGGTCATATCCGTTGTTGTGAGCGATTTGTTTTATAATATTAAGTTCTTTGTTATAGTCTTCATTGGACATCGGGATGTTAATAAGTCTATGTGTCATGCTGTGAAAAGCCGCTACCTTGTGTTGGACCGGGTGGTTAGATTTATTATGTATCGTGGTATCTGTATGAGCCACTTTGTGGTTAATAGAAAAATGGACCCTATTGTGTACACGTTTTAAAGTGAGATCCAGGAAGTTTATACTATTATTAAGCTCCTTTTCTATTGTAAACGTGATATTAGGATCAATGGAATTGATAAATTCATAAAGAGTGTTCAACTGCCTATCTGTACCTATATATCCTATCAATATATCATCAACGTATCTGTACCAAAACAAAATGTTCTTCACGTATCTGTCATTATGAAAAATCGTATTTTCCAGGTAATCCATATAAATTTCCGCAAGTAAAGGAGAAAGAGGATTTCCCATGATAAGACCTTGTTTACAGAGGTAGAATTTGTTATTGAAAGAAAAATAATTTTGTTCTAGGCAGATTTTTAGTGAATCTAAGATCTCTTCTTTTATTATGGGGTTAGTTCTATTGTATAATAACATTTTATCAATTAGATCTATCGTTGTATTGGGGGGGATACTAGGAAATAAGTTCTTGACATCAAAGGATATGAGTTTCGTGTTATCCGGAAAGTTGCGGTCTTTAATGTTATTAACAGCCAGACAAGCAGTTTAAATCATTTACTTACATAGGTCAACAGCAACTTAAATTATCAAAATTCCTTAAAAAAGAAAACATTAATATTGCTTATAAAACTAATAATAATCTAGCCAAATATATTAAAAATAATAAAGAAAAAACTACCAAAGACAATAAATCTGGAGTCTATAAGTTATCATGCGGATCATGTACCAAAACATATATTGGACAGACAGGTAGAACGTTTAAAAAACGAATCCAAGACCACTATCATTCTTATATCAATAAAAAAGACTGACTCAACCTACTCTAATCATTTAATAGAGAATGAGCACGAATTTAATTTACAATTCGACACCATACATGTAGAAAATAAAGGTAGAAAACTAAACTGTTTAGAATATTTAGAAATTAATAGACTTAAAAACTCAGAAATGTTACTAAACGATAAATTAGACTTAAATTCATCCCCACTGTTAAATCTGTTCAGCCATTGAAATATTGTGTGTTAGTTGCTTATACTATATTTTTATACTTAAACCTCACACAAGTGGGACATGGTATAGTTTTCAAAAAGCAAAATATAAATGTCATAGTTCCTAAAATTTTAACTTGGGTCAACTACCTGATTAACGCTGTATCTTGTATGTATCTTTAGTCTTAAGTTGAATTTGAAGAAGCTACTGTGTTAGCGAAACAGCTGTCATTATTTTATTAATAAAGTGTAAATCTAAAACATCTGATGTGTGTTTTATTTATTAGTGATATGGATTTACATCAAGCAAAGGTCGAAACAATTAAAGAATTTAAATAGCTGCTTGAAATGTATTATTGTTCAACAAAAATTAATGTAAGTGAAAATGAATTTATTAATAAGAGTTTATATTGTTTTAATATTGTTTCTAACCTGACAAAAGTAAAAGAATGGGTCGAGGTACAAGGGTGGGTTGACTTATTCGCGCAATTGTCTAGAGTAGGCCGTGATATAAATTAAATACACATTTTGACAACCAATGCCTTGTCAGTTTACTGTATGACAAAACGTTTGTGACAAAACGTGTTTCACAGGAAATATCTAAAATTTTAATTTGTACTACTAGTACTAATTAAGTGTAAATGAATAATTTTGGACATCCCGCAGTGATTAAGTATCTTCTAGAGAAAGGCATGTCCTTTACCGAAATCCGTGATGATATGCGAAATACACTAGGTGCGGGTTGTCCTTTATACCGGAAATATGATCTAACTTGAAACTTTCAAATATCTTGAAAAATAAGCAGTTCACAAAAAAAATGTACAGACTTAAAATTTAACAATTCAATGTAGGAAATACATTAGTGCTGGAATTAGTCCCCCTTCGCCCCCATGTCGGTGGGGTGGGGGTAACTTTGAAATCTTAAATAGGAACTCGAATTCTACTGAAAAAATTACATAGAATTTGTTTGAAACATTTTTTTCAATACATGATAGATGGCGCTGTATTCGCTGAAATTAATTTTTTTCAATTTCTCTCACTAAGAACCTATGCATACGATTCTGCAATACGTGTGCAATAAAAAAATACGTTTTCTTTCTAAATAATCAAAAGTAGTCTTAGAAAAATCTTTTTTACCACCTTGAGGTGCTTGATTAATCTGAGCCTCCTCGCCTCTCACGTATTAGGGTACTTCATTTATGTAAGTCCCTTCCCTCTCACTTATCAGAGTGCTAGATTTCCCGTCGCCTCATCATCTTTAAATTAAAGTAAGTGCTCAAAATGATGACCTTCGACTTCAATGCACTTATTAATCCGCATTTCAAATGAATGTAGACAACCGAGATGTGTATTTTCTTGAATTTCGGCACGAGCATTTCTGATTTGCGCAATTATATTTTCACGTGTTGTTGGTACTTAATTGTATACTTTGCATTTGAGATAACCCCATAAAAAGAAATCTGACAAAATAAGATCTGGTAATCTAGCAGGCCAATTTACTAAACCAGCTCTATCAATCCAGCTACCATTGAAATTACGATCAAGTACTTCACGTGCTGCCACCGAATAATGTGCTGGACAACCATCATGTTGAAACCACATGTTCTGCCGAACTCCTAAGCTAACGTCTTCAAGTAGTGCCGATATTCATTTTCAAAAATGTCTCGATACATTTCACCATTCAAGTGGCCTTCAATAATGTGAAGGCCGATGACTTTGTTCCCAATTATTCAACGCCACGTTGGCAGTCCAAGCGCGATGGTGTTCAACTTTGCGAAGTCAGTGCAGATTTTCAACACTCCAGTAAAGTGTATTACGTCGATTAACCTTTCTGTGGTTTGTGAAAAACGCCTCGTCGGAGAACAACATGTAACGACAAAAATTAAGGTTTTCTTGTAATTGTTTACATCCTCACTCACAAAAGTGACCCAATTTTGGAAATCAACGCCATGAAGATATTGATATAAAGACACGTGGTATGGATATTTATGACGTTTTCAAATTTTCCTGGTGTGGGATAATCCAGAAAAGATGCATTTTTTTTATTCGAAAGCACTCTGATAAGTTAGGAGCAGAGAGAGGACTGAAGCGATTAAATGACCAATTGCCCCAATAAAACGTTGTGGCGGTATCATGTATAGTATGCATGTTATAACAGCCCCACTATTTGCTTGCTCGATTGCATTCGTCGAGCAGATGTTGTTATTTCCCTCGTTATTGTGTCTATTCATTCATAAAACTCTATTTTATAGTGGCGTGTTTCTGGTTTCGCTTTCTTTCCGTATTATTTGGTTACAACTTTTAGTATTTAAAAAATCAGTTTTATATTATTATATTGTATATTTATCCTATAATTTTTTATAAATATTAAGTTAAATTCAGTACCTTATTTTTGGAGTAGTTTTTATTTCTTCTTTTTAGTCCATTTCTTTCTGTTCTTAGTATTCTCTCTTTATTTTCATTAACTATGGAGAATTCTCGTAGGGCAACCATGGTAGGATGGATTTAGAGGCCAGATTGGTTGCATATTCGTAATGATACCGAGATATATTGCAGTGTCTGTTCATTAAGTTTAAGGTGTCCACAAAAGTGTAATGTGCAGAGACATGTTTCTTCGAAAACTCATCTATATAACATATGTCCATCTGCATCTGACACTTTTAACGAAGAACTGCATCAAACTTTCATGGCGGCCAATATCCCATTTAAAAAGCTTAACAATCCAGTCCTCGAAAGGTTTCTTACAAAATATACTGATCGTCATATACCAGATGAATCTCTTTTACGTAAATATCACTTACCTAAATGTTATTTGAGACCCATTAAAAAAATACGAACCAACCTATCTGGTTATTATATTTGGATAAGTGCAGACGAAACAACGGGTGTAATGGAACGATATGTGTTAAATATAGTTGTAGGTATTCGTCATCCGACAACTTAATACCAGCCATACTTAATTGCAACTAAAACATTGCCGAATGTAAATGGTGAAACAGTTGCAGAAGTAATTGATCAATGTATTCATAATATTCTGTCATCGGATAACAACTATAAAGATAAGACGCCATTATTTTTGACTAATGCGACAGCTTATATGTTAAAAACAGGGAAGTTATTAAAGCAATCTTATCCCAGTATGCTACACGTTACCTGTGCAGCAGATGCACTACACAGACTATGTGAATACATCAGGGGTAATTTTTCAAATGTTGATAAGTTAGTTTCATCATTTAAAAAGATATTTCTCAAAGCTGAGACCAAAATTTGATGCCATATTTAGCAGAAATCCAGATTTGAATATATTATATTAATTCTGCACAGAGCCGATTAAAAAATCTATACATTCGAAGTATGGTGTACTTTTGCAACATTTTAATCACGCACCCAACACCAGATGTGATGTGGAACGGACGTTTTCATAGTAATGTTTTACACTTTCAATGTTTCAGAAAATACATAGTTTTGAGTTTTGTTCTTGTAAATTATTTTTATTCGAAATTCGATACGCATTTCGCTTGTCAGCATTACCTTTGTTTCAGCAGTAGTTGCTGCCAGTTACCAAACCGTTTACTACATTCGCTCTGTTGTGCACTGACAGATACATATTAGCTGCATATGTAGGTATGTGCCACTTATGCAGCTTACCACACATATTAAAATATTCGAAACGCACGGATCGCTTACAGAAACAAACTTATTGCGAATACAAGGCAGACGCCGATGGGCGATGAATCATCAATCGCTCGAGTCCGCTCTCTGGTAACGAGCGAAAGAAATCGCGTTGACCAAGTATGTGAAGGAGAACGCCTGTTCCTGGGTTATGATAATAGTACTTTCTTGGTAAGTCATTTTTCGCGACATTCTATTTATTGAAAACGAACTACAGAATCGTATGCATAGGTTCTCATTGCGAGAAATTGAAAAAATTTAATTTCATCGATTACAGTGCCACTACCATGAAAAAAATGTTTCAGACAAATCCTATTTTAAAGTTTAAAGTTAAAAAATACACCAAGTATACAACCGTCAGAAAATGGAGAAATGAATTTAAGTCCAGAAATCGTCTAGAAATTTCTAAATTATGCTTCGATATTTGATAGAGACACGTCATTGTACCGTCGTGAGTGAACGCAGTACCCATCTTGCCGAAAGCTTTCTCATATCAAGTTATTCGTGCAAAATATAAAGCACTCGTTCCTTTGCCTATGTTATTTCTAACGCTACTCGTATCAATTGTCGGTCATTTAGCAGCAAATCAAGGGGTTTATTCACCATTTCTGAACTTGAAGCCGTTTTCGTCCATACACTGCGGGGATCTTCTTCTAAGCTGCTGGCAGGAGCAGCTTAGAAGAAGATCACTTACGACGGTACAAAGACGTGTCTCTATCAAATATCGAAGCATAATTTAGAAATTGCTAGACGCCACGCAATAGATTTTTTGCGCCGATTTGATACTTGTTAGGAAACATGGATTTCATTATTATATACCCGAATCTAAACAAAAGTCGAAGATGTGAACCAAACTTGGAGACGCAACTCCAAAGAAGGCCAAGGCAGTTTTTTCGATGGGAAAGGCGATCTTATTATCATTCAATTCATAATTGAATTTAAATATACACCACCTTCTAATATACTCGTAGTTATCGAAATAAATCTTATTAAATGTTGAGCACTCATTAACACGGACTCCAACAAATTTTGGTACTTTGTAAATTTATTCCAAAAGCCATGTATAATTTTTAATGCTTGTCACTTTTTCGATAGTCCAGATTCAATAGTGAATGCGTCCTCGCAGTACTTTCTTAGTATACTTCAGTCTTTAACTCTCTTTACGTTTGACGACTTACTAAATGGTGCTATATATGGCGTACAAATTAGTTCATTTTAGAAGTGTTCCATTCTATCTTCTTTTAGCACGTTGACGGACAGCGACGTCTATAGCCGCCGTCTGTCTATTAATGTCTTGTAACACTTGAATATTTCAACGTACATAGCAGTCTTGAATTTTCTGCTGATTTACTGACGTAGACGGTTGGAGACGTCGAATTTGTGAATAATATGGATATAGTGTCACATTGTGTTCACTAATTTGTGAAAATATAATTGGTGGGGTCGCTATAAAGAACGTGATTGGTTGTTGATTGTCACGCGTGTATGCATCTCATAAACTGGATTTATATGTCTAGTATGTTATATGTTCTGTGTTTAGTATTCATGGTATTCATTTCGTGCGCGAATTTGATAGGTTATTCATACGAACAAGTTTTCTATTGCCAAAATTGATTGTTCTTACATTTTTCAGTGAATTTTGTGGTACAGTCTCGCTACTTTTCTATTTACTTGGTGCCACATGAGGTATGATTTGCCTGCAGTTTTTAGGCGTTCTTGCTTGTATTAGTTATTTATTTCTTACAGTTTATCGTATTTCACAATGGACCCAAAAGATGAAGCGAAGCTCCTACAGTTGTTTGATGAAACAGGGTCGAAATGCGACCCTTTTAGTGATGATGGTGAATGTGAGGATCCTAATTATAATCCAGAAACTGCTAACGAGTTTTGATGAGCAAGGCGAAGGCGATGAATTAGGAAATAAACAAGAAAAATTACTACCAGTTGAAGATAACAATATTTTAGAATCAGGATCGGAAAATCAGAATGATGATGATGAAAATGAGGAATGGGAGGATACGAAAAGAGAAATACCTAACTTTGAACTTGACGAAGTCCAAGCTGGAATAAAAATCGATATGCAAAATAAATCACAATTTGAAGTTTTTTAAAATCTATGGAACAATGAGATATTGCCTCTAATATTAGAAAGTACTAATTATAAATTATGGCAGACAGTATGAAAATATACAACATCGTCAAACAAGAAATAGCCGTCTCAGAGATTTCACTATGTCACTATGGACGAACTAAAAAAGTTTTTTGGGATCCGCTTGTTACAAGGGCAAATAAAAGTACCGGTTATACGGCAGCTGTTTAGATATGGTTCTTTATATTATCACCCCATATTTCTATCAACATTAAGTGGACGAAGATATGAACAAATTTTAAGATGCCTAAGTGATAACAGCGACGATAATGAACCAAATGATCGTCTTCATAAAATTAGGGCCCTTTTACGTTTAGTCATAAAAATTATTCAAGCTGTTTTTTATCCTTACTGGCTCCATCTTTAGACGAGTCAATGCTACTGTTTACAGGACGGCTAAGTTTCTGTCAATATATCAAAAACGAAAAGACCAAGTACGGGATAAAATTCGAAATAGAGATTTACGAGAATGAAGACGCCAACACTTCCAAAACAGAATCGCTGGTTCTGAGATTATTAGAACCTTATCTGGACAAAGAGCATGATATCTATATGGACAATTTCTACAATACTGTGTCATTATCATCCAAACTCATTTCTCGTAAAACCCACTCTACCGGGACCTCGCGCGCTAATCGACGTGATAATCCTGTTGCAGTAATTGCAAGGAAACTGAAAAAGGGCTATTATATATGGCTAATGTAAAATAATATTTACGTATCAAAATGGAAAGACAAACGAGATGTCATTGCCATTACCACCGGATATCAACCAAAATTGGTTACAGTTACTAATCGATATGGGGTCGAAAAAGTCAAACCATTAGAAATCGCAGGGTATAATAAAAATATGTCTGGTGTGGATAAAAGTGACCAAATGCTCAGTTATTACACATGCCCTAAAAAAAGTATCCGATGGTACAAGAAAGTGATTTTTCACCTCCTTGACATATGTATGTGGAATTCCTTTTCCCTTTACTGTAAGGGTGTCAAGAAAATAAAATACAATGTCTTCAGAGACCAGGTAATTAGATCCTTAATAAGTTTGCCAGAAAACGTTGTTGATGGTAGGAAACTGATAACCAAAAGAAGGACAACAACAGAAGCAAGACCATCTCAACAGCATTTTCCTGAAAAAATCCCAACACCAGAAAACTACAAAAAGCACACATATTTTTTTGAAATTCAGACAGTGAACACGCAATAAAATTAGAAGGGAAACATCCTACAAGTATAAGAACTGCCCCGAAAATCCATCAATATGCCCTGCTCCTTGTTTTGAGGAATGGCATACATCAATGGGTTAGTTAGTAATGAAAACTATGAGGACGTCTATAGCCGTTCCGTCATAGTACATAACTTGTACTACACATGGCGTGACATGAACGTCTATAGCCCGCTAATTGTTTTTTTTTATGTAAAAGGTCTTTATTTTTTCAAAATAAATGTTTTAGTTTAAATATCTTACATATTTAATGAATTTTCCCATTTATATCGGTGCGTCATCAATTTCACCACTGCAAAAATATGAGTGTCCGTCAACGTGTTAAAGAACTTAAAATCTGTCTCAGCTCTGATTGTGATAATTTTTTTACTTAGGGACTTAAGGACTTGTGATAAATTTCTTACATAGGGACTGTGCTATAATACTTACTTGGGCTAAATTACCGTTTTATTTGGGACCTCTCTGTGTCCTGCCGCTGTATTTCATAATCTGTCTTCCTCCGCTAATTGCAGTCTCGCTGAGCAGACAGGAAATCCCCTCAGCTGACTCAACACTATTCCTGCAGCACCAACAATATAGATGTAGTACTTATATAATGCACTTTCACACACATAAATAATATTCAAAGGCAACGTTATCAGGCACCTGTAGAAAATATAAAATTGTCATACATATCATAGATAAACAAATGTAGTAAACGCCATGAGCACATATATAATAAATATCGCAATAATTGACCCTCTGACTAGTGTATAATTAAATTAACATACAGAAGGCTCTAAAATGGACGTATCATTACAATGTTGTACAGTTTCTCCTCATCCATTGGTAAGGTTTTTCTTTTTTTTGTGTAACTTGAAATCGAAGAAGTGTATCATTATTGCAATTCAACATCGACGAAATTATACTACGTGACATAAGTGTTACACCCAGAAGGAATAATTTCTTCAACTTGATTTTTTGGAAATGTGATAGTTTTACATCAAAAATGAAACGATAACGTTTGCAAGAAATTTTATTAACATGTAATACGAAAAAAAAATGTGTTTGGTGACCCCGTAGCTGAGTACACTCCTGTACACGTCTAGGCTTCGACAAAATGAAATAGTCGATATCTGCTTGTGGTACCTCGTTCCAAGCAACTTGAGTTTCGTGGATTAACTGCGCCAGAGTCTGTGGAGGATGGTGCAAAGTGAACAGTCTCCTCCCCATCATATCCTATACATGTTCAATGGGGTTTAAATCCGGTGAACGGGGTGACCACGGCAAAACATTAACGCTTGCTTCTTGAAGAGAGTCCATAGTTCGACATGCAATAAGGGGACGTGCGTTATCTTGCTGAAAAAGGACGTGTGGACGGCCATCTAAATAAGGTAGTAAAGTGGTTTGTAGAACATCATCAACATAACGCGCAGCTGTCGTACTGCTTCGAATAAAGAGAAGTGGTGATCGGCTACCATAGGTAATAGCCCCCCAAACCATTACTCCAACAGTCCTGTGTACATGCCTCTCAACAGCAAACTCAATATCACGTCAATCTCCACGCCGGCGTCGTACCCTTCTACGGCCATCGTGCATACCTAGACAGAATCGCAATTCGTCGCTGAAGACGACATTATGCCATTCTGCCTCCCAATGCTGCCGTTCTCTGCACCAGTTCAAACGTTGACGACAGGGGTCCGCCGTCAAAGGAAGCACTAATCGTGGACGGTATGAAAGAAGTCCAAAGGCTAGAATATAGTGTATATATAGTGTACGCATAGTAACATAGACCTGTTACTATGCGTATATACACTTCTCCAAGCCATTGGTCAGCGATTTGACGCGTAGTAGAAAAACGGTCTCGTAAAGGTAATTGTTTGAAGCGCCTATCTTGACGTTCTGTGGTACGCCTCGGTTGGCCATTGGGCCTTCTTCGTGTTCCTCTACCTTCTTCTGTCCACACATGATACACACGCATTACCGTCATTGCAGTACAATTAACACAGCGGCCAATTTCGATATAGAACCAACCAACATCTCGACAGGCAACAATTCTGCCCATGTCAAAATCACTAACGCGGTGATAATTTTGACGTTTGCGAACTCTAGGAATTTTGTTACGTTTAGCACTCATAAACAGACACCTAATAACTAAACATTTCTGTACTAGTTAGCTCTCATAAACAGGTTTCTTCACAAAAAACTAAGAGATAATTATCTCTTAGTTTTTTAGCAAAAAATTATAAAAAATAAAATGTTGACATTCTCATCATAGCATGCTTTAAATATAGTCATTCTGATGCAAAAAAACATCAAGTTGAACAAATTATTTCTTCTGGGTGTACCACTTTTAAGGTAACTGATTATATTATATGATGGCTAAAGAAAATAATCCCAGGTTTCCCTACTGGAGAAGGACCATAGCTTCACTGTTGTCCAACTTATCTTACGTTAGCTCTCGTGAACATCATGAGTTATCTTATAACAACATTCTTTCTTTGGGGACTGTGGTTAAGTAAAAACTTAAAAAAGGTATATAACTCCTTACCACAATTATTAATCGTATCCTAAATACGTATTTTGACAACTAAGTTGTCATCATCAGTAGGTAAAAACCACTAATTAAAAGTCGCACATGGGGCACAGTAAAGCTAGCGAACCGCTTACGCAAACAACTACTTTACACCGCGTCCACGTATAGACTGTCTATACGCAGTCTATACGTGGGCGCGGTGTAAAGTAGTTAACATCTATTCATTTGCATAGCACTTAAATAAAATATTATAAAATATATTTTAGAATTCTTTTCTCCATCCTTTAATAACCAACAAGATACTATATACGCCCAATTTGATCCCTATATATATATATATATACCCCTATAAAAAGTTTATTCTTAAACTTTTTGAGTTCATAAATATCCTACGGATTTACGTTACCATGAGTGTTACCGAATTAATTTAAAAAGTAATAGAATATGCGAATATATCGCACAGATATGTTTTATTCTTCTTTTGCAGACGTATTCATTTAGAAATATTAATGGGTGGTTTTAAATTTATGGCACCCCAAGCGTTAAAAATGCGGAATAGATATGAAAAAGTACTGAAAAGGAAGTTTAAAAAAAAAGTTATTCGAAAGAAACTGTTCGCAAATATTATAAAAATATATTTTTATCTGATTATAAAACCCAATAGCATACGTTATTGCGTATAACACAAACAACACGACATGTTAGAAATGATTTTAAAAGCTAAAAACCAAATGTATTTTATTATATGGATTGATATCGACTTTGAAAATTATTTGCTATTTCGTTTGTGTTAGTGGTGAAAATATAGCTACGCAGTTCAAATAAATTTATTATGAAGTGTTTCAATATTGTAGCAATTTTAATAATAATAAAGATATACAGGTCTCCCAGTTAATCTACTCACACCATTAAGATTTCATATTTCTTATACGAATAAAGATGAAGAGTTACCTGTCGTCAAGACCAACTTATTAAAAAGAGGAAGCATTTAAAATAATGAACGATATGGACACTACACGCAAAACAAGAAGATTGATATTTTAATTTTCTTTTCTTTAGTTCATTTTAATGAAAGGAAACTAAAATAATATATCAACATCATTAAAGTAATTTTATGTAAGTTAAGGTTCTACTCGGAATAGAATCTTTAATCCCTAATTTTCTATGGGTTTGAAAAACAAAAATGAGCAAAAATGGAAACAACATTTTTGTGGAAGATACTGTAGACATGTTCTCAAAACTAACATCCCGCTTCATAAATCGGATCATTCAGCTGTGCGTGAATATTTTGGAAAGTATATAATAGAATCACACTTTAAGAAGAAAGTTTGTGCCACTGTGTGGGAAATGTGTGGGAGATCTCAAGAATACAACGTGTTTCAAAAAGAATTACATGTAGTTGTCCATGAATTTCTCCTATAAATAATGATGTTTTGCATTCTTGAAATGCGGATATAGTTTAAATGGTATGAAAGTTATAAAAAATGAAGTTAATATTAACAGGTCGAAACTGAAACGCCCTGTACATTTCTCTGTATTTTCATTGTGTATATCCCTCAAAAAAAAGATAACTTACTTTTAACTTTCTTTGTATCTCAAAAAATACCATATATCGATCGATTTCGCACCACCCTCTATATTGAATATTAAAAAATGATACTTACAATTTTAGCTCACACAGAACAGCAGACTTTTCCCATATCTAGACGTAGTTCTTTGAATGGCTTAACCCACACTGACGCTTTACTGACTTTGGACATTTTACTAATAAAAATAAATGAAATACCACACTGCAAAACACAAATCGATGTTATCTCCTCAAAAGCACAATCAGAAATAAAATTCAGAAATCAATTTATTATTTACCTGCTTATGTAAATATAAGTCAATAAAACCCCTGTTTACGATTTAAAATGACCTTGCTACGATCACGCCGTCATGCCGTAAGGAAAACAAAAAAAAACGAAAGAGAATGAAAAAAAAAAACAAGGATTCGGACACCTACGATTACCCCACCTACCCGCTCCTGCCAACGATTAGCGGCCCATCCGGCTACTAAAAGCCTCCATTCAGGGGTGGGGAGACCCAAAGATACTAGAAGGTAAAATAGAAGATGGAATAAGACGCCACCGCTTGGTACCGCTAGTAGCTGCAAATTCGGAAAACACGATACTAAAATATGGCACGCCAAGCAGCGGGTAAATGGCGCAACCAAGTTGCCCGAAACGATAAGACAAAGAAAAGAAAAATTCGGACTTCCGCTAAGTTAACTTGCGATTAGAGTACACAAAAAATAATAAAGAAACTAAATTACTAATATGAAACGTATATGTATATATATATATATATATATATATATATATATATATATATATATATATATATTGTGGTGGTTCTCAAAGTCAGAAACTGCAAGAAATAAAAAATAAATTACTTACTAATAAGCTATTTGAACAAGTAAAAGGAACCGGACTGTGCGCAGGCATGTAAATTATTAGATAAGTTAATACTGCGTTTTTAATTAGAAAATTTATTTGTAGAAAATGTATGTTATTTGTATTATGTGTAATAATTTTATTTTTATGTAAGTCATTTAACCTTCAAAATTCATTAATTTATTTGTAAAACCGAAGATAATTAACTTGTTTGATAAGAATTAATGACATATGGAAACCTATTTTACCGATCCGAATTTAGTTTGAATTTGAATAAGTTTTACTGCGAAAGTCATTCATTCTGTACTACAACCATATGACATTAATAAACATTTAAAAACATAACTTAGGATATTCATAATTAATAATGTAATTTCTTTATACTATATGACGTAATTTCGAAAATAAAAACAACCTATTTATATAAATAATTCGTACAGAAGACGAGATTAATAAAAACATCCGAGCAGAGAAAAGAGAATCCTTGGAAGAAATAAATCAACGACGATATAGAAAGCACGCTTAAAAATTCTCCGAAAAATAATATTTAATATTATATTTATATATTTATATAATAATATTAAATTTAAATGGTATATTCGATACTGACTCACCTGAAAATACGATAGTTATTTGCAGAAAGTGTTTATTTCATCGAACAACATAAAAAGTCCGTAATCTAGAAGATTTATCGGAAGAAAAGCCGAGAGATTCCTGATCTATTCATATCCTATACGAGTCCCAGAGCACCGTTGAACATCTCGTACCATACCACAGGAAGACAAGTAAATACCTAATAAATATTTATATTTTATATCCAAAAATACGAACATATCCCAACTTTACATTTTATACAATTTAATTATATTTAACTTAGAAAAATGAATTTTATAATCTTACCTTGTTATTGAATGGTCGTTCCTATAATTTAGCACGAAAACCAAGCGCATAATTATCACAATTTACTTCATTTATTGTAAAATTCATTTACATGTAGATTTTACGTATGTTTAATATTACATAACCTTTATGTATGTGTTCTGCGCATAGTAAGATCAGCTCTTTCAGTTTGCTACAAGATAAGAATAATACTGTTTATGTTTAATTTTAAGACTGTTTAAGCCTCATTTTTGAATCCAAACTTTTATTTACGCTTTACTTAAGATTAATATCTTGTTTGTTATTGTTAATTTTGAATCTTTTAATTAAATAGTCATACTTTTGAATCAACATCGTTTTTGTTATAAAATAAGCATTGATATACACATCTAAAACACAAATTATTATACAGAAGAACCGACTCTCTGAAATAAGATCTCTAGCTCGCACATAGCCGCAGGTAATTATCTAAATTTATTATAGCAGCATCTTTGGTCTAAAATCTGGCGCCCAATTAACTACGATTAAGTAAAATCAATTTATTGTAAATCGATTCGCTCGAGCACTATTTAGAATGACATCTAACTTTTATGGAAATAAATAAGCATAACCGAAGGTAACTAGAATTCTATCAAATATCGATTATCATCGTATATTTTATTACAATATTAATTTTATCATCGTTACAATCTTTATGCATAAAAATTATCCAAAATTCTTAAATCGTAACATTTGGCGAGTAACGTGAAGGCTATGTATTATAACAATATATATATACATGTATATATGTATAAGTATAACAGCACAAGAAAAGATAGCGAAAACTATCCTGTATGTAATAAAAAAAATTCCTGTATAAACTAACCCCGTCAAAATACGTATTTATTTGGTTCACATTGATAAATACAAAATTATAAGCCAGATCTATTGGGCAGACCTAGTATATGTCTGGAGGTTTTTGTTATATTTTAAAATACACTAAGTTAAAATTTACAAAGTTGAAGGTTGAAATAAATTAAACAAAAGTTTGCGGTTTTAGAATATTTAGAAAAAAAAAGGAATGAATGATTATAATTACATAATTAAAATGACAAATAATAGAGAAAATGTAAATCTTAATTTAAAATCACAAATTCAACAACTCTAGAAAACTAAATTTTATTTTAAGATATAAGAAACACATATCCTTGTACACGTTTTCGCCTTTGCGCAAAACAACAAAGAAAAACTAAAAGAAAAGATCTTTCTATATTTAATGCAAAAGTTGTTTTTTGTTAAAGAGTAACATGAGTGTAATTACGTTGTTCTCTTGAAATAAATTTAATCTTTTAAATATAGCAAACCAAATGGAAAAGAAGTAATCAATGAAGCATTTAAATTAAGTTAAAAAATTGATGCTGATGATGCATTGAATTACGTAGTAACAAAAAGTAAAGAAAAATTGAATATGTATAGAGAAAGACTAAATCTGAATATTTCAACAACGTATAAATAGATTAAACCTTAGTTACTAGCTAAATTATGATTTTAGTCTTGCGAATTACGTACGTAGCATAAAAAATAACTTAAATTAACAGAAAGTGATATAGATAAATAAGAAAATTCTTTCTTTGGAGACTGTGGTTAAGTAAAAAACTTAAAAAAGATATATAACCCCTTACCACAATTATTAATCGTATCCTAAATACGTATTTCGACAACTAAGTTGTCATCATCAGTAGATAAAAACCACTAATTAAAAAGTCGCACATGGGGCACAGTAAAGCGAGAGAACCACTTAACGCAATAACTACTTTACACCGCGTCCACGTATAGACTAATTTTAAACATGCGATTCTAAACTACGGGAGGTCGAAAAACACTTATCCCTAAGGAAAAGATCTACACATGTGTTAAGTCTCCGAGTTGAAGTATGTTGAACCGAGAGACGGCCAACATTCCTATCAAAGGGAAAACGGCAATAAATATGTCCCAATAACTACAATTTTAAAAAACGACGATGACACAGTTAGGGTAATAAAAATGAAAAGAGACAGCTGAAAGGGATCGGTGACCTGTCGCTATTCATTGAATTATATTTATTTTTCACGATATGTATACTTTCATAAGCATCAAGTTCGTGGGGTTTATTAATTCCTTTTACTAACTTCAACCCTGTAATCGATACATTGTGCAATGTGCTCAAAGCGTGGTATGCGACATTCGATTTATCCGGTCTATTGTATTTAATATGTGATATGTGTTCTTTAAAACGGGTTATTATTGGTCGTTTAGTTTGACCTATATATTTCAAATTACAATCCTTGCAACTAATTTCGTATATACCTGATTTCGAATTGAAATTAACTCTATCTTTAGTATTCCCTAGGTGACTTTTGATAGTGTTTTCGGACAGAAAAGCTACCTGGAGACCTCTTTCTTTCACAACTTTGTTAATGTTTTTCGTGACGGGGTGGTATGGTAAACACATGTACTTTTTCTCCTGGTTACTTTGAGATATCAAACTTGTGGATTCGCGGATTGTATTTTTTATTTTTGTTTTTCTAATTAATTTATTGATTATTTCTATGTCAAAGCCATTGTATGTCGCAATATTTTTAATGAAATCTAGTTCTATTTCATATCTCTCTTTTGTTAACGGAAAATTCAGTAACCGATTTACTAAGAAATTAAAGGAAGCTGTCTTATGTTGATAACTATGGTTTGAAGCCGCGGTGATGAATCTATTAACATTGGTTTCTTTCCGGAAAATATCGATTTCTATTTTATGGTAAATGGTATCTTGCCATTGTGTTCCTTTTCCACTGTGAATTTAATCGTCGGAAATTTCAAATTTAATTGATTAACGAACATGTCTAATTCGCATTTCCGTGTATAAAAAATCGCGAGAATGTCATCTACATACCTAATCCAGACTCTCGGGAAATATTTAGCGTTATTTTTAAATTCTACTTCAAATTGACTCATGAATAAATTGGCTATGAAAGGAGATAGGTTACCCATTGTTGTGCCTTGTTTCTGTTCATTTAATTTTTTTCCTACTTGGAAACAATTTTGCGTCATGCACAGAGTTGTCAATCTCATGTATTCTTTTATTTTTGAAGGTTCAATGTTATTCTTGTGGAGCAAGCTTTCTAAATATTTCATAGTCTCTGGAATAGGCACCGAGGGGAATAAAGACGTTACATCGAATGAAACTAAAATTTCCCCGGTTTCCAGTTCACAATCTTTAATTAATTTAACAAATTCTAAGGAATTACTGACTGACAAATTTTCTGGTTTTACGGGTAGATTTTTAAATTCATTCACTAACCATTTGGAAATCAAGTAAGTCGGTGAGTTGATACCTGAAACTATGGGTCTCATCGAGTTACCTGGTTTATATATCTTCGGTAAACAATACATTCTTGATACTACAGGATTACTAACATTCAATTTATACTTTTGGGTAGAAGTTATTGTCCATAATTACTAACTTGTTCCCTTTATCTGCTTTTAAGTAAAAGCAGTCTTTCGATCTAAGAGTTTTAATAATATTCCATTCTTTATTGACTGACTTCTGTTTGTGCTGCTGCAAATTCTTATCGATTTGGGTTTTACAAGCTTCTCGAATAAAGTTTTTTGGCCCTTGTTCAAAATACTTAATCGAAGTTTCAATACTTGCAATCACCTGTTCCATAGGAATCTGACGGCTTCCCAAACAGTATTTTAAACCTTTGTTTAACAAACCCATTTCTAATTCACTAAAATTCTCGGATGATTGATTGATCACTAGTGTTTCTTTTATAGGAATTCTATTAGTATCCTTTTTAGGTGGACAAAACTTTCTGAATTTCTTGTTAAGTTTTAAACATTTCTTTCTCAATTTATAGTCTTTAATTTCCGTAATTTTCCTATAAAAGTTACACCACTCTTCGAATTCATTATTGTTCATGCCTTTAGTTAATTTTAAATGCAAATTATATAGTTCTAATTCTAATTTACTACGTTTACTGTACATATTTCATTTCTAGGTTCAATCATTTCATTTTTGCATATGAAATTACCTTATCGTTATTTCTACAATTTGATTTCCAAATGGTTAGTGAATGAATTTAAAAATCTACCCGTAAAACCAGAAAATTTGTACGTCAGTAATTCCTTAGAATTTGTTAAATTAATTAAAGATTGTGAACTGGAAACCGGGGAAATTTTAGTTTCATTCGATGTAACGTCTTTATCCCCTCGGTACCTATTCCAGAGACTATGAAATATTTAGAAAGCTTGCTCCACAAGAATAACATTGAACCTTCAAAAATAAAAGAATACATGAGATTGACAACTCTGTGCATGACGAAAAATTGTTTCCAAGTAGGAGAAAAATTTTATGAACAAAAACAAGGCACAACAATGGGTAACTGCCTATCTCCTTTCATAGCCAATTTATTCATGAGTCAATTTGAAGTAGAATTTAAAAATAACGCTAAATATTTCCCGAGAGTCTGGATTAGGTATGTAGATGACATTCTCGCGATTTTTGATACACGGAAATGCGAATTAGACATGTTCGTTAATCAATTAAATTTGAAATTTCCGACGATTAAATTCACAGTGGAAAAGGAACACAATGGCAAGATACCATTTACCATAAAATAGAAATCGATATTTTCCGGAAAGAAACCAATGTTAATAGATTCATCACCGCGGCTTCAAATCATAGTTATCAACATAAGACAGCTTCCTTTAATTTCTTAGTAAATCGGTTACTGAATTTTCCGTTAACAAAAGAGAGATATGAAATAGAACTAGATTTCATTAAAAATATTGCGACATACAATGGCTTTGACATAGAAATAATCAATAAATTAATTAGAAAAACAAAAATAAAAAATACAATCCGCGAATCCACAAGTTTGATATCTCAAAGTAACCAGGAGAAAAAGTACATGTGTTTACCATACCACCCCGTCACGAAAAACATTAACAAAGTTGTGAAAGAAAGAGGTCTCCAGGTAGCTTTTCTGTCCGAAAACACTATCAAAAGTCACCTAGGGAATACTAAAGATAGAGTTAATTTCAATTCGAAATCAGGTATATACGAAATTAGTTGCAAGGATTGTAATTTGAAATATATAGGTCAAACTAAACGACCAATAATAACCCGTTTTAAAGAACACATATCACATATTAAATACAATAGACCGGATAAATCGAATGTCGCATACCACGCTTTGAGCACATTGCACAATGTATCGATTACAGGGTTGAAGTTAGTAAAAGGAATTAATAAACCCCACGAACTTGATGCTTATGAAGGTATACATATCGTGAAAAATAAATATAATTCAATGAATAGCGACAGGTCACCGATCCCTTTCAGCTGTCTCTTTTCATTTTTATTACCCTAACTGTGTCATCGTCGTTTTTTAAAATTGTAGTTATTGGGACATATTTATTGCCGTTTTCCCTTTGATAGGAATGTTGGCCGTCTCTCGGTTCGACATACTTCAACTCGGAGACTTAACACATGTGTAGATCTTTTCCTTAGGGATAAGTGTTTTTCGACCTCCCGTAGTTTAGAATCGCATGTTTAAAATTAGTCTATACGTGGACGCGGTGTAAAGTAGTTATTGCGTTAAGCGGTTCTCTCGCTTTACTGTGCCCCATGTGCGACTTTTTAATTAGTGGTTTTTACCTACTGATGATGACAACTTAGTTGTCGAAATACGTATTTAGGATACGATTAATAATTGTGGTAAGGGGTTATATACCTTTTTTAAATAAGAAAATGATAAATCAATTTAAAAAAATAGAAAACTCTTATCTTCATTGTCGGTCTACGTAGTGGGTACTTAGCCTTAATTGCTCTGTTTAATTGTTCTTTGTTTCAAGTCAATGTGGGATCTCCTACAGCGGGGCGTAGAAAAAAAGAGACAGATATTTCAACGAACGGGATGGGACCCCAGTCGCCCATACAAAAAAAAAACATCTAAAGAGGCAAATAAACGAATAAAAAAAAATTAAGTGAAAAATTACGTACAAGAATTGTTGTAATGGTTTTTATAACACAACTAATATATCTCGTTAGTGAAAATCGATACCCTCTCGTCCAAAAAAAATCCCAGTACGGGTAATTGATACTTCCAATTAAAACTACGTGTTCATAAATCCCTGGAGGCAGGAGGCTAGAAAACGATACTCTACATTAAGAGATAATTAAAGCCCTATAAATAGGAAAGCACATGATGAACGAGAACCGGATCACGACTCCTCGATATCGGTGTCGGTCTTACATGTCTGCGAAAAATATTTCGCACTCGGTAATCGTAGTGAAGAGAGAAAATAACAAGGGAAGCTAATGCGCAATCATATCCACAGATAAATGACCATAAGCAGATGCACTTACAGGTACGTTTACAATAAATAGAACAGAATAAAATAAAGAAAGACGCTAATTTGCGACATAATAGTGAAGTTTCTACGAACACGTAATAACCTATTTTGAATTCTCGGAATTGAACACTGGGAATACCCATACTCTTGTACCTCAATTTCTTTTTCTTGAAATGGAAGATTTATAAAATTGTTTATCTTGAACTCTTCAAACGCCTGCCAAAGATCCACATCATTCAATTTTTTTTTAATTATCCACAATACACTATTTATTAAGTATATGTGCAAATATTTTGAAAAATGCATATAATATGGAAAATATGCCCTTTGCTTTGTTTGGGTTACATTAGTCATCATACATCCTAATTTGAAAAAATATCCAAAAGTATAAATGTAAGCAAGAAACTATATCTATTATCGGGATAAAATAAAACAAATTTTGTTGAATTTCACTTCTTTTTACTTCACACAATAACGATCGTTTCGTTCCACGGGAGCTTCGTCAGACATATATGACGAAACTCCTGCGGAACGAAACGATCGTTATTGTGTAAAGTAAAAAGTAGTGAAATTCATTAAAATTTGTTTTATTTATCCCGATAATAGTTGTAATTGAATTTCATCGAGTAAAGGCCGAAACAATCCTTAAGAAAATATATAAAAAAAACGTAAAAATAAGAACAGATATAGAAGACATGCCAAATGAAACTAATAAATATTTCACAAATATTGGAAAAATGTTTTCAGAAATACAATTATCAGACCATATAGAAACTCGCCCTATCTACAACAAGAAAGGAGGTTTCCAGATTAGAAGAGAGAACACAAAGAAAATATCGGAAATAATTCGGATTGAAAATAATGGATTTAATCAAATTAGAGCAACAGTATTAAGAGAAATTAATAAATATTGTAGTGGGTTTACTAAAATATTTGGTTTCTTTTTTTTAATTAATGACTTTTAGAGCTAATTTACAGATTCAATAAATTTTAGGCCTTTCTGTTGGTTAGTGTCAGTTAGTTCGTTCCGGTTACATTACACTTCCCTTTACCGAAGTTTGTTGAAGTAATAAATAATTCATATTGGACGATGTATACATTATAGAGTCAGGTTTACTTAACATGCTTAGATATGTACAACATGTGAATATTTTTAAAGATGTTAAATCGAGGTTTGAGAACGTACATACAGCTCTAATAAAACTTGAAGGGTTAACCGTATGCAAACTCTTCTTTATGTAGGTATACATATATGACGAGCCAGAAACGACTACATCGCTTAAATCTTTTGTGCTGAACATGTAAATCAAGATACGTATAATGCATTAATGCTATAACGCAAGTTACGGCATTAAAGTTTCGTCCAGTTGTTATCAAATAGAACGAAGTAAAGATTTCATAAAATAATTTCGGTTTGTACAGGATGTTGAGTTTTTACTTCTTCGGGACATCTAATTATCACTGGTCAATAAATTTTCGTTTTTTTTTATTTTTTCTTTAGAAACTATGTACAATTTTCTTTTCTTTTATACCGGGTGCGGCAATAATGTGTCGGCGGAGCTTAGCATGAAAACTAATAAAGTTGTAACAATGAAATTTTACGTACACATGTAGTATGCTACAGTGCATTTTCTAATTTTATTTATATATTTACAGGGTGTTTCAAATTTCCGCAACCACTTTCAATTTTTTTTTTTTTAATAGATTGCTATACTTTCTTGTTATTATGATGATGGCCACCCAAATTGTCTTTGCAATGATATATGACAATGTGCACTTACAACTGTTAGTTTTGGTTTTATTGCAAATTTTGT
Source organism: Melolontha melolontha (assembly GCA_935421215.2). Classification (NCBI taxonomy): domain Eukaryota; kingdom Metazoa; phylum Arthropoda; class Insecta; order Coleoptera; family Scarabaeidae; genus Melolontha; species Melolontha melolontha. The sequence goes on from OW285243.1 coordinate 1,993,803, forward strand.
TAAAATCTTGACAGTTGCAGCGTCTAACATTTTAAGTCTTACCCTGAAAATGGGTGCAGTGCCTCACGTAACTTTTTTGTTACCAATTTATGGACTAACACGTTATATGTTTTGAGGGTGAACAACGTGACAACATATACAGAGTGCTAAATATGTCGTGCCAAAGTTATCGAAGTTTAAAGGCTATTTTCTCTTTTTTTTTAAATTGAACCTATAATTTTTTTATTAGTCAGCAAATTCCTTGTAAAATTGCCGTTAAAATGGTACCAATAACACAGTACTTATTTCTAGTATTTTCGAAGTTATAACTAGAGCTGAGGATGTTTGCGGTATAACCATGGTTATATCATGTAATCATAGTAATTTACTATGGTTACATGATATAACCATGGTTATACCGCAAACATCCTCAGCTCTAGTTATAACCCTTTAATGGGATATACCTATGTTTATAATATTCAATATGCGGTGCTGCATCTAATAGTTGGGTGGTTGGCCATGAAATGATATTAAGCAAAAATTGCTGGGTAACCAAACGTCAAATATCTACTTAAAATTTCCATATCAAGTGTTTTTCAATAGTTTCTCTTTACTGTAATCGCGTTTAATTGTTATAATTTAAGTTCGGCTAGTTAATTATCAATTTCCGTTTGTTCGTTATTAGTTGTTATCTTGTTGTCAGTTATATCGTTTTGTTGTCATTATTTTTTATTTCCATGCCGTAATAGTTTATAGTTGTGTTTCTTTAGAATGAATTTTTCGAAGGAGGAGCTAATAGACATGGTATTTGTTCTTGGCGCTAGCAATAGAAATCCACTTTTAGCATCAAGAACATATGCTATGGAGTATCCTCACCGAAGAGCACCAGATATTAAGACGTTTGAAAATTTGTTGACAAGGTTTCTTCGGACGGGTTCAGTGAATTATGTCAAACATGAAAGAACTAAGTCTATGGTTACAGAAGATAATGAAGTGACAGTCGTCCAGTCCGTTGTGGAAAATCCGCGCGTATCTACAAGGATAATTTCGAAAGAACACGGGATAGAAGTCACTGCTGTAAGAAGGATTTTAAAAAAACATAAATTTCACCCTTACAAAATTCAAAATCATCAAGGCTTATTACAAACGGATTTTGAAAGGAGACTTGTTTACTGTGAATGGCTACTTTTCCAATTACGACAAGATCTAACTTTTCTAGATCATGTGCTTTTCACAGATGAAGCAACATTTGCTAATTGTGGAATAACAAACAGAAAAAATTCTCATTATTATAACACAAGAAACCCTCATTTTGTGCAACCCATTTTATACCAACAAAAATGGAGTGTTAACACCTGGGGAGGCATCATAGGAAACACTATTGTAGGTCCATTCTTTTTTAATAATACTTTAAATTATGAAATCTACACAAATTTCGTACAAAATAATTTATCATTGCTGTTAGAAGACCTACCAGATAACGTCATAAGGAGATTGTGGTACCAACATGATGGTGCACCTGCACATTACGGTGCTGCTGCAAGAACACATTTAGATAGGGTATTCACCAATAGGTGGATTGGGAGAGGAAGCTTTATAAACTGGCCACCGCGGTCACCAGATCTAACCCCTTGTGATTTTTTTCTGTGGCCTACTGTAAAAAATATAGTTTACGAAATACCTCCTACAACGGCAGAGAACATGCAGCAACGAATCAGAAACGCTTTTCTTCAAGTAAGTGAAAACAACATGGCTCAAAATGTAAGTCTGTCGATGCAGAGGCGATTAAGAGCATGTGTGGAGCAGAATGGAAATATATTTGAACACATTTCAAATTAATTTTGTTTTATTATTGAAAAATTACAAAATGTAATTCTAAAACTAATAATAAAGAATTAAGAAACAGGTGTTTGTAAAAGTTACTTTGTTTGATATCATTTCATGGCCAACCAACTATTAGATGCACCGCATATTGAATATTATAAACATAGGTATATCCCATTAAAGGGTTATAACTTCGAAAATACTAGAAATAAGTACTATGTTATTGGTACCATTTTAACGGCAATTTTACAAGGAATTTGCTGACTAATAAAAAAATTATAGGTTCAATTTAAAAAAAAAGAGAAAATAGCCTTTAAACTTCGATAAATTTGGCACGACATATTTAACACTCTGTATATGTTGTCACGTTGTCCACCCTCAAAACATGTAACGTGTTAGTCCATAAATTGGTAACAAAAAAGTTACGTGAGGCACTGCACCCATTTTCAGGCTAAGACTTGAAATGTTAGACGCTGCAACTGTCAAGATTTTAACAAAATTTGCAATAAAACCAAAACTAACAGTTGTAAGTGCACATTGTCATATATCATTGCAAAGATAATTTGGGTGGCTATCATCATAATAACAAGAAAGTATAGCAATCTATTTAAAAAAAAAATTGAATGTGGTTGCGGAAATTTGGAACACCCTGTAAATATATAAATAAAATTAGAAAATGCACTGTAGCATACTACATGTGTACGTAAAATTTCATTGTTACAACTTTATTAGTTTTCATGCTAAGCTCCGCCGACATACTATTGCCGCACCCGGTATACTCACCGGCACAAAATTCGATCCATAGGTTTCATTCATAAATTTGAAAGTTATTGTTATTGAAACTGTTTAAAACTTTTTTAATTAAAAGCGTGCTTATTCCATTGTTACTGTTAGTTAATTTTTTTTATTTGGTATATTTTTTAAACGTGTTCAACAAAGTTCGTTTGTTGTTTAAATTTAAATATGATCTTAAATTCAACAGACACTACCAAAGCAATAGCTTTGATACAAGATGGGCGATCACAATATTACGTGGCTCGAGCCGTTGGTGTTTCTAGGTGTTCTGCTCAATTAGCAGTAGAGCGCTAGTGGATACACTAGACGAGTTGGTTCTGGCAGAAGAAAGTGTACAAGCGCTCAGGATGACCGCTTTCTTAAATTGGGAGCCCAAATAAACAGGGGCACTGCAGTTTGTGTCATAAACGATTTAGAAGAGGTAACAGTGTGTAACAGTTAGTGAAAGAACACTAAGAAGAAGGTTGCAGGAATATGGATTGATTGCTAGAAGCCCTGCACACGGCCCGCGGTTGGCCAGAGAACATTGCGTAGAGCAGTTACGTTTTGGTCGTGAACATCAGAACTGGGTTAATGAGGAATAAAGCCATATCCTTTTTACAGGCGAGTCGAGATATAATCTAAGCTCTGCTAATGGATGTCAAAGAGAATGGCGAAGAGCTCGTAAAAGGTTTGCCCAATGTAATATTGTTCCAAAGTTTAGTTTCGGCGGTGCTTCAGTTATGGTTTGAGGAAGAATTAATATGGAAGCTTGTACGGATTTATTGGTGGTAGATGGAGGAGCTCTCAATGCAAACATATGCATTATGGATATTCTAGAACCACATATGTTACTTTTGTTCCATTTGTTGACCACAATTTTATGCTAATGCATGATAACGCCCGCTCTCACGTTGCTCCAGTTGTTAATAAATATTTGGAAAAACTTGGAATCAATCGTATGATCGGCCAGCAAGAAGTCCAGATCCAAATCCGATCGAACACGTGTGGGGGACATTGTCGGAAGGCGACTTCGAGCTCAAATTTCAACACCAAAAACATACAACAGCTAAGCGCGGCAATAGTTCAAGAATTCGAGAACATTGACCAAACTGACATTCGACTCGTTATTAAAGGAATGCCAAGAAGAATAGAGAGTGTAATTCAAGAACAGGAAGGCAATACACGCTATTAATCCCCATTATTTCCCATTTACAATAAAAAATTTATTTTGTTGATTTAATCACTATTCCATTTTTTACATTATTTTTGTTATTCCAGTTATATACTTTTTTAATTAGTTTAAATTCATTACAATTATTTGCTTTACTGTTACCAAAAAAAAAAACACTAAAATTTAGTGTAGTGTATGTAGTTCTAACAATAGTAATAACAAGAAATTTATTCTGGCACGTCAGGTTTAAGGAAAAAAAATATCGAAAAGTAAATGAAATAATATTATTTAGATATGCACATCATATGAAGCTGTATGGTATCGTCCTGTTTAAAATGTTTTTATTTTTACTTTTCTTTTATACTGTTCTTCGGCACTCTCTGATATTAATGTCCAACAATAATCATCTAGCATTTCATTGTTCCACTTGCCCTGATAACGTTTTTTAATAACAGAAATGTCTTAATGAAACCTTTCGCCATATTCATCACTCACGTCACCGAGATTCGGGGGAAGGAAATCCATGAAATGTTTTGCGAATGCAAAAAATGTATTTTAAGGCTAATGTTATAGCCCAATTTATGGCAACTTCTAAAAAGTTCATTAACAAGTGCTATATAATTGTGAGATCTTCTGTTTCCTAGAAAATTGTGGGTCATATTTTTAAAAACATTCCAAGCAACACGCTCCGAGTCACTTAAGGTTTCTTCAAATTTTTTATCTTATTGTAGAGGTTTAATTTGAGTCCCTATAAAAATTCCCCTTTAAGTTTCGCATTTGAGATTTTGGGAAATTTTTGTTTAAGGTATTGGAATCCACGACCATCTTTATCCATAGCTTTCACAAAATTTTTCATCTAACCTAATTTTATGGGTAATAGCGGTAGCAGTATTTTATCAGGTTCAACTAGTGACTTATGAAGTATATTCTAGCGTCCAGAAATACTGAGCCCTGATTAGCCAGTCTTTAACAATGTAGTGAGAATTTCTTGATCGACTGTTCCACTCACAAAGAAAACAGCAATTCTTTGTATACCCTAGTTGTAAACAAAGTAGAATTGCTACAACTTTCAGATCTGCGCTGATATACTATTTATAGATTTTGTAATTAGTTCTGTCTAGAATAAAAGTCAAATTTTCATACGTTTCTTTTAAGTGGGATAGCGTGGCCAACGGGCATGGATGAATAAACATTTCCTCTGTGACGAAGGACAGCTCCAAACTCAATTTCGAAGCTTCAATAAAAAGACCATTCTTCGGAATGATGTTGGTGACCTTAATGCCAACATCAAATCGTCGATATTATTGCAGTATGAAGGACACTCGTCGGTTGAAGAATACCGTGATAGTTATTTCTAACGATTACTGTACACAAAAATATGTCTGTCTGGAGGTAACACTTTCCATACTTAAAGTCTAGATCCTAGTATTTCTGCTTTAGTTTTTGACTAATTCAGGTCTCGAATAAGATCATTTAATTCGAATAATTGATTTATTAGGTGTGATCCGTCCCCTTCGGATAGCAATTATTCATCAACGCTGGTCGATAACTCAATACTTGCTTCTGATTCTGTAACATCATATTCTTCACAAGAAACACCAATGGGTCTTGGTACTGGCAAGGCTTTCGAATGAGGTACTGAACGAGTAGCAGAGGACAAACTAACATAACTAATATTTTTGTTGGAGAATCCCAAAAGATTTCGTGCAGCAAAAGTAGCAATCAGTTGAATGGTCCGTTTGTTCACGCCAAATAATAGGTCTTACAAATGGCATGGCGCTTTTCTTACCGTTTGACCAGCTCCTCAGAGTAACAGCACAACGTGCGCAGAAAATGCTGCGGGTCCATGACTTGTTTTGATGTTCAATGGTTAAGTCAAAATAGTGAAAATATAACTTTTCTATTAAAGGTATAATATTCCGCTTATGCTGTTGGGTAGTGAATTCTCCGCATACATAACAGAAACTCTTTAGAATATTTATACATGTACGCGACATTATGAAATAAAAAGACGTTCAACTATCACAAACCGACCTCTATTAAATTGAAAGAGTCGTGTATAGTTCTTTATATACCCGCGTTACCAGATATCTATCAATTCTTAATTTTATTGGTTCCAGAGTAAAAATAGACATGATTTAAGTGCTCTGACGTCCGCAACATGCAAGTACATGTTCAGACATGTCAACAGTTCGACAAAACAATATTTCTAGTAGTATCTTTCTTACATATAAGTAACTTTGAAATTTTATAAAATTAAATGCATTTTTTTTTAACTATTTACGAAAATATCTCAAAATCCTTACGTAATGGAGCAAATTTGAAGTCAAATTCAGAATCAGTATGACAAGAGACTTAAACTGCACGTATTGGTGTATAAGATACCCAAACTGTGTTGACCAGTGCTATTAATAGAACATTCTGAATTAATCTTTCATTTTCCTCCCCTTCTTCATACCATAACGACTCCATTAAAATTCGTAGACACACACTAACATTGTATATACGAGGGTAGTTTGAAATGTTCTCAATCTGATAGTAAAAATGATAATTTATATTTTCGAAAACTTTTTGATGTGAAACATCTAAAGGCGCGCCACGGGGGTAAACTCGGCTCTTGCATGCCATCACGCGACCACGTGACATCACTGCTCAGTCAGCGCTCTCATTTCTTCGCTATACCGTTGTTCCTCCCATCTTTCTGCAGCACGTGCACTGTGTGTGTGTGCGTATGTGTATCGGTTTATACGCTATTTGCTATTAGAACTGTTTGTTATAGTCTCAGTGAAAATGATCAACCTTGTTTATATGAAAATATTGCCCTATTTACAGATATTGCAAGGATAGGAATTCTTTAATAGATAATTTTGTAATACGAGTTATACTTTTTAATTTCATTTTATTGTTTTCATAAAAATTGTATATAATTACTTACATGTTTTTTATATATTTAAACTACCTTATAAAAAAATGGAAAAGCATAGATGTATAAAGTGCTACTTTTATTAATTTTTAAAATGATTATTATTAAAATTAGGAATGATTGCAATGATAATTTATTATTTTCGGGTTGTGATAGATAATGTAGGTGTATTATTACAAAAGTATGAATATTCTCGATTTGAAGTACTTTATTTAATAGTTTACAATTTACAATAGAGAACATTATATTACACTAACTATTAAATTAATTAATAAATTAAGCCAGTATTATTTGTCATTGTATACGCAAGTCAGCGATTCTAACCTGTGAATGGTGAAATATTAATTTACGGAAGTGTACGATTCTAAACGGTGAATGCTAATGGTGAAATATTCTAAACGGTGAATGGTGAAACACGAAGCGAATAATATAAAACTGCAATAACTGTGAGTGGCGGGCTAAGCGAAACGGTGAAACCGGTGATTAAGAATTCACTGTGAATAATTACTGTGATCAATATATTCGCTCATCCCTAGTGTGCGCTATAGTCGCTTCATTTGTGTACACCGCGCGACATATAAATCTCGTGAAACTTTTATGAGCATAAAATCAGAGTTTTTTATTTGCGTAAACGGGACAAATATATTCATACTGTCACTAATAGTCTTCATAGGTTATATATACATTGCTACAACCTGTAAAACTTAAGTCAAATTTGACAAGTCAAATAAGACATGTCAAATTTGAGAAGCCTGGCTACATTGATTATTTTACAAATACGTATATGAATCAATCAGATTCACGTATTCCTTAAGAAACACGAAATTACAGGGATCATTTTTCGATCATTTTCACAGTAGAATTTTGATCATTTTCATAGAATTCATAGAATTATATCGCGTCGTCCAGGAAATGAATAACAAAGGTAGACATTTCTAAAATTTACATATGGTGTATAAAACTGCCCGCGTCAAACAAAAAACGGGACATGTCTTATAACGATTTTGACATTAATTTAGATTTTTAAATAAGTCTTTTGTCAATATTAGTAGCCATGAATATAAGGTTATGCAACTGTCATTATTAAGTTAGTATGATGCAACAAAGTACTGTCGCAATAGGTAAAAAAGGTGTCCCGTTTTTTATGTCGCGGAACGTAATTGTACCTTTCATTGCAATGATTTATACATGAATTAGTAAATAAAAAGTTCAGATAAATTTAATTTTGTACTACGTAAAAGAATCTAATCGAATACCATACGAGCTTTGAATTAATATCGATAATTTCACTCATACTTCCTGCATAGCGACATCGACTCATGTCAGTTTGACAATTAAATCACTTCTGTTTGTGATTTAAATACTTGTCAAACTGACACTCGTCTTCATCGCCATGCAACAAGTATTCGTGAAATTATCGATAAATTCTAAGCTCTCATGGTATTACTACAAATAATATGTTAGTGTACTGGTTCGTCCTTTCGAACATAACAAAGTATTTCCAGCCGAATACGTTGCAACTTTTTATTGGTTTCAAATATGGCTGATAGTGAAAGTAACAGTGACAGTGACAATCTAAATATTTCTTTACTTTACTTTGTATTTCTTTCTTTAAATAACAATCAATTTCTATGTTTCACATCTGCCAGGCATCCAATGACGGCTAAATTATTTTTTTTCAACATAATGTCCTTTATTTTTAATTTTTTATTTATTTATTAATATATTTCATCTAACCGTGTTCCGTTCCTGTACTGTTTCGCCGGAAGTGCTGCAATGAACCCGCCAAAGCCGCAGTCGCTTCTTGATTGTATTAAAAATGTTGACCAGTCAGAAAGAATTCGAGCTTTGGTAAGAAATGAAAGTCCGAAGGAGTCTAATTTAGGAAGTAGAGTGGATATTCCAGCGCTTCATTGGCGAAAATCCTTCAATTTTCTCATTGCCAAGACACTCTTATAGGCAGATGCCTTGTCCTGATCGAAAATATTGTTTTTCTTCTGCAAGTCAAGTCTGTTGTTACGCCTAGCGTATAGAAGTTTAATTCACTTAATTAAATATATATTCGTTTTTAAATATCTCTATATTAAACTTAAGACATTTCTTCTGTATATTCGTTTCCAAAGAGAAAGTATTTTCTTTTGTTATAACCCCAACCGCCGAGGACCCTTATTACCTGGACCGTCAACCGATAACCGAAATGTTGAATTTAGAATATCGAATTTCTTCTAGAACATTCTATTTTTTTAAATTGTTTTAATTTAATATTATTTACATCTTCTTTTATGTGTCGTGTTTGATATCGTTAGGAAGCTTATGTCACAAGGGTTAATTTAAGAATAATTCTGACATCGACAGACCAAGTCTTCAGGTCGCGCTTTTAATTAACTATAATTCAAGATATCGACCCCCTCTTCGATACATCATAAACCAACCGTTCTAGACTTTCCTATCGACACGAAAACTAATAGTTCCGGCTTCTCTTTCGACCCTTTCGTGAGGAAACACACATCGTGCTGTTCAAGTGACGATGCTATCACGCCGACCAGGTGTTCTTCCGCTTCTAAGGTAAATTGCATTGTTCTATGCATATTATTCTTTTAAGTGAGTCCATATTAATTTAACTCATTTCTTATTCCCCCGGTAAAACATCGCTCTGCATATACTTGACCAAGGTATATCTTCGAAGACCACGTGGCCACCATCGCCGCAAATCAAAAGGTAAGCTCTGTATTCTTCGATACAGAGGTTATTTTATATACATATTAATTAACCCTTAATTTACTACCCCATTTAACGTTCGTTTCAGAGTATTTTTTGTGTTAATTTTAATCTACTTATCCACCACTCCACGTGTACATATTACTTTGTTTTAATTGCTTTTAAATATACGAGTTTCAATTTCTTATTATGTAAATATAAATACAAAATTTAAGGACGCCGCTGTGTTTTATTTTATGTATTAAGTTGTTGTATATTTATTTTAATTAACCAATACCACGCACGTCCTGGACCTTTGATGAGACTTCACCAACACCACAAATTATCTTAATTATTACAAAATAACTAAAGTATAATTTTATATTATTTATCTTAGAATAATTTCCTTATTATTATAAATAGCCGAGCCTTCTATTTGTAATACTGTTTTCATAAATTTTTACGTGCAGTTTCGTTAAAAGTTTAGAATAGTATTCCTTATTTATTGTTTTATCATTTTCAAAATAGTCGATCGACAGAATTCCTTTCGCATCCAAAAACACCGACTTTTCCAGAAATTATTGTCGTAAGATACTTACCTAAGCATAATACCTGATATTATTATAATTTATGTATCTATGCATTTCCTTTATAGTCCGGCTAATAATGATATTGATGCTCCCAAGTTATTAAACAAAATTAACACCTTATTCTAGAAATAACATCTAAATGTGAATCTGTCGTCTTACAAGAACAAATATCATACGAAACGTCAGGTTACATAAATCCTTCAAACGAAGGAAATTGCCCAAATAGATAGAAATAAATCTATCAGCAAAAATATCACGTCATGTACTGCATTTCGATCAATTAATCAAAAATTTCAATAGTAATATAACAAGTGCAACACAAATTATCGATAATATTTGGAAAATTTGACCCAATGTAATTTAAATTGAAAAAGAGCACGAGTACACGTAGTGCACGAGTGTCCTTTTCAGCTTAAATTGGATGAGTTCAAATTGATTAAAATTATCGATTCATTTTTATTACACGAATTATATTCAGCGGCAAAGTTCATGAATCAATTAAATCGTGTAGTTTTTGTCGCAATGACAATTAACAATAACTGATTTGAAGTTACTAAGGAGAATTGTTGATTTATCAATAATTTTAGAAAACTGTTCATTTTATAAGTGCTGTCGCATTTCACGCAATGCCGCGATTTGGAAACGCTTCAGGTACCGAAATTAACCAGGAAATAGAGAAGTTAACTCCAGTAAATAGGAAAAAATCAAAAACTTCTATATGGAAACAAATTCAAGAATTTTGTGCTCAAAGAAATTATATACTGGAGAAAATGACTTCTGTACAAGAAATTAACTCTATTTTGAAAGAGTGGACAAACAATATGCGCAAAAAGATGGATCGTTTTTCAAATAAACTGATGTAAAGATAATGTGGAATGTTACGGCCAAGCTCGTCCAAGAGAAATATAATAAAGATTTTGACGTCACAGTAGATCCTTTTAATGACATAAGATTTAAATCTGCAAGAGATGCAAGAGATGCAAGAGACACCACACGAAAATCACTGGAAATGACACCGGATAAACGAAAAACAAGTTCAAGCGCGTTTACTTATTAAGAATTCCTGAAAATTGTACAATAATTAGATGAAAACACTCCAGAAAGTCTCCAAAAATTGTTTTTCATATTATATCGTATGAATTAGCCTTTCGAGGGAGCGACGCTTTTAATTGTTGACTGGATTTCTTTCAAAAAGAAAAGTTTCACAGCTGTATAAAAACAAACAGAATTGAATATAATCCGTTGCTTACTTAAACTCGGCAAGTAGGAAGTAAAATGTTGTCAGACAGCAAATGCTTAATCACAAACAAGGCAAATCAAACTATTTGCCCTGTACGGTAAGTTAAAATGTTTTTTTTCTTTTGTTGTGTATTAATTATTTTGATGAAGGTTATACAAAAAACTGTTATCAAAAAGAGGTGCCATTTCTTACACCAAATCCAGAATGGAAAAATAAAGGCAATTGGTACAAAAATATACCAGTTGGGAGAAATGAAATGGCAAAATGGACCAAAATGCCAGCAAAAAAAGCCGGTTTAGATGGCAAATCTAAATGTATCAATCATTCACACCGATCAACTACTGTAAGTACTGTAAGTACACCAAAAGTAGGCGTAAACGAAATGCAATTGTCAAAAATAACAGGACATGGTAATGCGAATACAATTAAACCTTACTTGCAACTCGATAGATAATTCCACGGGGAACTCATTCAAAAACTGAGAAGAAATGAAGGCAAACTACGTAGTAGGCAACTAACTAGTATTCCTTCAAGTTTTACAACTAATGTTAATTCATCAGAACAAAAACAAACGTTGACTGGTTCAAATATTAATTATAATAATTGTGTTTTCAATTGTCAGAATTTTAATAATTAGATATTTTATAGTACTTTTAATCTTTAGTACGCATTAAACTTTAGGAACTACGTTTGTATTATTTTTTTTAAATTCCTAATAATTTCTACTAGTACAAATTATTCATAATTTACACTTGTGCAAATTATCGCTTAATTTAATTTTTATTGGCTGTTCCAACAATCAAAAAAGATGCCATTTTTTTGGTGGGTTATCAAATTTAACAGATGAATGAAATTTTCAATTCAATATTCTCAAAACTTTGAATAAAATTTTAATTTTGACGCGGAAACCTTTCAATTAAAAAAATAGATTCAATTGTTAGTATTAGAACTGCTACTCAAACTAAATATAACTCCCACCATCATTATAATGATTAATATGTATCTATAGGACTATGCAAATTATTAAAAGTATAGAAACTTATATATATTAGCATGCAAAGGAATTGTATGCATTTAAATTATTTTCATGAATTGGCTATTCCCATAAGTATGTCGTATGGTTGTGAAGTAAATAGGTACATTAAAAATATCATATGGACTAATTAACTAAATTACATCATTAAATAAGAAGGTACGTCTGAATTCTCATTATTTTTAAAATATGCAAAATGACGTCCAATGTAAATAACCGCAATAAAACGGGTAAACAACTGTACATATACAATTGGGTTCATGTATACAATTAACAGTATTTAAAATGCCACGTTATCTCCTTTACTCGCTTTAACATCACTGAACAACATACTTTTTTTACAAGAAAATTCTCTTGTATATTAATGTCTTAATATACTGTCATTTGTATTTTATATTCCTTGAAAAAGGCATAATTTGCCGAAACATGTAGGATTCTTTTAAATATATACATTTTGAAGTAAAACCAGACCTTAAATCGCCAACAAATTTAATTTACTATATATATATATATATATTAAAAATAATAGAACTTTTTATTGGTTTAGCGACCTTTTATTGAATTTTGATGTTTTATTCTACGACGTTTCGACTTTTATTATTATTCAGTCTTTTTCAAGTAACTAGAAACAAGAATTAATACAATGAAAACATGAGAACTGTGTTTGCTTTGCTTTTGTGAGACTGAATTAACAATTAAATTAACAATTAAAATTAAAATTAGATTAAAAAACTGAATTAACCAATTACATTAACAAATAATATATATATATATATATAGTGTTTAGATAATTTCTTAGCCGTTCATTAAATATAACATTTGATAAATTATTGGAGGTTTTCGGCTTTTATATGAAATGTTTACAAATATCAAGTTAGTATGTATGTAATTGCAAAGTAAGGGGGGATGTAAACATTGCTGTCTACAAATTACAAAGCAAATCATACGAAATTTTTAATTGAAAAAATGTCTATGGTACAACAGTCTGCTATCAAGACTGACATGAGCTTTCAAAACTGACTTCTGCCTTCAACTTGACATCTACATTCAATAACTGACTTAATAAGTCGGCGATATATATATATATATATATATATATATATATATATATATATATATATATGTATATATATATATATATAAGTGTTTATATCATTTCTTAGCCGTTTATTAAATATAACAATTGATAAATTATTGGAGTTTTTCGGCTTTTATATGAAATATTTACAAATATCAAATTAGTATGTATGTAATTACAAAGTAAGTGGGGATGTAAACATTGCTGTCTACAAATTACAAAGCAAATCATACGAAATTTTTAATTGAAAAATATTATCTACGTTACATACATACTAATTTGATATTTGTAAATATTTCATATAAAAGGCGAAAAACTCCAATAATTTATCAATTGTTATATATATATATATATATATATATATATATATATATATATATATATATATATATATATACATATAGTGTATTCGTAAAGTAGCGGATAAATTCAATAAAAATTAAAAAGGAAGGTTTTCAAAAAAGCCCTCGGACCTGTCGATATTTATTTTTAGTTCGAGTTTTCTTACGTGAAACTGAAATATACAGACTGTCTCCAAAAACCGATATGACGTCACATCCCTAATTAGATCCCTGATTGGCTGTCCGACTAGGTTTTCGTGGTTTCCCTTCTCGTCCTAGGCGAATGCCGACAGCTTTATATCTTAAGTCGCTCCACGGGCGCAAGTGTAATAATAACTCATGACTTACCATTCTCTTTATAATTGATATCAAACTTTTGTTATGTCATGATTATTATTAATTGAATTGAATGTATTTATGAATTTGTATCTCTTGCCATGACTACATCACTTATATAACTTTGACATTCATATCTTTCATTTATAATTCTTTGATAAAGGTAATACTTACCGAAACATGTAAGAGCTTATTTTAAATATATACATATTAATGTAAAACAGACCTTAAATCGCCGAATATCTAAATCAACTATATTATGCAAGGTCAAGAAATAATTATCTATATATATATATATATATATATATATATATATCTATATATATATATATTGAACTTCATGTGTATGAGAATTAATAATTATTAAATCTCATTTTACATGCGATTGTCGCTATAATTTGTTGCATTTAATTCTACAATTCGGCAAATCACTTTTGCCCTAGATTGTAGACGCAACAAGCCGCGACATCAACTGTACAAGTTGTCAGTACAAATGAAAAATTTTGTGAAAAACTTATCTGCGCGGAATGTGCATATATCGATATTTCACTGTTTTTCACAGATCATCAGTGCACCTCACCGAAGACAGACATAAAAGCCGAAAAACTCCAAGAATTTATCAATTGATATATTAAATGAACGGCTAAGAAATTATCTAAATAATAACTCATCCCAGTTTTTGTTTTCTAACTGTTTAGAGAATGCCAAGGCATGATTTATTATTATTGGATTATTTGGATTATTGGATTGGTGTTTAAATAATTTCGTAGCCGTTTATTAAATATAACAATACGGATGCCAGTAACGTCGGGATTGGTGGCGTGCTCTCTCATATCCAAGATGGACTAGAAAAAGTCATTGGATACTTCAGCAAGACCCTGTCTAAACCAGGGAGGAACTACTGCGTAACCAGGAGAGAATTATTGGCAGTAGTTAAGACCATTGAGAATTTTTACAAGTACCTGTATGAGCAGAAGTTCCTGATCCGCACTGATCATGCCGCCTTAAAGTGGCTCTTACAATTTAAGAATCCCGAGAGTCAAGTAGCTAGATGGATTGAGAGGCTACAGGAGTATGACTTCGACATTGAACACAGAGCAGGCCTCTAACATCAAAATGCAGATGCCCTTTCCAGAAGGCCCTGTCCAGAAGACGGTCGACATTGCAACCGAATCGAAGACAAATCTGCCAACGCTCTTCGAGCCACCGTGGTTGATGACCAATGGCAACCTGACAGTTTGCGCGCAGATCAAGAAGCTGATGCAGATCTTGCAGTCTTCAGGCCTTGGAAGAGAAATGGGCAAAGACCGACCAGCAAGAAATTGCTCCCCATTCACGAGAATTGAATTCATACTGGGCACAATGGGATTCCTTAACCATGGAAGACGATCTCGTGAGACGTGAGGTCGAAAATCACGGTGGAAGCGAGCGGAAGATGCAAATGATGGTTCCCTAGAAAATAATATCAGAGGTATTGGGAGAACTCCATAATGGTGCTTCTGGGGGACATTTTGGAGTCCATAAAACACTGGAGAAGGTGCACCAGAGATTTTACTGGGTGAATTGTTCACAAGATGTGAAATAATGGTGCCGAAAGTGTGCTAATTGCGCCGGAAGCAATGATCCCCAGAGGCGTTGACGTGTAGCCATGCGCCAATACATAATAGGAAGCCCATTTGAAAGGATCGCCATAGATGCCGCCGGCCCTTTTCCAGAAAGTGACAAAGGAAGTAAATACATAATAGTAGCCATGGATTATTTTACCAAATGGGTTGAAGCATATGCTCTACCAAATCAAGAAGCTGGAACTGTAGCAGAGGTGATTGTGAAGGAGTTCGTCAGCCGTTTCTGTGTACCTTTGGAACTTCATTCCGATAAAGGGCAAAATTTCGAGTCCAGTCTATTCGAAAAGATGTGTGGACTTTTGGGCATACGGAAGACGAGAACAACTCCCTTGCATCCACAATCTGATGGAATGGTAGAGCGAATGAACAAGACCATGATCAGACATTTATCCAAAGTGGTCTCCGAACACCAGAGAGATTGGGACGAACATTTACCATTATTCCTATGGCGTATCGGGCCTCTGTTCAAGAGACAACTGGCCAATCACCAACAAACGTGCTATTCGGGAGGGAACTCCGATTGCCCTGTGATTTAAAGTTTGGGAGCAAGCCTAGTGAAGATCTTGCCGGAGAAGATTATGTCAGCACGCTCAGACGACGACTAGTTAATATCCATGAACAAGTCAGACATAATATCCAAGATGCTAGTGACAGAATGAAGGAAAGCTACGACATCAACGCCGAGAAGAGTGGTTACCATGAAGCCGACCGGGTTTGGCTATATAATCCACAACGTCGACGGGGCCTATCTCGAAAACTTCAAAAGAATTGGGAGGGGCCATACGAGGTGTTGAAGCGGATTAACGGTGTAATATACCGCATCAGGCGAATACCTCATACTAAGCCAAGAGTCGTACATTTTAATCGGTTAGCCCCATACTCTGGAGAAAATAATGACGAAGCCGCTGACTTGCGCCGATTGGATAGCCAATACCAGGAATTAACCTTCGAAGACTTTATGGGAGAGTATTCTGTTTCGAGAAAAGCTCGATTTGGGGTGACCATCGAGAAACAGCAAGATTTGTTTACGGTGCCGCCAGACTACGCGCTTGCTCATTGCGTAGCCCGAGACCTGCGAATGGCCAAAGGAATTGACAGGGAATTTAAAGAGATTTGGCGGAATCGAAAAATTAAGGCAGCAGGACCAGCAATTGAGAAGAGTCTCCAAATAACAAATGAAGAACAGCCCATATTTTATTTGGTCACGAAAGAACTGTCTGTATCGTGCCTTATGGGAGGCCCTGGCCCACCTACGCGAACAAATGTTACAACAAAACATTCTGAAATTAGCAGTTCCAAAATTGGGTTGTGGATTGGACCGCCTGGACTGGAGAATTGTAAGGAGCATGTTAGAAGTAATATTCCAACATACGGGTATGGAAATTCTGGTATGCAGTTACCGGCTTGAATATTCCTGTACCTCCAGGCAAGATAAGACCGTGGACTGTTATTTCGATATGACGTCACAATGTAACAAAGGCCCTACCTGTCGATTTCGCCATCGTTTGAGGGAATCAAAGCATGACATGTTTGCGAGACGAAACTTAATTCTTAAGAAGGGAGCAATGTGATGACTCATCCAACGATGCGTAGCGCGTCATACCTCTGGCATTTTCTCGAGCGTTCTGCATGCATCGAGAAAATATAAGCCGCGATATAAAAACCGTCGAAGAAGGGATTGAGACCATTCCATACCGAATCATCGCGGATTAAAGTTACATAAATATAAATACATAAATGTGCTTATTATTAGTAGTTAGTTTTTATATTGTTATACGTTTTATTATTAATATAGTGTGTGTCTAAAGTTATCGATAGTTTTATTTAAGAACCCGAAAAGACAAATTGTTATATATATATTATATAACAATTGATAAATTATTGGAGTTTTTCGGCTTTTATATGAAATATTTACAAATATCAAATTAGTATGTATGTAATTGCAAAGTAAGTGGGGATGTAAACATTGCTGTCTACAAATTACAAAGCAAATCATACGAAATTTTTAATTGATAAATATTGTCTACGTTACATACATACTAATTTGATATTTGTAAATATTTCATATAAAAGCCGAAAAACTCCAATAATTTATCAATTGTTATATATATATATTGTAAAGTTTGTCTTTTCGGGTTCTTAAATAAAACTATCGATAACTTTAGACACACACTATATTAATAATAAAACGTATAACAATATAAAAACTAACTACTAATAATAAGCACATTTATGTATTTATATTTATGTAACTTTAATCCGCGATGATTCGGTATGGAATGGTCTCAATCCCTTCTTCGACGGTTTTTATATCGCGGCTTATATTTTCTCGATGCATGCAGAACGCTCGAGAAAATGCCAGAGGTATGACGCGCTACGCATCGTTGGATGAGTCATCACATTGCTCCCTTCTTAAGAATTAAGTTTCGTCTCGCAAACATGTCATGCTTTGATTCCCTCAAACGATGGCGAAATCGACAGGTAGGGCCTTTGTTACATTGTGACGTCATATCGAAATAACAGTCCACGGTCTTATCTTGCCTGGAGGTACAGGAATATTCAAGCCGGTAACTGCATACCAGAATTTCCATACCCGTATGTTGGAATATTACTTCTAACATGCTCCTTACAATTCTCCAGTCCAGGCGGTCCAATCCACAACCCAATTTTGGAACTGCTAATTTCAGAATGTTTTGTTGTAACATTTGTTCGCGTAGGTGGGCCAGGGCCTCCCATAAGGCACGATACAGACAGTTCTTTCGTGACCAAATAAAATATGGGCTGTTCTTCATTTGTTATTTGGAGACTCTTCTCAATTGCTGGTCCTGCTGCCTTAATTTTTCGATTCCGCCAAATCTCTTTAAATTCCCTGTCAATTCCTTTGGCCATTCGCAGGTCTCGGGCTACGCAATGAGCAAGCGCGTAGTCTGGCGGCACCGTAAACAAATCTTGCTGTTTCTCGATGGTCACCCCAAATCGAGCTTTTCTCGAAACAGAATACTCTCCCATAAAGTCTTCGAAGGTTAATTCCTGGTATTGGCTATCCAATCGGCGCAAGTCAGCGGCTTCGTCATTATTTTCTCCAGAGTATGGGGCTAACCGATTAAAATGTACGACTCTTGGCTTAGTATGAGGTATTCGCCTGATGCGGTATATTACACCGTTAATCCGCTTCAACACCTCGTATGGCCCCTCCCAATTCTTTTGAAGTTTTCGAGATAGGCCCCGTCGACGTTGTGGATTATATAGCCAAACCCGGTCGGCTTCATGGTAACCACTCTTCTCGGCGTTGATGTCGTAGCTTTCCTTCATTCTGTCACTAGCATCTTGGATATTATGTCTGACTTGTTCATGGATATTAACTAGTCGTCGTCTGAGCGTGCTGACATAATCTTCTCCGGCAAGATCTTCACTAGGCTTGCTCCCAAACTTTAAATCACAGGGCAATCGGAGTTCCCTCCCGAATAGCACGTTTGTTGGTGATTGGCCAGTTGTCTCTTGAACAGAGGCCCGATACGCCATAGGAATAATGGTAAATGTTCGTCCCAATCTCTCTGGTGTTCGGAGACCACTTTGGATAAATGTCTGATCATGGTCTTGTTCATTCGCTCTACCATTCCATCAGATTGTGGATGCAAGGGAGTTGTTCTCGTCTTCCGTATGCCCAAAAGTCCACACATCTTTTCGAATAGACTGGACTCGAAATTTTGCCCTTTATCGGAATGAAGTTCCAAAGGTACACAGAAACGGCTGACGAACTCCTTCACAATCACCTCTGCTACAGTTCCAGCTTCTTGATTTGGTAGAGCATATGCTTCAACCCATTTGGTAAAATAATCCATGGCTACTATTATGTATTTACTTCCTTTGTCACTTTCTGGAAAAGGGCCGGCGGCATCTATGGCGATCCTTTCAAATGGGCTTCCTATTATGTATTGGCGCATGGCTACACGTCAACGCCTCTGGGGATCATTGCTTCCGGCGCAATTAGCACACTTTCGGCACCATTATTTCACATCTTGTGAACAATTCACCCAGTAAAATCTCTGGTGCACCTTCTCCAGTGTTTTATGGACTCCAAAATGTCCCCCAGAAGCACCATTATGGAGTTCTCCCAATACCTCTGATATTATTTTCTAGGGAACCATCATTTGCATCTTCCGCTCGCTTCCACCGTGATTTTCGACCTCACGTCTCACGAGATCGTCTTCCATGGTTAAGGAATCCCATTGTGCCCAGTATGAATTCAATTCTCGTGAATGGGGAGCAATTTCTTGCTGGTCGGTCTTTGCCCATTTCTCTTCCAAGGCCTGAAGACTGCAAGATCTGCATCAGCTTCTTGATCTGCGCGCAAACTGTCAGGTTGCCATTGGTCATCAACCACGGTGGCTCGAAGAGCGTTGGCAGATTTGTCTTCGATTCGGTTGCAATGTCGACCGTCTTCTGGACAGGGCCTTCTGGAAAGGGCATCTGCATTTTGATGTTAGAGGCCTGCTCTGTGTTCAATGTCGAAGTCATACTCCTGTAGCCTCTCAATCCATCTAGCTACTTGACTCTCGGGATTCTTAAATTGTAAGAGCCACTTTAAGGCGGCATGATCAGTGCGGATCAGGAACTTCTGCTCATACAGGTACTTGTAAAAATTCTCAATGGTCTTAACTACTGCCAATAATTCTCTCCTGGTTACGCAGTAGTTCCTCCCTGGTTTAGACAGGGTCTTGCTGAAGTATCCAATGACTTTTTCTAGTCCATCTTGGATATGAGAGAGCACGCCACCAATCCCGACGTTACTGGCATCCGTATCCAGAACAAACCTCCCAGATGGCAGTGGATAGTTTAAAACAGGTGCACTGATCAACGTACCTTTCAACAACTCAAAGGCCGCTTGGCATTCGTTGTTCCAAATGAATGCTCGATTTTCTGTTAGGCGTGTAAGTGGTTTTGCAATGTTAGAGAATCCAGGAACGTAGCGTCGATAATACGTGCATAATCGCAAAAAGCTTCTTAGCTAATGTTTGTCTCTGGGACAGGCCATTTTTCCACAGCTTTTACTTTTTCTGGATACACAGCAATTCCTTTTCCGGAAACCACATGTCCAAGGTAATTTACCTCCTTGCGGAAAAGGTGACACTTCTTTGGACTTAATCTCAGGTTGGCATCTCGCAACCTCTGGAATACTACTTCCAAATTTTTCATGTGATCTTCAAAGGTCTTCCCTACCACAATCACATCATCGAGATATACCAGGCAGGTATTCCAAGACAGTCCCCTCAGTACAGTGTCCATGAGTCGCTCAAAAGTAGCTGGGGCGTTACACAGTCCAAATGGCATGACTGTAAATTGCCAGAGTCCTGTACCTAAACTGAAGGCAGTCTTCTCTTTGTCATTGAGATCCATTCCCACTTACCAATAACTTTAAGTCGAGAGTGGAGAACCATTTTGCTCCTGCCAAGGTGTCTAGCGTATCATCTATTGTTGGGAGAGGATAGCTGTCCTTTTGGTCACACTATTCAAACGACGATAGTCCACACAGAATCTGGTGGATCCATCCTTCTTCCTGACAAGGACCACTGGTGAAGCCCATGGACTATTCGATGGTTAAATTACTCCTTGGCCTTCCATATCTCGTATAATATGCTCGGCTTCCTCACGTTTGGCCAGTGGTAACCTTCTTGGTCCTTGTCGAATTGGACTTGCATCGCCGGTATTTATTTTGTGCATTACAATATTGGCTTTTCTTTTCGTACCAGTCTCAGTCTCAAAGACGTCTTCATAATGTTTGATTAAATCCTTAACTTGGCTTTGTTCCTTCTTGCTTAATCCTTGACAGGCGGAGTCGATTATCTTGGACAATTTCTCAGGAACCTGCACGAATCCATTCTTCTTCGCCTCTACACGATGAACGACGGCCGACACTGGCGAACACCACCCCAGAATAGTACACTTCTTCAATGAAAAAGGGTAATAGTTCACATTCATCACCCTTACCGGTACAGTCTTCTTGAGTCGTAACCAGCATTTTGGCAACTACTATTCCTCGGCCTACCTCGCCATCATCGGTCTTTGGTTCTAACATTGTAATATTTCCGTCCAAATAATCACCTTTCATACACGCCGTCAAAAATGTCTCACTTCTTGCATCCAGAACAACATTCTCTGCAGTAATTACTTGTACATTCCCACAATCTTTCCCATGAAGAAACATTTCCTCATTATTTATTTTTAAAGTGCCCTCTTTCATGTTTAACTGGAAGCCGTAGGTGTTCATGATGTCTAATCCTAAGATTATTTCTTCTTCTATGTCGGCTACGAGAACGCGATGTCGGATTGATGTTGGTCCTATGATAAAATTGACATCTACTTCACCTGCCACAGAAGCTGCTTCTCCAGTAGCTGTCCTAAGTCTCCATTTGCTAGAAAGTAATTATTTATTCCTGGAAATCAAATCGGGTCGCACGATGGTTTTCCTCGATCCAGTATCTAGCAAGCAATCATAGGTTCTTCTTTCCATAACAGCGTCCACATACAGGCCAGTGGTTTGATATTGCAAGGATGCGATTTGGGCAGTTCTTGGGGCTTGCGGATTCTCAGCCGAATCTTTCTGGGTCTTTTACCACATTTATTCTGAATGTAACCGTTTCTTCTACAATTCCCGCATAGCCGCCCACTTTTATTTGGTTTGATATGGTTTAGGGTTGACTAACCACCTGCTCCATGAACTCTTCATTTTCCTGTTCCTCGACAGAACAGCCATGAGCATGCCAACCTTAATGCTTGCTGTGTATCAATATCCCGGAGACCATCTATGAACGTCTGGACAGCTAGGTGTTCCATGAAATTATCTGGCGCCATCGGATATGCGAGACGAACTAGACGAGCAATATCTGCCTCAAATTCCTGAAGATTCTCGCCTTTCTTCTGTGATCGATTCTACAGTTGTGTATGGTATACTTGACCCAAATGCGCATGGCCATATCTCATCTCCAAGCGTTTAGTGAGTTGAGAATAATCTTTACGTTCCTCAGGAGGCAATATCTGCAAAATATCACTAGCATCACCCCTCAATGCTATAATTAGAGCAGTCGCCTTCTCGACAGAAGACCATGCGTTTGCTTCTGCGGCCGCTTCGAATTGCGTCAGCTAAGTCGCCCATGACGTCTTTCCATCAAAGGTTGGTGGCTTAATTCTGGTCTTCGAAATACCAACAAGTTCTTCCTTTATTTCGATGGGCCGTGGTATAACTTCGTTGACCTGCTTGGGATCAGAATGACTCGTGGTAACGGGTAATTTCATTTGAGTCATTATTGCCTCTAAAAGTCTAGAATGTTCTCCAATTTTCTCCTCTACAGCTATGAAAACCTCTTCCTTTAATGCTTCTGATTTTTCCTCTAGTCGCTATTCTAGAACTTTCTCCACTTGTTCCAGACTTTTTTCGATGCTTCTAGAATTTTCTAGTAATTTCTTTTCCAGATTTTTCTCGAGGATTCTAGTGGTTTCTAGGTTCCTTTGTTCCATCTGGGCTTGCGAGTTGATTAGACGTTGTTCCAGAGTTTGCGAATTGTCTATTAGTCGTTGTTCCAAACTTTTCACACTGTCCATATTATTCTGCTCCATTTGTTGCATTTGAATTTGCGCATTCTCTATTAATCGTTGTTGCATTTTCATCAACAGCGAATTCAGGTCAGCATCTCCGCCTGGAACTTGAAAGCCATAATTCTCTGGATCCTCGCCTTCTTGGATCAACACATTGCGAAGCCGTTGCTGGAGGATTGCCTTTTTGCCAATTGTATCCTCATCTCTCTCTTCTAATCCTCGTTTTAAATCAGTCACTTTTAATTCAGTCAGTTTCATTCTATTATCCAACACGATATTTAAAATAACGTCTTTTCGCACTGTATATTTATTTAAATAGATATTTAATTAACACTTAATTGTCTACTTAGTTCGTTATTTATTAATTAGCTCACACCGGACACCATTGTAAAGTTTGTCTTTTCGGGTTCTTAAATAAAACTATCGATAACTTTAGACACACACTATATTAATAATAAAACGTTTAACAATATAAAAACTAACTACTAAAAAAAGCACATTTATGTATTTATATTTATGTAACTTTAATCCGCGATGATTCGGTATGGAATGGTCTCAATCCCTTCTTCAACGGCTTTTATATCGCGGCTTATATTTTCTCGATGCATGCAGAACGCTCGAGAAAATGCTAGAGGTATAACGCGCTACGCATCGTTGGATGAGTCATCACAATATATATACAGTGTATTCGTAAAGTAGCGGATAAATTCAATAAAAATTAAAAAGGAAGGCTTTCAAAAAGCCCCCGAACCTGTCGATTTTTATTTTTAGTTCGAGTTTTCTTACGTAAAACTGAAATATACAGACTGTCTCCAAAAACCGATATAACGTCACATCCCTAATTAGATCCCTGATTGGCTGTCCGAGTAGGTTTTCGTGGTTTCCCTTCTCGTCCTAGGCGAATGCCGACAGCTTTATATCTTAAGTTGCTCCACGGGCGCAAGTGTAATAATAACTCATGACTTACCATTCCCTTTATAATTGATATCAAACTTTTGTTATGTCATGAATTATTATTAATTGAATTGAATGTATTTATGAATTTGTATCTCTTACCATGACTACATCACTTATATAACTTTGACATTAATATCTTTCATTTATAATTCTTTGATAAAGGTAATACTTACCGAAACATGTAAGAGCTTATTTTAAATATATACATATTAATGTAAAACAGACCTTC
Organism: Melolontha melolontha; assembly: GCA_935421215.2. Lineage (NCBI taxonomy): Eukaryota > Metazoa > Arthropoda > Insecta > Coleoptera > Scarabaeidae > Melolontha > Melolontha melolontha. Next base: position 2,018,196 of record OW285243.1, read on the forward strand.
AATCGCCGAATATCTAAATCAACTATACTATACAAGGTCAAGAAATAATATATATATATTATTTCTTGTCCTTATTATTATATATTATTAATATATATTAAAATATATATATTTTTTATTCCCTTGACAAAGGCATCATTGCCGAAACATGTAGGGTTGTTTTAAATATATATACTTTGAAGTAATGAACCAGACCTTTAATCGCCGACTTATTAAGTTTACCTTATATATATATATATATATAAATATAATTATTTCGTGACCTTGGTATGATATGGTAAATTCAATTTTGTATACTGTCATTTATATTTTATGTCCTTGATAAAGGCATCATTGCCGAAACATGTAGGGTTGTTTTAAATATATATACTTTAAAATAAAGCCAGACCTTAAATCGCCAACTGTTTGAATTTACTATATATATATATATATATATATATATATATATATATATATATATATATACCTATCTACATAATACAAAACCTTCACAAACTTAGGTAAAATATTTATAAGTTTTGAATTAGCAAAAAGCGAAAAGTTGATGTAATAGTTATTAAATTAAATAAGACCATGTATTAATATTGATGCACAATTACGCGCTATAAAAGTAGATATTTTATCATTAGTCTGAGCTCTTTAAGTCTTCTGACATTTGATATCACTTTGATTCCATTGCATTATATCATTAAGTTTGAATTGCCCTATAACATTTCCAAAACACACTCTAATTGTCTAGCGTAAATAAGTTAGTACGTGATGTGAAATTCTGACGATGGAGTACTATTTGAGTTATAATTTACGCTATTTCCAACGTTTAGAATATTTGCGCAAGCCGTTTCAGGAGTTTGTAATCAAACTAACTAAATATTGTTTATTACACGATAGCCAACTTATATTTTACAAATTATTTAGAATCCATATTATTATAATATACCATTTCAACACTGCCCATCTGTAGACTCCACAAAAATTAACGATTTTCTTTAGAATCCTTGGAAATATATATATTCGGTAACAATAAAATTCATACCAAATTATTTCCAGATATTTCGTATATATTTAGCGATTAACAGAACAGAAAAAGGGGAAAAATTCCTCATGGCAAACAAACTTTTGTATAGAGATAATTCTATTATTATCTCGAGGGATAGTCGATATCTACTGTTATAAACATTCTGGCTTTTCATAGCAAATTATTGGAAGAATTCATAATATTATAAGTCAATATTTATTTTATTGTACAATACCAAAGTATGAGTATTATAAAATGATTTATATTTAATAATTAAATTTCGTTAACAATTCTGTGAATTACATGAAAATCACTTTCACAAATGAGTTTGTACCAATCCCTCTTTGTTTATCCGCAACATACTTTGCAATTTCGAATGGATAGCCCACATCGTCGAGGCCTTATACTGCTTCTACATTTCCTGAAGATAAGCAAGCATAACTCGTTCATCTATAACTGTAGCCTGTTGCTCTTCCTTCCATTTAATAAATCTGCTGTACTCATTTTTATATGCGGTTTCCGACTTTTGCGGTATTAATTTGCACTTAAACCATCAATCTTAAAACTCATCGCTACACACCAATAACCCAATAACAATAACAATATGTAACCGATTGTTAACAAATTAATTTTTAGTTTTCATGATAGTCAAAGATATACTTACTAATAAATAACTGATCATTAAAACACTTGCTATATTTCGCGAAAATCGTGCGTGATTTAATGACGTTAATATCCACTCATACTTTAATATACTATACTAAAGTACAGATATCTATGAATTTTTCATCTGTGCCAAAAAGTGTATTAGCTCTTATGGCGGCGGTAAGTGAAATAAATCCCATAAAAATAACATTGTCCTTCACACACCGGTATTAGAAATCAAACCTCACGCATTTCTATCAATGTGTAATCGATCATTTAAAAGTGGCAGAAAAAATACATACAAACGATAGAATAATTACAAAGCAAGAGAAAAGGAAAAAATAAACATATCACAGTGATCTAAAGATATATTCAGCAACTAAAACACTATTAAGATAAAATAAAACAAATTTTATGAATTTCACTTTTTAATTATCACTGTAACGAGTCGTTTCGCACCAACCTGGGCTTCGTCAGACATATAACGTTATATAATATCGACATAATATCAGTTATATGTTTGACGAAGCCCAGGTTGGTGCGAAACGACTCGTTAAAGTGATAATTAAAAAGTGAAATTCATAAAATTTGTTTTATTTTATCTTAATAGTTATAATGGAATTTCATCAAGTAAAGGCCGAAACAATCATATACTAAAACACTACTTGACAATTGACGGAGACATACCAGGTGGGGCAATTTAATTCCTAGATTAATTCCTGCACCTGAAATCCTACCAAGAATAAAATAGCATGTAATAGTTCACCGTCTCACCAATAGATACCGGTGAAGCGAAGACAAAAAAAGCTGTTAGTTTCTGAGTACGACGCTAGCGCACACATCGTGTTTCTGTCAGTCGTAATGGAGTAACGAATAAATATTAAATTATGTTATAAATTAGGTAAAACTGCAACAAAAACTTATGAGATGTTGAAATCTGCGTACAGTGATAAGTCGTACTACTGCGCTTGAATTATTTAAGTAATTTAATGGTAATCGTGAGAGTGTAGATGACGCTAGAACTGAACGTCCGTCGCTCTGTTAATACGATCACGAAAGTACAGTACGCCAAATAAGAATGCGAGCGGTGGGAAGGCGCCATAGTCGTTTTTAATTGTTTTTAAAAACGCGTACGCCCGCTTATGTAAAACCAAATATGAAGCTTCCGACTACTTCTAATATCTGCGCGGACTTACTCCCACCGCTCGCCATTTTATTTGGCGTTTACAGAACGTGACTATTTTAGACGAACTTCGAATGATGACAAAAGAGTTAAACATGAATAAGGAGGCGATTCCCAAAGATTTGGCAAAGAGGAAGATTTATACAAAGTTCGTGCTACATAATCCAACAGATGAGCAAAAACAGAGAAGAGTTGCTTACATTGTGCGAAAACTGCGAATTGTAGCGGTGATACAAATTTTCTTAATTGTCATTGGTGATGAATCATGGGTGTTTCTGAGACCTACGATTCCGAGACGAAGCATGCAGTGGGTTGGAAAAACATCACCAAGACCCTAAAAGTTTCGTTTGTAAAAATCCAGAACCAAAACCAGGCTGATTACGTTTTCCAATAGTCAGGGTATAATACATAAATAATTTTTACTAAAAGGACAATCAGTTATTAGTGCATACTACCTTTAAGTGACAAAAAGGTTACTGAAACACATTTCTTGCACTATATACCATTCTTGCAACCAGATGAGTAGATACTAGTCCTATCTTCTGTACCTGGAGAGGTCAACTTTGTAGCTAGTGCATTTAAGCGAACAGACTAGATTAACCTATTATCGACTTGCAGACCTAATATTTTAATATGATCAGTAGCTTCTTTCCTGTTGAGACTATAATCAAGATATTGTGTTTTACCTCGGTTAAGTCGGAATTTATCACAGGTAAACCATTTTTCAGCTTCTTCCATTTCCATCGAATTTTGTTTTCTCCATTAGCCTATTGGTAGTAACTTCTTTCATTACAAATGATACATCATCATCTTATAGGCAAATGATTCTCGTGTTCCATAATAATAGTATATTGTGTATCTAGTAGTAAAAGCGTTACATTCCCGGACAACAATGTAAATTGTTGGCCGAGGCGTTAAGCTGAGGCCAACAAGTATTAAAGTCCGGGAATGTGCTTTTACTATAAGGTACACATACATACTTTTTTTTCTGAAATCGGAATCAACATTATTATAAATTAAAGAATTTTTATAAATGCATAACACTTTTCATTGCCATCTAATTGCCTATGAAATCATTTCCTTGACAATCACTGTTTGTTTGTTGTTGTCAAAAAGGTCATAGATTCATTACTTATTATTTCGCTTTAATGACTACTTATCGTAAAAAAAAAAAATTAAATGGACAGTGATGATGATGTCCTAGTGTGCGGGACGCCATCGGAATTAGTAAAAGCTGCTGAAAATGTTGCCTGCGTGTGTTTATTTACTGTCTGAAATGTATATAAAGAACTGGTACGGAAAAGCTACCGACTTTCCCGGCTTAGGACGAAAAAAACTTTCCCAAACAGTTTCTGATGTTTGCTTAGCAACGAACTAAAATACTAAAATAGCTTATTTTGGGAACTGAAATTGTCCCGAGAAAGTAGGCAGTCTTAACCGATTTCAGAAAAAATAATTTGTCTAGGAGCAGCTTATATTCTCAAACGTAGCAAGTTAATCGAACTTATTCTTCACGATTCAATGCATCTAGTATCGGAGTCATTACCTCATTTAGACGTTCCAGTAGATTTATCTTTGCAAAATCCATGCTGAACACTGTTAATGGAATTATTTCTATCAAAAAAATTACCATTTTTTGCGATAAAACACCAGCAATATAGAAATTGGACTATAGTTTCCCGGAACATCGATGTCTCCATTTCTATAGACTGACATAACCTTGTCCGCTTTGAGCTCATTAGGAAAAACTCCTTCAATAAGGCAGCTATTTAAGATGGCAACAAGTGGATCAGCAACACTGAGAGTCATTGCTTTTAGAAGTTTGGTGAAAAACCAATAACAATCTTGTATAGTTTTACATTTTAATCCATAGTTTAGTCTTTTATTTCTTCACGTGTTATTGGGCTAAGTAATACGTGTTTATAATCTTTTCATTAGAAGAATAAGCATATTCTTGATGAAAATGTATTAAGTGAAGCTGCTTGCGGCGAAGACGAAGAAGATTCCCAATAACAGACCTTCCGAAAAATTAAACATTTCGAACTAATAAACTGCTTAACAACCACAATACAATGGTTACAAGAAAATAACATTGACGTGACCAGTATCCGAATATGAATATTGCAGGGTAAAAAGCCACTGTGAAATTATATGCAAAAAAAATAACGGACATAAGAAGCAGATGATATTCAATCTAAATTACTTGTTTTGTTGTTACAAGGCGGTACCAAAAGTCCCTGGAATGTAGCGATAAATAAAATTGCAAAATACCTGCATTTCATTCACGTCCGTTCCCTTCAATGTAGTCACCTTACGAGTAGAAACACCGATCCTAGCACCACTGTTACGAAAGGAATGCATTATTGAAAGTCTTGTTTTAGTAATGTATTCAGCACCGTCTGCGATTGAGCTTCAATCTCCTCTATCGAGTCATATCTTTGCCTTTTCGACTTCATTTTCATCATTTGAAGAAGGAAAAAGTCGCATTGAGTCAAGTCTGGCGAGCACGCTGGATGAGGAACAACAGGCATGTAGCTTTTCACCAAAAACTGCTGCTGTATCAAGTAAAATAATTCCACAATGTTCCAGATGGTTTGCTTATGATTATTTACAACTGTATTTCTAACACAATAACGACTGTTTTGGTGTAGTGCCGTCGATAGTCATCCGGAACGTTCGTCGTCACCAACTGATGTTTCAACGGCCATTTTTGAAACGTTTAAAGCAGTCGGAAGTTTGTGTTTGGCCCAAAGCGTGGTTCTTAAATGTTTCCTTTAACATTGTGCGTGTTTCTACGACAGTCTTACCGAGTTTAAAACAGAAGTTGAAGCAGATACGCTATTCGTTCAAATCGACAATTGAAAACACAGAAGCACAAGCTGACAAAACACCGAAAAATTGTTCAACAAAGAACATTTCTACTTATAAGGACGTTGCTTGGCATACTAACTCACAAAGGATGTCAACAGCTCCACCTAGTGGCGCTCGATTGGAACTACTTCCGTTTACACGCACGATTAAAATTTCGGGAACACCTCGTATATATACACAGCGCATGTGTAAGCCAAAAAAAAGTTTTTCAGAGTATACCATGAATAAAATCACTTTCGTATTAATTCGACTTACCTCGACCTGTTACTTTGTTTAATTTAATGATAGTTCAAACTAGATAATCTATTTTAAAAATATATTTTTCAATTTAATTATAATATCAGCAGAAGTAATATTTCTCATAACAAAATAAATAATAAACATTTTTAAAGTTAAATATGATTTATTATCTTGAACAAAAAAATATTGAATGACAAAATAAAAGGGAAACAGATATTAAAATAGGATATGTTATATGGCCATCACCCACATCTCTGCAGAGAGTAATTCTTTTTTTAAACGAACTAACAAACGTTTTGAAGAATTTCTGGTTTATTATATTAAGGATAGGTCGACAGGTACCGATTTAATTCTTGCTGTAAATGTCGTACAGAAGTTTGTAGACGTTCTTCGACTACTTGCCTTACCGCTTCGACAGTAATTGCATTTCTGGCCATTGGACATTGGTCTACCACTTCCCATTTGACGATTCACACTTTCTGTTTCTCTGAATAAATTCACAAAACGACGAATGGAAATACAGAAACGGTCATATGGGACAGTGTCGTTAACAAATTCGTTTAAAAATTTTCGAAGGCATCTCTCAGAGAATAAGTCCATTCGTCATCGATTTTTCTGCCATTTCTTAAATATACTCACCCAGCTGCTTACTAAATAAATAAGCCATTATTTAATCATAAACTTGTAAGAATAATCGAAGATATTCGCAGATTATCGATTTAATCAATAAGTGATTATATTTGACAAACTACCTATGAATTATACTCCGATATGACTGCCATCGTTATCTTTCTCATTCATAGTCTACTTGCAAAACTTTTTTTGGCTCACTACTGTCGTGTTAAAAAAAAACAGGCCACTTTTTTTACTTATTGTGATTAGCACACAAGACATCGGACAAAGGGCCATGACTCATCGCTCACCAGCGTACTATCGAAAACTTGTATTTTAGAGTTTTTAATTTTATTTATATAATTGGAAAACAAATGGGTGATCTATAAAATACGAAATACATTTTTATTTGTTTGTCAAGTTGAGAAAAGGAGTACCTATTAATATTAACTAGCAATACTTTCTCAAGGTTCTCTTCTGTAAAATTTATTCTCTTTGAATGAAATACATTCTTGTAGATAGAAACGTCCTTTCTACATCGTAACTTGTTATAGGTGCATACTGGAAATATTATTTTATTTCAGCGTATTTAGCAGTTAGATTTTGAGGCATTGTCCCCATACATAATTGCCGCAATGTTATTAAATCTGGATTTCTATTAAATACTGCGTCTAACTTGCCGAAGGCCACATCCGCAGTCGCTTGGAATATTAATCAAATTATTAATAGCCACATCTAATGTCCTTAAACCATCATTTAATTTGAGATTTTTATTTTCAAAATAAGTTAGTTTTGGCAAATTTCTAAAGTGTTCCTGACGAAAGTACAACTGATTTTTTAAATTTGGAATTTTTATTAGTTACTTGCACTCATAAATACTTTGAGCATCGTCATTTAAACATGTAACGAAATTTTGTAAACTATCGAAACTGGACAGGGAGGCAGTGACGAAGATGGAAGTTTTTCTCTGTAAAGAGCTACTCTCAATGGTGCTTTTCTGAAAACTTTTTTAAAAGCGGATACAAGTCTATCAACTTCCGGAAAGATGTCTCTGATGTATTCATAGATTCTGTGGAGAAATATGTTTTCTTTAATAGCCTGCTTGTTCTTAACATATATGCAGCACTGGCACTGACAAATAAAAGTATTTTTTCTTTGTACCTGTCGTCCGAATGAAGCAGTTGGTCCATATTCTCGTAAATAGTTTTAGCTCCTGTTTCCGCATCAACTGTATTTATAAGTTTTGTTGCTATTACATATTCGTTATATGGAATAGTTGGATGTAGTTACAGCAAATACAACATTTACCACACAGCGTCCTAATATATCGACAGTTTCGTTGGCACTTATCCATAGGTACTGATTTGAAAGATGGCTTCTAATGCGTTCTACTGCTTTTGCGTAGCAATTAGAAACATATTTACGTAAGGTAGATTTATCAGGAACATTTCGACCAGTATATTTTTGGAGAAATGTTTCGAAGGTGATATTGTTAAGTTTATTTAATGGAATGTTTGCCGCCATTAAAGTTTAACAGAGTTCTTCGTTAAAATTGTCAGATTCCAACGGGTCTAATTTCTGTGTTTGTGTTTGCGATGCTAAGCGACGTTATTCGTGCGATTTCTTGGAATTTTTTAACGATATTTTTTAGACTTTGCAATAAATTTCGGAATCACTGACAATGGACATACAATCAGTTTGACCCTTGACTTGTTCCATATCATATCTGAAAAAGTAACTTAAACAATGTTCTAGATCTAAATAAATGAAAATGAAAAGTGTAGGTGTAAGTTATTGAAACTTAATTCACTGGACACTTTCGTATATATGTAATTAACAGTTAAAACAATGAAAATAGGAAACTAACTTACCGTACTTTATTTATATTACGAAATATAAACTAATAAATAAAACAAATTATAACTCCTCCCGCTTCTATCTACGCTCATGAAGAAAGGAATTTAAGTCTAATATTGAAATAATTGCGTCACAATTCAACGACAAAAAACAGATGTGCAGTTAACCGAATGAATAGTGCTATTCAATAACTGCGATGTTATAGACTATTTATATGGTCCATCTTAATTTCGGCCTGATGCCTCCGGTCTCCAGTTATAACTTCCAAAACCCCGACCTTCGATTAAAAATAGTGAATTATAATAAAAATTAAGCAATTTCTTTATTTATAAAGGCAGCAACGGTCCATCATTATCGCCTTTTGCTTCACAGATTGCAATAGCGGATGCGACAAGTATCTTACATTGGCTACAAAACGCTTTCGGCATTGAAAACCAAGAGTAAACAAACAGACGCAAAATATGACAGGACGATATTCGTCAACGTGTCGACACTGAGCATTAGCACCAACATAAATATGCATTCGCAGTGATATACCTATTATATTATATATATTTCGTTTATTCTTTTTGTGTTGGTGATTCCGAAAATTCTGTTGATGACGTGCACGTCTTCGAATCGTGAACGGCGTATAAGAATAATTTCTAGTTTATAACACGGTATAAATAATTGAATTTTAAGTCAAATAATAGTAAACATTGTGTTGAAATGACAGGAAAACGAAATTTGAAATTGAAGATTTTTAAAAGATGAATTATATATCACTGTGTATATAATAATTGGCGCCATTAAACAATCTATAAGAAATTCAAGTTAAAAAAAGCAAACATTTACTTTTAAAAATTATCTATTAAAAACAATTAGATAGGGCTGTAAGATTGTAATCAGCACTGTATAATATTATGCAGTAGTTGATTCCGCTTGGACAATAGTAATTCAAAATAAAATGAAATATTTTTTTTTTAATAAAAAGAAATTTACATGTATTATCATCCTACAGTTGTAAATGATTTTAACGAAATTATTTATATAATAAGTGTGAGATTCGCTCTACTTACAAACACGAACACACTACAAAGCGAATATGCTAATCGCGCTCTGCATATGACGAAGCTACGAATTGATGAAATGTTACTTTTGTGTATCCAAATACACTACATTTGACCAGCACACATACCTTTTTTACGGTATTTCACACGCTACCTCATTTCCATATTAAATTGTACAAAAACCAGCTTGTATGAGATACCATTACCATCCGCAAATTGTTTAATGACAGTCGACAAAAATTAGCATTTAAAATTTAAACTACTAAGGTGGAAGCGTATTCGGCCGTAAATGCAACGGCTGCAGAATGAAAACGTTCGGCAATTTAAAATGGTATATAACGATTTTATGAAATGTTCGATGTTTGATCAGATTCCAATTAATGTCCGTCCAATAAATGGAGTCAATCTAATATTTATTGCATTTGTTATTTCTAAATTATACCCAAAAGGAATTAAATTTAATTTACATAAATATGTTTTATTAGTAAACATACAGTAGAGACTCCATATTCCAGATCAATTAATGCCAAGCTCATCCGGATTATTAAAACATTTGATTTGCCGAGATATGGTATCTTTAGTGTACTAAACAAGTTAAATGAAACAGAATCCAGTTTTATATTTTTATTTATTCAAAGCAATAAGTCTAATAATACTATCCTCTTCGATTTGGAAATTTGCCAAAACTACATAATTACTTATTTTAAAAATAAAAATCTCAATTCCAAGTGACTTCGGATGTGGCTTTCGGCAAAAGTTAGACGCAGTTTTTAATAGAAATCCAGATTTAATAACATTGCGGCAATTATGTAGGGGAACAATGCCTCAAAATTTAACTGCTAAATACCCTGAAATAAAAGAATATTTCCAGTATGCACCTATAACCAGTTGCGATGTAGAAAGGACGTTTTCTATCTACAACAATGTATTTCAGTCACAGAGAACAAATTTTACAGAAGAGAACCTTGAGAAAGTATTGCTAGTTAATATTAATACTCCTTTACTCAACTTGAACTACAAAATGAACAAATAAAAATATATTTCGTATTTTATAGATCACCACCCGCTTGTTTTCCAATTATATAAATAAAATTAAAAACTCTTTAAAAATACAAATTTTCAACAGTACGCCCGTGAGCGATGAGTCATCGGCTCTCGTGTCCGGTCCTTAGTCATAACCAAAGAGCGGACTGAAGCGATTGAATTACCTAATTACCCCGATAAAACGTTGTGACGGTATCAGATATTATAACAGCCTGCTCGATGGCATTCGATTGCATCCAGCAAATGTTGGTATTTCCGTCGCTATTGTATCTATTCATTTATAAAATTCTATTTTACAGTGGCGTATTTCAGATTTCGTTTCCTTCAGTATTATTTGGTTACAACTTTTAGTATTTTAATAAATCCGTTTTATATTGTTATATTGTATATTTATCCTATAATTTTTTATAAATATTAAGTTTAATTTACTAGGTACCTTATTTTTGCAGTAGTTTCCATTTCTTCTTTTTAGTCCATTTCTTTCTGTTCTTAGTATTTCTCTTTATTTTCATTAACTATGGAGAATTTTTGTTATTGAAAAACGTTATCACTACAAGTGAAACAATGAAATGTTGTTGGACATTGATGTCAGAAAGTGCCGAAGAACAGTGTAAAGGAAAAGCAAAAAGAAAAACATTTTAAGCAGGGCGATACGATACAGCTCTCTATAATGTGCATACCAAAGTAATATTATTTCATTTACTTTTCAATATTTTTTTTTTAAAACCTGACGGGCCAAAATATATTTGTTGTTATCACTATTGTTAGAACTATAAAAGAAACGAAAATTGTACATAGTTTCTAAAGAAAAATTTTTAAAATGAAAATTTGTTGGCCAATATAATAATTATCATAATCAAGAGATTCTTCTCCTGATTATGAAATTGCATGAACATTAAAACTTAAACTTTACATTTCTAAAGCCATCGAACGCCTACTGGATATACGCCATAAGAGTATTTTATTCATAACTGGAGTTGCGTCTGAAATGCAGAGATATATAAAAGGAACAACTGCCCGATCCGAATAGCAACAGTCAGAGTAGTTAGGCTCAGTACTATGTGAATGGCATTCCGAGCAAATACAAAATTCAACTCATAACATAAAATATTCAATCCTATTTTTTTTGGAAAAAACTTTTTCGTCTTTTTTGCGAGAATTTACAATATAGGCCTTATTAAATAATGTAATAATAAATTGGCGATGTATGAACTAAATTTTTTCTTTTTCTTTTTTTCTTTGACGTGTATTGTTAAAGCTTGCTTATTTTTTCCTTAAATTAATCATAAAACTATTTACATCGATCCTCAAATTTTAAGAAACTTAGAATATATATATATACATATATATATATATATATATATATATATATATATATATATATATATATATATATATATATATTGAGGCATTGCAAGAAGGAGTCGCTCTCTGAAAGAAACAAAGAAAATATGTAACCATACTGTTAATACCAGAATATTTATATCTACTTTGTACATTAATATTAAGAAGGGGAAAGATCGATTTAAAGAATAAATACGTTATTTTGACGACCAATTCACCTTGAATTAATTAACTTATTTTTCTAATTCTTTTTATTATCATGTTTATATTCATTTTCTTTCAAATTAATATTTAACGCGTGTTTATTCAAACAAATGTAACGTATTTATTTTCAAATGCATTTAAACGATAAAGCCCCGCCCACAATGTCAACGGTGCAACAACCCGAAAAAAACCAATATTGACGGAGTATTTGTAAACACAGAAAACATATGTTATGCAACTAAAATTATCTTATAAATCGAATTGTAATTTATTTTACTATTTTACACAGTAAAATTGTCTAATTTCATAATATTAACTAATTTAATGCAAGTAAAGAATGGGGCGATTTAGCGGAAAGTTATGCAATTAAAAACAAGTGAACAAAACAAGCGTCGGTTATTAGTTGTCGCAGTGAAAGGTCACGTTTTTTTGTGCTCCGTAACAATCAACATAATTAAGAAAAATTATCAAGTGCAAGAGTTTTTAAATATCACCAAACGTTACACCTGCATACCAACCACCTGTGGACAAAATTTCACAGCCGCCGACCAAACAGTCCGAGACTTATGAATTTTTAAAGATTTTTACCGCCATAACAAAACTCACCGTAGCTTGAACACCGCCGTTGATGATCGAAATCGGTCACACTCTCTAGACGCCGTCGGACTTGGAAATTTCAACAAATCTCAAGTTATCCCGAGGGACCATAGCAGAAACATTTTCCCGTTTCCCGTTGTGAAGACGTTTCCAGAACACAGGCACAAGAAGCAACGGAGACCATATACGAAGATTCAGGTTTTTGCTAATTTTAACAAACGCTCCCGCGCCATTTTTACTTGCGCATGTACATTTCTAGAACTTTACATTGTTATTCCATAACTAACTATTTATATTACTTTCACTTATATTTTATCACTGCTATTTTTAGTCAAATCATTTAAATATTGGCATCTACTATTTGTATTTGTAAAACTTGATGCCATGTCACTGTTATAAACGATTTTATTAAGACAAAACATTATTGCACCTGTCTTACGCCAGATTATTAAACTGTACGAATACCAACCGTCGAGTGTGTCTCGCTTAATATTACTTGTGTGTCACGAAAATATTAATATAAATTTCACAAACTTTGAAAAAAACGTTTATCCCTAATAAAGTTAATTGTCAATATTTTACTTTGTCTTTTTTTTGTAATATACTTGAGATATTGTTCCGTTCCTAACTTAATAAATTACGTAAAGAAAGTAACAGTGGAAAGAAGTGAACCTACCTTAGCCCTGAAGAGAGAGAGAGAGAAGCTAGCCGAAGACACCAAAACAGATAAGTATAGACGAGCCCGATTTGAATTTTACACGTTTTTATGACATTTATTCATTTTATTTCACCGTACGTAACATACAATTTTATTTATCAACATTTTATTCAATATATCACTACAAGAAACGTAATATATGTCAGCCCAACGTTTGGGGCAACTAAGAAACATATTAAATGCAGCCCAACTTTTGGGGCAATTAAATTCGTACGTCAATATTCAGATTATTTTATGTTAATCAATAATTAACAATTTTTTTATTACATCAACGCAGCCCGGAAACATATTATATGGCACCCTAACGTTTGGGGCGTACTTCTACTCCACACTTTAATAAAAGGTCACTCTATTGTCAAAATTAGTAAGAAGGAACATTTTCTCAAGTAGCAAAGTTTCGTGGCACAAAGAATAAATAAATAAACCATAAAAATAAAAACAAAAACAAGGAGAACCGTTGTATTCGCATTTACCATATTATACTATTTGTTTATGTATTTGTTGTTTTGTCTTTGTGGAACTTCAGAGAGAGAACACCGTTTTGCATTTCAGGGGACTGCTGTATTCGAGACCATCGGTAAGATATTCAAAAGGTTGTTACAGGGGAATATTAAAGTGCAGATTCATATTTCTTTTATATACATATATTTTTGTCATTTGCCATTGCATTTACGTGTGTACATTAAATCTAACAACACTATAAACAATAATATTTTACAACCTAAAATATTAATAATATAATTACAACTACCTGTACTAATACTAATATAATTTACAAACTAATTAAATATACTCTAAAATGGATACTAGACACCGAGCTAAGACCCCGAAAGACGCAGTGGAAGAAGACCGGAGTGACCAGGGGGACATTACAGTACCGCAACCATCCATTTCAGGAGAAGCCAGTATTTCGCCGGACAGTAAATTCATGGACATGTTCAACATGTTAATGGCACAAATGCAAGAAATAAATAATTCAAATAAAGATTTAAATACCAAACTAGATAACACTAACAACAAAATAGATACTAATAACCAAGAATTAAAACAAGATATAAACAATTCAAATAAAGAATTAAATAACAAATTAGATACTAACAACCAAGAATTAAATAACAAATTAGATACTAATAATCAAGACATGAACACTGCCAATAAAGACCTTAACAATAAACTAGATAACACTAACAACAAACTAGATACTAATAATCGCGAACTAAAGCAAGACCTAACGAATTTAAATAGCGAACTAAAACAAGATTTAAATAACTTAAATAACGAACTTACGACGAGATTAGAAGTTAACCTAATCAACATAAATGAAAAAATAGAATTGAACAACGCAAACATAGAAATGAAACTTAACACATTTAAGGGGGACATCGACGTACAAATTGCAGAAATCACCGCAACACAAAAGGCCATGGAACAAAATGAATTGAAGTATCTCCTAAAACTAGATGAGACCGTTAAAGCACAAAATTTACAGTGGGCACAACAACTAGAAACTTCAACCACTCAAATTTACGAAATAACCGAATCGAAAATTAATGCAGCGAACAAAGAACTACACAAAGACCTAAATCAAATAATACGCGAAAATAACTGTACTTTGGATACAAAATTGACAACATATAATCAAATAAATGAAGAACAGACCCAACTATTAAGACGAGAACTTAATACACAGATTAATGAAAATAAAGAAATATATAATCAAGAAATACAGGCGGTGAACGTAAATCTAGATAATTTGAAAACCGTACAAACCGAAAACTATAATGAAACGCAGCACAACTTACATAAATTAGAAAACAAACTTAGAACGTACACAGTACCTATACATAACATGAATACAGGTAATTCGATAATAAAAATCGAAAACTTACAACATTTTGACGGAGATATGACCAAGGTACACCCCATGGCGTATTTAAATGGGATACTACGATATTTAGAGGACGTGATGGACGAGAAACACCGGATCGAAGTAGTACGAGCAACATTGAGGAACAGCGCACAAGAATGGTTCCAAAGGATAGAGGAACATTGCCATACTTTAGATCAATTTGTTGTGTTATTTACGAGGAACTACTGGGACGAAAACCAGCAGAACCGGGCCAAAGTTCGTTTATTAACAGGGAAATTTAGATTGGGACAAGCGACGAGGGAAATGTATGCGTCTCGCGTATACAACCAGTGCAAACACATCAGCGACATGAGTGAATCAATGATCGCGCGCCTATTATTAAACCATTTTATTTTCACGGATACTCAGGCGATTATCTGCCAGAAGGTCACTGACATGGACTCCCTCATCGAGATACTCCGAAGACTGGACGACTTCGCCGAAACCAACCAACACCAGCAGCCTAATAATCGGACGAACAACACGAGGAACCCACAAGCACCGAACTACACTCCCAACCCCATACCACGTTTTAACAACTATTCGAACAATAACCATACAAATAATTACGCTCAAGACAATCGCTATCAACCAGCAACCTCTCGACCATACAACCCGAATAATATTCCTAATAACAATTACAACAATCGTCCTCATAATAATTATAACAATCCGAATCGACCGAATACACAACATACGTACAACCGACCTTATCCGAACAATTATCAGAATAACTCGGCCAATAATAACTATAACAACAACCGACCCGACAATAACGATACTTATAACACGCAGCGCACACAAACTCACCAATCGAGACGCGGAATTAATCATTATACAAGCAGAGGAAGAGGTCGAGGTAATAATGCTTACCGGCGATATCGATCGTTATCACCTGACCGAACGAACATAGAGGGGCTACAAAAAAAAACGTCAATTTTACAAGACGATCCCTATCTGAACCCAACACCCGGACCGTCAATCCAACAAAACTAAATAATGACAACGACTATAACATGCTCTGGAAGTTACAAAACATAAAATTCTACCAATCACCGGAGGAATTCTTAGACATAGAAGACACAGGGGACGCCGTAAATGAAGTATATTCTCTACCCATTATTATTTTACAATTCAGCAACATAAAGTTAAATTGTTTAATCGACACCGGAGCCGAGATTACATTAGTTAGAGAAGATCTCGCTAAACAAATAAAGGGATACGAACAACACGTTGTTCAAACCAAGGGTACCGACATAGTTACTGCGAACGGACGAAAAATGGGAACTGTCACCAAGCAACTCAATACTGAAATAAGAATAAACGAAATCAGTTATTTAATTCACTGTTACGTAATAGAGAAGTTACAATATGACTGTATATTGGGTATAGATAATATCAACAGGTTGAAAATGATATTGAATTTTGAAAAAGGTATTTTATCAATTGGAAAGAATAATTTAACATTTAACAAACATTTGTCCGTAGAGGAAGTGCAAGAATATAATACATATAAGAAAGAAGTTTTAGCAGTTGTAATAAATAATTTACTAGAATATAATGTACCGTACTATAGAAGAGCTGAAGAAAGGTTTATTGATAGAGTTGGAAATGATAATATTATAGATAATGAATATATAGGAGTGAATAATAGGCCAGATTTGTTAGGAACGAGAGATAGTTACGAGGGCGAAGGAGAAGTAAAGGTTAAGGAGGATTTACAGACAACTGATATTATAAATAATAAAAATGATATAACGAATATAATTGATACACAAGAAATACCTTATGCAAACGTCGTACCGAAATTAATTAACCTTTTAAACGAAAACATCACTTTAATAAATAACGATATTGTTTTCGCAAAAGGATATGAACATCCAATTAATATTGACAATGACTGCCCATTAATAAGTAAGAATTACCCGATCCCGTACTACTACCAACAGAAAGTTAGTTTAGAATTAGAGAGATTAGAACAATCCGGAATTATTGAGAGATCGAACACATATTTTATTAACCCCATTGTAATAGTTCAAAAGAAGGACCTATCATTAAGAATATGCTTAGACGCGAGGGCTCTGAATAAACGAATTAAGCCAGAATTCGAAATGCCGCAAAATATAGACATCTTATTAACGAAATGCGGAAGTAAACGAATTTATAGTAAATTAGACTTAAAGAATGCTTTTTGGTTAATAAACTTAGAACCGGAATCCAGAAAATACTGTGGTTTCCTAGTGAATGGAATAGTATATCAGTTTAGAGTATGTCCATTTGGTTTAAAGACATCACCAGCCGCTCTGATACGTTTTCTGCATCGTATACTAGACCGATATGATGAATTCGCTTTGCATTACCTAGACGACATTATTATATTTTCCGAAACTGTGGAACAACACCTACGACATATTAACATTATCCTCAACACTTTAAAAACGCATGGAATGAAACTTAACTTAGCGAAATGTCAATTCTTTAGACATGAAATTAACTATCTAGGATATGTGATTAATCAGAATAACATTTTATTAGACCCGACACGGTTAGATATCATTCAGGAATATGCGAGACCGAAGAATTTAAAAACGTTAAGAAGTTTTTTAGGAGTGTTAAATTACTATAGGAAATTTGTCTCAAACTATAGCGAGAAAACGTTACCCTTGTTGGAACTAATCAAAAAGGGGAAGAAATGGAATTGGACCGCTGAATGCGAATTATGCTTCACAACGTTAAAAGAGAACTTTGTAGAAAATCTTCGTTTACATCACCCAGATTTTACTCTACCATTTGTTGTGCGAACAGATGCTTCACACAAGACCATTGCAGCAGAGCTAGTACAAATGAAAGACGATCAAGAAATCCCTATTTATTTTATATCACGCACGTTGAAAACATGCGAGATTCGATACACGATTTCCGAGAAGGAAATGCTTGCTATCGTATTTGCGTTAACGAAACTTAGATATTATTTGATAGGAAAGTCATTCGTATTAGAAACAGATCACAAAGCATTAGTCAACATCATGAGCTGCAAACTCAATAACAGTCGCATTTATCGTTGGACTTTGTTAATACAACAGTACGAGTTTACAATAAAATATAAACCTGGAAAAGAAATGGTAACAGCCGATGCACTCACGAGACAGGAGGGGGACGTAAAGAGACAGAACATTTGCATCAACTTAATAAATCTGCAAAGGAGAGGCATATTTTCGAAAACAAAAATCTTACAGATACAATCCAGCCCAGACTTCGGTGAAATAAGACAACATTTAAGAACTGTAGGTGAATACAAAGGTATATCAATCAGGGACCGATTCATAGTAAAACAAATAGGGAGAACTACTGTATACGTCACAAACGAACAACACACCAGAGAAATAACCGACTATATCCACCGAACATACACACACATAGGTGCACGAAAATGCTGGTTACTCTACAGAGAAGCTTTCTACTGTATTAATGACGAACGAATAATAAACAGCGTGGTAAAACAATGTCGACTCTGCGAAATAACCAAAGATAAAACTTTCACTAACACCAACATATGCCACAATATAACTGCATATGATAGACTAGAGTTAATATCCATTGATTTTCTATCCAACCTTATTCCTAGCACAAAAGGTTATCGCCACATTTTAGTAATATGTGATATATTTTCTAAGTTCATCAAACTCATACCTACGCAGAAATGCGATACCAACACCGTGTTACAAGCTTTAGTGGACTACTTCGCACAGTATGGAAAACCACAAACAATACTTTCGGACAACGCTACCTATTTTACTAACGATCGCTACAAGGAGTTCTTACATTCACACGACATCCACACCGTCTATACATCAATCCGCTACCCACAAGGAAATCCTACCGAGCGATATATACGCGAAACGATAAAATATTTACGTATATTACTGGACGAAAATCACAGAAAATGGGCCAGACTGTTACCACAGATAGAATTTACTATAAACAATACACCTAGCACCGTGCATAATCACTGTCCGATAACGTTATTCACAGGACAACCACCACAACGACCATGGACTGATTCGGAGCATATAAATTTACGTAACCGTTTACAAGAAGTCAGAGAAAGATTGTCACTTAGAAAGCGAAAATGGGAGGAAAAGAGAAATACGGCAACTAAAAAGTATAAAACTTACAATGTAGGAGACCAAGTCATAGTTAAGAGATTAAGAGTAACAGATTTAAAACACAAGATAATGGGAAAGCTACTGAAAGCTTACCAAGGTCCCTATACGATTAAGAGAATCATTGGAAACAACACCTACGAACTTTTTGAACCCGAAACAAATTATATCAAAGGTAGATACCACATAACTATGTTACAAGACTACCACACTTAAAATAATAAAGAATTTTTTTATATAAATATATGTAAATAACAAACCGAAACAACTTCCAGAACAAACTCGCCAAGCATGTTATAGTCCGTAAAACAATAACTAGTATTATATTACTGTATTATATAATCTATATTAATCACAAGTACATTTAGACTAGGCTAATTAAATTAATCATATTATTATTAAATAAGAAATAAGAAGAAAAAAGGGAAAGAAGAAAATGATTACTTAATATTAAAAGGGGGTTTTCAAACAAAAGAACCCGAACAAACAAAATAAAACAATTAACTTTAACCATTTAATGACAATTACTGAATAGGGAATTAGTAACTAAAATAATACAAAAAAACTACTTATAAAATTTGAAATATTTTTAACGTGAACACACACATGCATTAAATTTTCACTGATCACTATACTGCATTTATATATTGCTGCCGTACTCCTAATTAAGGTTGATTAAAAGCTCTCAATCAGTCTCTATCTTTTAATCAAGGGGGAAATTGAGGCATTGCAAGAAGGAGTCGCTCTCTGAAAGAAACAAAGAAAATATGTAACCATACTGTTAATACCAGAATATTTATATCTACTTTGTACATTAATATTAAGAAGGGGAAAGATCGATTTAAAGAATAAATACGTTATTTTGACGACCAATTCACCTTGAATTAATTAACTTATTTTTCTAATTCTTTTTATTATCATGTTTATATTCATTTTCTTTCAAATTAATATTTAACGCGTGTTTATTCAAACAAATGTAACGTATTTATTTTCAAATGCATTTAAACGATAAAGCCCCGCCCACAATGTCAACGGTGCAACAACCCGAAAAAAACCAATATTGACGGAGTATTTGTAAACACAGAAAACATATGTTATGCAACTAAAATTATCTTATAAATCGAATTGTAATTTATTTTACTATTTTACACAGTAAAATTGTCTAATTTCATAATATTAACTAATTTAATGCAAGTAAAGAATGGGGCGATTTAGCGGAAAGTTATGCAATTAAAAACAAGTGAACAAAACAAGCGTCGGTTATTAGTTGTCGCAGTGAAAGGTCACGTTTTTTTGTGCTCCGTAACAATCAACATAATTAAGAAAAATTATCAAGTGCAAGAGTTTTTAAATATCACCAAACGTTACACCTGCATACCAACCACCTGTGGACAAAATTTCACAGCCGCCGACCAAACAGTCCGAGACTTATGAATTTTTAAAGATTTTTACCGCCATAACAAAACTCACCGTAGCTTGAACACCGCCGTTGATGATCGAAATCGGTCACACTCTCTAGACGCCGTCGGACTTGGAAATTTCAACAAATCTCAAGTTATCCCGAGGGACCATAGCAGAAACATTTTCCCGTTTCCCGTTGTGAAGACGTTTCCAGAACACAGGCACAAGAAGCAACGGAGACCATATACGAAGATTCAGGTTTTTGCTAATTTTAACAAACGCTCCCGCGCCATTTTTACTTGCGCATGTACATTTCTAGAACTTTACATTGTTATTCCATAACTAACTATTTATATTACTTTCACTTATATTTTATCACTGCTATTTTTAGTCAAATCATTTAAATATTGGCATCTACTATTTGTATTTGTAAAACTTGATGCCATGTCACTGTTATAAACGATTTTATTAAGACAAAACATTATTGCACCTGTCTTACGCCAGATTATTAAACTGTACGAATACCAACCGTCGAGTGTGTCTCGCTTAATATTACTTGTGTGTCACGAAAATATTAATATAAATTTCACAAACTTTGAAAAAAACGTTTATCCCTAATAAAGTTAATTGTCAATATTTTACTTTGTCTTTTTTTTGTAATATACTTGAGATATTGTTCCGTTCCTAACTTAATAAATTACGTAAAGAAAGTAACAGTGGAAAGAAGTGAACCTACCTTAGCCCTGAAGAGAGAGAGAGAGAAGCTAGCCGAAGACACCAAAACAGATAAGTATAGACGAGCCCGATTTGAATTTTACACGTTTTTATGACATTTATTCATTTTATTTCACCGTACGTAACATACAATTTTATTTATCAACATTTTATTCAATATATCACTACTAGTAACATATTAATATATATATATATATATACACGTTTGGCCCGTTTTTTACCTTAAATGCGAGCTACAAGTCCATGTATATAAACGAACGTAGTTGCCAAGTTAAATACACAAGTGCGCAAGTTCGAGAAAAGTAGTGGGAACCCTTAAAGACAGGTCGATACAATCATTTCGATCATAAGAGACCAATATTGTGCATGTTGGTGGTTGTTTTCTTCATTTTTATATTATTATTCACGTTCGTGATATTTTTAATAAGTATCTGAAGTTAATATTATAACAATTACCTACTTCACATTTATTAATTTTATTGTTGAATTTAATTTGTTTCTAATTGGCTGTTATATTTTGTATTATTTGATTTTGGCCTGTTTTTATAGTTTTTATTCAATATGTTGGTTTATACAAACGAGGAAAGGATACAAATTATTAAGTGGTACTACTCTGGTAGTACTGCTCAAGAGGTAGTAGGGCGATTTATTTTTTCTTTCCAAAATAGACCTGTGCCTACAATACCAACAATAATGAGTATTGTTCATAAGTTTGAAGCTACTGGGTGTGTGCAAAATTGTCGAAAATGTATAAATAAGGTACCTAGAATGCGCGTATTGAATGAAGGAAGAGAAGAACGGGAAGTTTTAGTATGTAGCACGGTTGAACATAATGAACCATGCTAATCGCGCCAAATTGCCGAACAAGTCAATATACCAGCGAGAACTGTAAGAAAAATCTTGAATAGGCAAGGATACCGTAGCTTTAAAATTCAAAAACGTCAAGAAATATTTCCTCACGATGAAT
This sequence comes from Melolontha melolontha, assembly GCA_935421215.2. Classification (NCBI taxonomy): domain Eukaryota; kingdom Metazoa; phylum Arthropoda; class Insecta; order Coleoptera; family Scarabaeidae; genus Melolontha; species Melolontha melolontha. The sequence goes on from OW285243.1 coordinate 2,040,750, forward strand.
CAAAACGCGTTGCATTTTGCGAACAGGTTATGGAGAAGGTCATTGCCAATAACAATTTTATTGCAAATATTTTGTTTACGGACGAATCATCCTTTTATTTACATGGGCGTCATAATCCAATGGCTACAAGATATTGGTCTAAAGCAAATTGTCATATCTATCTACCTCTGCGTACCCAGTATCCCCAAAAATTGAACGTGTGGACCGGCATTTTGGGGGATCACATCATTGGTCCTTTTATTATTGACGGCACCTTAACAGCAGCTAAATATTTGCAAATGCTGCAAAATGAAATTATACCAGCTCTTTGTGCCCTTGAGGTTAATTTTGACGATATATGGCTCCAGCAGGATAACTGTCCTGCCCATACTGCTCATCTGGTTCAAGCATTTTTAAGGGAAACATTTCATGAACGTCTAATAAGTTCAGTTGGTACAATTGTTTGGCCGCCACGATCTCCTGACCTAACGCCCCTGGATTTCTTTTTTTGGGGGTATGTAAAACAAACCCTGTATAGTCATCAGCACAATCGAGCACGCAATCTTGGGGAACTACGACAAAAAATTGTTGATTGTGCAAATACGATAACCCCGGAAATGTTTTCGAATGTACGAAATAATTTTTATCATAGACTTGCGTACTGTCAGGAGCAAAGAGGTGGATTATTCGAACATTTGATTAATTGAGAAGTTTTAATTTGGTTTTTCAAGAATTCCGTTTATTTTAGAAGTATATTTTAATTTCCATTATTTAGAATTATTCTTTTAGTTTATCGTACTCTTCCTGTTTCCCCAGAAATTATATTTATTGAATTTTTTCATTTTGTTTTCCAAGAATTTTCTTTATTTTTTTTATCTATTTTATTTTAAAATTTATTGCCTTTAGAAGAGGATTTTTTTTTCTCTTACTTCAATACGTCTACTTTGGTAGTGTTATACATTTACTATTTTTTACAGCTTGTATTTAATGACTATTTACCTAAAAGATTCTCAAATTATGTTTTTTGCGCTCGTTGTTAACAATATTGTACATGTGCATAGCTGTATAGTATATCACTATTACGGAATACATTCATATTCATTTGTCAATTCTCCAAAAAAAGTACTGGTAAAATTAAAGTACATTGTCTATCACATCTGCTTCGGCAAACCACTAATCTAGAAGAACATTTTTATTTCTCTAAAGGTCTACTTGCCGGCTCTCGTATGTATATTTGTTAGGTAGTTACGGTTTGGAAACTTCTCACGCCTTATGTATGGGAAGCCGCATGCAAGATGATTGTAGACCGAACCTGTATATATACGTACGAGTAGAATTGTACATGTTCAGCATATCAAGAACAGGTACGTCTGCTAGCAAAATTTAATGTTATTGTTTCATAATAAATTTGGTAAACACTTTAAACAATACGCTCCGAAAAGTAATTCTCCTGGTTCCTTTTGTTATTTAGGGTACGTAAAAGTAATACAAATTCTAATTTCAATTATACGTGTGATTTTAGGTTTACGCAGCGTATCATGCCGCAAGTTCGACCGACACCTTTCTTAAATATATTAAAATTGGGTTATTTCGCAACAGAAGCTTAATCAACGACGCATCTTACTATCGCGGGGTCGACAGGCCCCTCTTCTATGCGGTTATTAATCAGATTCACTTCGTAGCCTTCTCAAGTCAAAAATCATACTGTCATATTTCAAAAGCAATCACGTTTCTGTTAACGAATATTATTTACAGTACATCTAACAAAAGGATTAACTGAAGTGTTAATGAAAATGTTATTTCATCTTCATTTGTAATGAGAAATAATTCTCATATTTTCTCCTTACATTTTCTCTTTCTCTCTTAACCTATCCTTTGTATAGTACCATTTACATTCGAACATTTATAGTATATAAATTACAAACACAAGTTTATTTATTAAAACTAAAGGATTTACTATCTAGATGACAAGATTTCTGGGCCTTGGAAAAGTCATGTTGAAGGATCAACTAAAATTACGTAACCCAAATATTATATTTCCTACTTTTTGATTATTTTTATTAATCGGATATATTGTGTGGAAACTACTTATGGACTAAATCCAATAATTTCAAAACTAATGACATTTATCGAAAACGCTGAAACATGTCAATTTGTATTTCTCACAACGCTTAGTTGCTTCGCTTGTTCATCCATCCATCCATTTTTGAACTATGACATCACACGATTTTTTTTAATGTACTGCAATATTTTTGCACAAAGAATATTAATCGATATGATAATAATATTATTTATTTGCCTCTAAAATTGTGAATACACACAAATATTTATAAAAGCAAATTATAATAAACACCAAAGACAATAAAAAAAAATAATAAAAAATATAATTGTTACAAATGATCAAAAAATAAAATTACCGGAGAGTTACACAAAGCATTCATCCTCAATATTGTAAGATTTAAATTTGTGACTGAATGAGCTGCAAGACGAGGAATATGAAACTAATTTTCAAGGTCAATTCTACCATGAATTAATGTTCATAAGAAACGTGCCCTATGGGCTTCCTTTCGAAATATAAGTGCCTGTCCAAGAGTAAAGAGGTTATGGAGAATCGCCAGGGATAAATTCATTCTTAAATCTTACATTTTAAAATAGAACAACTTGGAACTCGCACCAATAATTGCAATTTGTAACAAAATTGTGAACAAAAATTTATAAGTATTAAATGTATAGGTCATAAATGAAACTCAATGACAACAAATGAAATTCAGATTCCACTGAACCCCAAAAATTTTAAAGAGTAATTTTGTACCCAAAGGGCCGTAATGTATACCGATGATTTCCATTGATTATTTGCTATAAACGAATGCTTCTTCAGTTAATTTAATATGTATATCGTATTTAAAAATGATAATATTCCATAAATATTGAATGTTCTTACATAAAATTTAAACGTTTATTTTGCAAGAAGGATAATATATTCGTGTACACGAATTATCTTCTCTCGTGTATTTTTTAAATAAATTTGAAATGTTAATATGTCTACCAGTACTCCTGAAATGTTCATAAAATAATATTTAAGAGTTCTATAAATAAAATTTAAAACAATTGTTAGACTGAGTTCTCCATATTTTAATCCATAATAAAACAGAAAGCCTTCTTGTATCAACTTACCATAATCAAGAAGGCGGGGGGGCAGATGAAAATCTGGCTTATGAGAGGCTTATGAAAATAAGCATAGTTATTTATTTTCCTCACACAAGTCATTATTGATACTAAATCAAGACCGTTATACAGTGTGTCCGCGAATGGACTTAACTATACTTGCAAAAAATCATATTTTCAATTTTTCGAAAAAAATCATTGTTCATAAGTTTTTTGCCTGTTATACGAGGGCCACTGCTCAAATTCGTGGAAAATTATGAAATAAAACAAATTACGCTATGTAAATCGCTTTACTGTTTCTAAAAATATTCCACTTTAAGGTGTATACACTTTAAGATACATCCTATAAAACCAATCTACAAAACACTTTTTCCATTCTGAACGAGGTATCTCCAAAACCAGTGCTTTAAATTCTTCAACAGCTTCTTCAGGCGATGAAAACCGCTTTTCACGCATTTTACTTTTGATGTTTCGGAATAAGAAGAAGTCATTTGGCGATAAATCGGGCGAATATGGGCAATGAGTCATGAATTCGATGTTCCTGCTAGTCAAAAACTCAACAGTTTGTCGTGCTGTGTGAGCGCTTGCAATGTCGTGATGAACAATGACTCGTCGGTTTATGTTGTTTTTTCTGGCTTCATCGATAACTTTCGGCAAACAAATTGACGTATACCAGTCGGCATTAACTCTTCCTCGATCCTCTAATGCAACAGCTACAACATTACCCATTTTTCCGAAAAAACAAGCAATCATTCTTTTCGAAAAGCTTCGTGACCGCACCACTTTTGTTGGTTTAAATTCATTTTGAAACATCCATACAGTCGATTGCTGTTTAGTTTGAGGCTCATATTAATATATCCAGGATTCGTCACCTGTTGCAATGTTATATAAAAAATTTGAACGACCGCAATCAATGTTTTTTAACATTTCCTTGCACCACTTGACACGTGCCTGTTTTTACTTGTCTTTTAAATTTTGGAGGATCCAACGACTGGAAAGCTTCCTGACATATAAATGATCATGAAAAATCGTATGTCTTTGTTTGGCCGCAATGCCCAAGGATACCTCTATCTCACTATATGTCACATGTCGATCTGATAATACCATTTCACGCACAGCATCGACATTTTTCGCAACAACAGAGGTGCTTGGATGCCCTTCGCGAAGATCGTCACCAAACGTTGGTCTTCCACGCTTGAATTCTGCGAACCATTTGTAAGCCATAGTTTTGGATGGTGCTTCAATCCCAAATACCGAACAAAGCTTTTCCACACATTGCATTGGTATCAAACCATTTCGAAAATCATAAAAAATCATCACTCGAAAAATACGACTCAAAATTTCCATTTTTGACACAACTATTACTTTGTTAAATTCTGTTGAGATAAAACTGTTCGGTTTTAAATCGAACTGTCAGCTAAATTATTGGTTAAAAATTTCAAATTTTACGAATATGATAATTGTGGAATGCTGGCAATTCAAGGAGTACTTGATTCCGGGAAATTTTATCAGTATCCCTCGTATAAATACGAATCACGTTAATAAAATTCTATTTTGTTGTATAGGGTGCGCAAGAAAAAAACAAAAATGCAGAAAAAAAAACGTTTAAATTAAACATTTTTGAAGCACCGAAATGAAAGAGCTTAACAGAAGAAATCAATAATACCTTTGTTTAACTTAATTCAGTGAAGTATATGACAAACAGTAAAATCTTATTCAACATGAAACCCTCCTACGTCAACACATTTGTAATAAAACCTAAATCTATTTAGAAAGTCCGTATTTAATTTTCGTTTTATTAAGAGTTTTATTTTAGATCATATTGTTTTTCTTTTATTTTAATTTCATTCAAAATTTGCGTAATTTAATTTAAAACCGCGCGATAGAAATATTCCACTCCTCCTTTTTCAAATTTATGTAAATATAACTTTAAAATATGTAATTCCTATTGGCGGGCGGGACGTAAAGATACATAAAACGCAAAGCCCTTTTTTTAAGCACAGACCAATGAAGAGGTATACAACATAGAACTATTACCGATAAATTTAGTGTGACAAACCGGATATCAGTAATTGACTTCGAATGCTAATAAATTGAAATCTTGTCACCCGAAAATGCAAGTTTTGAGAATCGTCAGGATGTCGAACGTCGCACATGATCCATTGTGTAAACCGCAACAAAATAGGGATCGAGTATCCGTAAAGAAATAATTACTTCAATTTCTCGAGAACTGACCTAATATGTAAAAGCCCCACACACACACACAAGTCGGTAGAACCCTTTTGCTTGAACGTATATCATACGTATCCATCACTGAAGAGTTGTACAGTATACAGTACATGTTATAGACAGTTTTCAACAACAGTAGATTGTTTCTTAGTCTTTGTGAGTTCGTGAGTATTTCCAAATTCCATCGTTTAGTTACGGATCATAAATTGACACATTTGCGAAATGAACTTTTAAAGGATGACATACTGAACGGTCAGTAATAAGAAATATGGGTTTGAAAACATGAAAAGGGTAGTTACATTGGGTGTATAAAAGGAAATGCAAAGAACAAATCATTGTATTGCGGTTGATAACGACAATTTTGGAAAGGTGTGTTCTGTGATATTCAAGATGATAAAAAGTCAGAGAGACAGTGAGATGTCAGTCAGAAGTTAGTAGATTCGTCGGAACTAGGAAAACAGTCAAGAGTACTGTTCGAGGGAGTTTTCTCCCCAAATAAAATATATACATATCTTCGGATACATATAATTTTCGTCATTAACGCTGAATTAGAAGTAGAGTTTTAACTTAAATTATTATTATATTTTATTTTGGTGTTCATATAACTTCAGAATTTAATCTTAAAATCATTTGAGTAATTTAGTCGTGTGTAAAACAAAGTGAACTAGTGAGTTCTGTTCAAAGAAAGAAGGATACAAAAGTCCGGTGAGTCGTTAGATTTTTTGGGGGATTTTATTAGCAACAGCCCTCGCCTTTCTGATAGATATCGTATACAGGTCCATGTATTAAGTAGAACCAACACATTGTAAATATAATTGTTTCATTTACATTTAAGTAAAATTTGTTACGAGTTTAAAAATTGGGTTTCATTTGGTTATCTTCCTTGTACCCGACCCACAATGCTTTCGAAGAAATCGCTACTAGAAAATAAGATTCATTTTATACTATACTGTACAACGGTCGTTGCAATCAGGCCTCTGATTGCTGGTCGCATCGAAAACAAAAACTTAATAGTTTAACCAGTCAATGGTGTAAGCATTAATTAAGACAAACATTAACGACCCGCAGTATTGCCAGATTTTATTTAAATTATAATCGAAACCAACCTTACCAATTGTATCAGCACGAGATATGTTACAAATGGTGGTAATGTTACACATTTTTCCATCCTGTTTTGAAATTCTTTCTAAACATTATGAATCATATCTAGTGTCACTTTGGCAACAGCATCAATGATTACATTTTTCAAAATCTCAATATTATCTTGTAAGTCCGTGGCATACACTTTTGACTTAAGATATCCCCATAGAAAATAATCCATTGTGGGAGGTCCGGGGACCGTGCTTCCCGTGTATCGGTCCACGGCGACCTATCCATTTTTCGGGAAAACGTTCATTAAGTCAATTTATGACAATCATTGCACTATGCGCCGGGCAGCCATCTTGTTGGAATATTATATTTCTTCTAAATTCCAAATTTTTTCTTTCCAATTGAGGCAAAAAATATTCACTAAGAATTTCTAAATAATAATTTGTATTCAACTTTCCTTACAACAAAATGGGTCAGTTACTTTATTAAATGTTAACGCACACAATACGTTGACTTTCTTAAATTTCTGGCTATTTGTACACATCCTAAAGAAAGGATTTTCCTTTTCCCAAAACCGACGATTTTAACTAGAGATTGTCCCATTTCACAAATAAATAAAACACACATGAGATGTTTTAGATTTACACTTTATTAATAAAATAATGACAGCTGTTTCGCTAAAACAGTAGCTTCTTCAAATTCAACTTAAGACTAAAGATAGAGAATGAGCACGAATTTAATTTACAATTCGACACCATGCATGTAGAAAATAAAGGTAGAAAACTAAATTGTTTAGAATCTTTAGAAATTAATAAACTTAAAAACTCAGAAATGTTACTAAACGATAAATTAGACTTGAATTCATCCCCACTGTTAAATCTGTTCACCCATTGAAATATTGTTTCTTATATTTTTATACTTAAACCTCACACAAGTAGGACATGGTATAGTTTTCAAAAGGCAAAATATAAATGTAATAGTTCCTAGAATTTTAACTTGGGTCAACTACCTGATTAACGCTGTATCTTGTATGTATCTTTAGTCTTAAGTTGAATTTGAAGAAGCTACCGTGTTAGCGAAACAGCTGTCATTATTTTATTAATAAAGTGTAAATCTAAAACAACTTATGTGTGTTTTATTTATTTGTGATGTGGATTTACATCAAGCAAAGGTCGAAACAATTAAAGAATTATCCCATTTGTTGTGAACGTAGATTCATCACTGAATATGATATAATACGATCGCCCATTAATAAAGAGAATTCTAGTCGGTATGAATCACCGTGTTCTTGAAGTTTATTAATTAATTAATTAATAAAGATTGGTTTACACGCGTGAAATTTATTTGTGGACAGAATTTTTTGTACGTTAGTTTTAGATATACCACCTATCTGATTCGCTCGTGCTCTCAAAGCAAGTCAGAATTTTTGCGTAGTGATTCTAGTAGTACTAAAATTGTTCCAGCATCACTTTCATCATAAGTTATTTTTGTATTTTTCACTCACAGATCATTTTACATCACAGATCAAATTTACGTACCAAATTTAAGTATTTATCGAAACTTGTATACCTGGAAATCTCCGATAGAAAATATCAATTGGGTATTTATAGGACACATCTACAATTCCATAACACTTAATCAAGTAAATGCGCTGCTCTAAGGTTAACATCTTTCGGAAGATATCAGTTGACGAATGTTATGAATTGTCAATGTAATCAAATACATTCCGCAAAAAAATTGTCGCATAAATGCAGCTACCAATGTTGTAGTGAACTGTAGTAAATAATGACTATCAATATATCAAAAGGCTCTAATAACAGCTAGTTTAACAAGTGTTGTTCTCAAAACAAGCTCAAGTTTTCCTAAATTTTACATAAAAAATACGCTTCCTGTAAAACGTTACATAATTAGGCCAATAGCTGGTGTTTCCACCTTTTGCCTTAATCACAGCCTTGATACGATGCGGCATACTGTTAATTAAGTCATCTATGTAATCCAAATTATCCCTATCTTTAAGAAGTGCCGCTTGGAGTGTCGGAAGGTTGCGAAACTGAATTCCTCGTGTTTTTAATTGACGTCCTACATGATCCCAAGTTTAAAGGCCAGTTTAAAGCGGGTATTTCCACATCTTGCAAATAAGGTCTCACTATATGAGCAATATGTGGGCGCGCGTTATCTTACATAAAGAGAAAATCTGGCCCTACAAATGGTGCAAAAGGTACAACATATGGATCTAGAACATCTGTTATGCACCTACAAGAGTCACCTTTTATATTTTTACAAAATCTGGTAAGAAAACAAAATTTTTGGGAACAAACTATTTTACTGTTTTTCAAAATATTCGCTTCTATGGTCTGTACACTTTTGCATGCGTACGAACCAGTTCCCAAAACATTTTTTCAACTCTGAAGGTTGTATCTCAAAAACATGGTTTTCAAAGGCTTCGACTGCTTCTTAAGATGTTGAAAATCGCTGTCCACGTATTTTTTGTTTCATAGTTGGGAACAAAAATAACTCATTCAGCGACAAGTCAGCTGAATATGGACAATGAGATATTATTTCAATACTTTTCTCCTTCAAATAGTCAACTGTTAGACGTGCTGTATGGGAACTCGCATTGTCATGATGGAGAATAATGCGAAGTTTTCGGCTGTTCTTCCTGATTTCGTCTATAGCTTTTGGCAAACAAATTACTGTATACCAGCGTTTACAGTTTTTCGATCCTCTAAAGAAATTATTGCGATGTGTCCTGTACAGCCGAAGAAGCAAGCGATCATTTTCTTGGAAGTGCTCCTTGCACGAACAACTTTTGTGGGGTTCGGTTCGTCTTGGAACACCCATACAGTAGATTATTGCTTGGTTTCCGATTCATACGCATATATCCATGTTTTGTCACCTGTGACTATGTTGTATACGGATTTTGCGGTTCCTGCGTACATTTTTTTGCGCATCTCTTTACACTGAATTGACACGAGCTGCTTTCTGTGTTTCGGTCAAGTTATGTAGAATCCATCTGGAACATATTTTTTTACAAATAAATGTTCATGTAAAATCACTGCAGTCTGCGATATGCCAAGAGATGCCTCTACCTTACTGTAATTTTTTGCGCAATCTCTTTACACCAATTGACACGAGCTGCTTTCTGTGCTTCGGTCAAGTTATGTAAACATATTTTCTTTTTAAATAAATATTCATGTAAAATCTAATGAATTGCAGTCTGCGATATGCCAAGAGATGCCTCTACCTCATTGTAAGTCACATGTCGATCGTGTTCTATCATTTTCCGCACAACATCGATATTTTTTTTGGAATCACAAAAGTTTTTGGTCGACCTTTACGTGATTCGTCACTCATGCCTCAATGAATGAGGCACGACCATGACGAAATTCTGCAAAACCAATTGTAAACTGTCTTCTCGGATGGTGCCTCATTGCCAAAAGTTGATCGATGCGATATAATGCATTCTTATGGAGCTAGGCCTTTTTTGTAGTCGTAAAAAATCATCCAACGGAAACCTTCACGAGTAATCTCCATTATTTTACGAACTCACTGTCTTAAAACTGCCACTGTCAACAAACTACTGACTCAATTCCTAAGCTATCGCGGATTTCTCATTGACAAATGTCAAACTTTAAGAATATAGTGATTACATATGTCAAAAGCACGATCTAGTGGTCGATTGTAGAAATATAAATGGTGTTTCTCGTATCTGCCGTCAATAGGACTCCAGGTAGTGGCACTAACTCCCCCAAAAGCAATACCTCCCCACACCATTACCGAACCACCACCGTAATTTACATTTGGAATGAAGTTACACTGTAGATAGCGTTCACCAGGTCGTCTATAAATTAGAATTTGCCGGTCCGAAATGTAGAGACAAAATCTAGATTAATCTGAGAAGAGCACTCTGTGCCAGTCACTTGCCTCCAATTTGGCATGTCCATGAGCAAATTCCAATTGTGCTCTTTTGTGTTCTCTGGTCAGAAGTGGACCTTTGACTGGAACATAGGGATATGTATCATGTTCTCGAAGACGATTCCTCACAGTCTGTTTGGTAACCACTACGTTTCGGGCATGAAAAAGGTCGCTCTCTAATATTTTTGAAGTTAAGTGTCCTATTCGCAGTGCACTTAAACGCAAAAAACGATCATCTCTCTCTTGGGTACCCTTGTCCTCGTCTTCTATCGTATGCTCCAGTCTCCCTATATCTTTTAAAGGCACGAGATATGGAAGACTGACTTACACCAATGAATTGCGCTATCTCTTGTTGATTTAAACCAGCAGCTGACAGTTTTAGGACTCTAATAACTTCATCATGAGACAAATAACGATAATTACGATGCTGAAAAGCCATTGTGTCAAAATGGCTTGTCAATCTGAATTATACCTAACCTCAACTTGTTTTTTCGCCTAGACAATAGAGCCGTAAGGATTTTATTTTATTCTATCATTAGAAAGAATAGATTTTTTAGTAATCATCTTTACTGGAAAAAATAAATAAACACGCATATACCTCGACTTACAACTAGATTACCCTATATTTATTTTAAAAGTTTTTAAAATGCCATCGTTAAAAAATTATTCAATTACCTGTTCGACATTTTTTTTGCGGAGTCTGTTATTCTTGATTGATTACATAACAAAATGAAGTAGCACGTCTCGAAATAATACGAAATTAATTCAACTAAGTCTTTGTAACAATAACTCCCATGAGAAAACTTTATTTGACTTTTTGGTTTCTCCTGTTAAGCTCTTCCATTTCAGTTCTTCGAAAAAAGTATTCAATTAATTAATTTTAACTAATTTCAAAGTTTTTAATTTTTAAATCTATATTTTTGTTTTTCATGGGTACCCTGTACAACAAAATTGAATTTTCTCAACGTGACTTGTAGTTATATAATAAGCAAAAAACTTCTGGAAAATGAATTTTTTCGAAAAATTGAAAATAGGATTTTTTACAAGTATAGTTAAGTCCATCCGCAGGCACACTGTATATTAATAGGAAATAATTTCTTAATTAATTGGATTGATTCTGCTTTTACCTGATGAAGATCCACAATTCAAAATGGAAATAAAACTTTTAATAATTTAATCTTCAATTTATTAGAATACAATCGTAATACGACAATTGTTCCGCCTACACAGTGGCTTCGTCAGGTACAGTTCTATTAATAAAAGGTTGACATTCTAAACTTACAATTCAGCATGATATTTGTAGGTCTTGCTATAGCTTTTACTATAAATGAATTCTATTCATCCTTACGAGCCGCAATTGTGTACCGGAATATAAATATATTTATATAATTACATACCTATTCTATTCTACAGTGATGGGCAAATGTGTGGAACAATGTAAATATCGGTTAAATTAAAAAACATGTAATAAAAGTTATATATCTATTAGGTTGGCAACAAAGACGGCGTAGTTCAGAGTAGTTAAAAATGGCATTTACACTTTCTCTAGTTTAGTAATTAATGTAATATTTTATTAATAAAGAAAGAGAATGAAATGCGTAAATTACATAGTAATTATTACCAGTTGAACCCAGAAAGGAAATACAACAAAAGACATGAAAATTAGTGATACGCAACAAGAAAATTTTAGATATGAAAATTAGGGATAAAGAGCCATGATTTGAAGTATTTTTTAATTTTTAAATATACAGAGTGTTAAAAAAATGAACGTACTAAAGTTCTCCTCGATAATACTATTTCAATAAATTATAGCACTTGGGCACCAAAATATTTTTTATTTACTAATTGGTAAGAAAAAGAAAATGAACCGGTCATACAAACAAAGTTAAACTTAATTTATAAAATTTTTAAAATGGGCGCCACCTACCAAATATGTCTGTAAATTCTCTTATAACCCTAGCTATGATGTCTGGTAACATAATTTGTATCTCTTCACTAATTCTTTCAGCCAAATATTGAAAATTTCTAGGTCAGGTAACATACACTTTCTGTTTTAGATAGCATCACAAGAAGTAATCTAGTAGATTGCAATCGAAATTTCACCTCTCTTTCCAATCCATCTGTGGGCAAAAGTTCGATCTAGTCGATTTCGTACAATAACTGAAGAATGAGGGGATGACCCATTCTGTTGAAACCAGATGATTTGTAGAAGTTGGCCATTTTCTCCCAATGCAGAAATTATCCAGTTATTTAAAAGTTCTAAATATCTTTGACCATTTAGATATTCTTCTATTAAAAAGGCCCTATTTATCTGTTTCTACAAATACTCGTCATTAGTTCTTGCAGGAGGCGAATTTTATAAGGGAGATACTTTTCTGTTCTAAGGATTCTTCCTACTGAAAGACCGCTAATAGTATGCCTTTAAACCAGCTCGTTTGTAGATAAATGAGGATTTTCCTCTACAGATATGGCAGTATCTTACGCTTTAGTATTATTTGTAGCAGAGTTTGTACGACAAATTCATTGCAAATTGCAATAACCGTCATTTATGTTGCACCTGCTGAAAGTTTTGGTAACACAACCCGAAATTGGCTGCCAATGGAGACCTATAGTATTAAAAAGGTTACACACTTCCTGAGAAGTTTTTGTCCTATCACCAAAGCCGATTATCACTAATATTTGTATACGAAAGACTACGAAAACTGGCTTTAAATTTTGTGCAATCCAACAACCCCCCTCGGATTTACCTTCCGTGGGGGGTCATCTTAAAATTGACAAGACAGCCAGCCAGTGCCAACAGCGTAGATCTCAGTGAAGATGGTAGTGCGATTCTTGTCGAAACGTTAATAAACTGACTATAATTTAAAAAGGGCGCCACCAGGTTTTGAGGCCTACTTACCGACGGTTTATGTTATAGGTCTCGTGCAGGACGTAGTTGCGCTAATGTACCCACCACTAAAAGAAAATGTCCCACATTAGAAAAAAGAACTAAGTTTATTAAGAACATTTCCGTAGAACAGTAAATTTACAAGTTAAAGTAGAAAAGAAAACAAAGGAAACGCATCTCATTTCAACATATCTGAATGGATGAAGCCCTGTATAAAATTAAGTTTAGGTATCTAATAATTTAAATAAATATATGAATGTTAAACAATAACACTGGTGTACTGGCCGATATAACACCAGACTTTATATATCACGAAAAACAAAGAAAATGGAAAGCGGTATACGAATACGTGAGATCTCAGGTACACATTCACAATCAAAGTTAAACCTTATGCATGTAATCTTATTACTGCATATCATCTGACTCTAATTACAAGGAAAAAAATAAATACATTCTTATAAATAGAAAAACAAACATCGCACGTTATTCTTAAACAAATTGAGACGACAAATTTCTACATAAACTAAGCGCATCACCCCAAATCATAAATTCATAATAATAATAATTACAAATCGGTATTAACAATTCTAAACTCTAAACTGGTCAAAGAAATTATTAAAGGTTCCAGACTAAAAAAAGGGATAAATTAATGTAAACTATATTAATCTATTTTACAAACAAAGAAATTACTAACTGTTCAAAGCAAAAGGGGTTAAACAAATGGTTCTTTATTCTTTTCCTTGTATGTGACGATAACGACGCTATTATATATGACGCAATTGCAAGTTTTGAAAAATAATCAATCAATCAAAACGGCGTAATTAGTGCAGCACTACCTCTCGAGTTGCAGATAAAGTTCGAAGAAAAACCACATCAAATGGAGTTGTTTCCGCTTCACACGTGGTCCCCGATGAAACGTTCGGCCCACGCGGATTAATTAACTCCCACAACAGATTCTCCAGTCCCAATAATTTTAAACTTGAATAGTAAATCTAATCATCAAATAGCTATAGAAGCCGATAACTGGAACCAGAATAAAAAACCCAACAGATGTTCGTGGGCACAATTAACCTGCGGCATAGACAATAACGCCAATCAATCATATAAATTTAAATTCGACAAACACTGTATGCCGACAAATAAACCACCTATTGCGGTCTCAATTTACTCTATACAAATAATCGTCCAGCGGTAAACAAACAAAAATACAACTAGTCTAGCCGAGATTCCCAACGGTAATCTCCCCCCCCCCCCCCATAAACTCGCATTCCCTCTGCGAAGCAAGTCACACATGATAGAATAGCGATATCACTACGCGTATACACCATCCAACCATCGTAGCAATGTTAGCGATAGAGCTGCGATATTTCGTCCGTACCTGTTGTACGGACGTAAACGAGACGCCTAGTCCGATTCAGTTATCGGACTAAGCATCTCGTTTACGGCTTCGGACTAATTCTAACATATGAAGCAAAAAATATACACAATATGAATACAGAATATATTTATATAATAAATACGAGAGCATGAAAACATATTTAAACAAATGCCATAGATCGAGTTATATACATGGTCACGTAGGCGGTGACGGTGGTCACGGTGGGCGCGTTCGACTCTGTTATACGGACAAAATTCTCAACTCTAGTCATCGGTCAATAGGTCATCACTAGAGTTGGGAATCTTGTCCGCATAACAAAGTAGAACGCGCTTACCGCTACGTGAAATTAACCAATCAACTTTTTCACTTGGTGCACATTTAAAGGTTTTCTGGGCAACATGTGTTCTGTGCAACATACCTTTTTATTAAATTAAAACGTTTCAGGTAACACATCAAAGAGTCTAACATACGTACACCTCGATAACTGAATATTAACTACGACCGTGGGAAGCACGTTTCTGATTCCCTTACGTTGCAGTTCATCGACCATCCGTTGACGGTAATTTTTCTTCGCATTGATATTTTTCCTGCAATTCTTTCCCTCTGTGTTTACACATTTTAATTTTATAATTAGTTTTTTTATTTTTGTTAATAAGAAATAAACTAAATTTGCCTATATAATCTAATTATATTGAAAATATGTCCTAAAGAGACATCTTCTGCCATTTTTTTCTAAACTATTGTTCCACTTACTTGCCTTTTGGATTTCAACTCAAACATGCACGTGTAATATTCGCGGGTACATTTCATTAAATAACTATCATCATTTAAGTTACGTATTTTGAGTAAAGCAATCCATTTTATTAACATATTTATGTTTCTATACTTCACAATTAACCACGTATAAAATAAGGAAAGTTACACATTTCTCTTCAGAATCAATTAACTTTTAAACTGCAAAAACTAATTGCCTCTATGCACAACAAAGTTTTTTGCTGTTAGCATGTACATATGTAACTTACTTAATACTCTACAACACAGGCCTTAATGGAGTCTCCTGGGTAAAGTCTGCTGGACAAGCCTTTAACTAATTAGTGGTACGTATCGAACTCCTTGTTAATTAAAATAGTAGGTATATATAATTACCGTTGCATCTTATATTGTTGCTGTAGAAATATTTTCTGACAGAGAGATATTATAATAGAACAGCCATAAATATTTTTTATAATTAGAAAACCTGAAATTCTATCTCATAACTATATTATCGTGAAATGAAATATATGATTACCAATTACAGTAATCCTTTCCATTATACAATTCTCGAAATCATAACAAACATCTTGTTCTCGTTAGAGAACCGCAGATAAAAATTCGCGTGTTAGAGAATTCGCCGATACATTGTGTCCCAAATGCAAGACATTACAATATTGGTAATTCTTTTTCTATTTGATTGTCCATAAAGAATAACATTATAAAGATTCTCGTATTTTAATTAATTTATATATATTTTTTTTAAAAGAACATCGTAGTTAATTATATTTACTTGCAAAATGTGAAAAAAATACAACGTATATATACAGGGTGCTACAAAATTCGCGGACGCGGACTATGGGATCACGTTAATATCGCTAGTTTAAAAGATTTTGTACAAAAACATTTGAGGTCTATTATTGATGTATCTTTCAATGCTGAACAAGAATCTGCCATTGAAAAGTTTATTATCACGTCAGATTACTGAAATTAATATTAAATACAATTTAGAAATTTTAGGCATTGAACTATTGTTCTTTATATGACTTTGGGCAACACCTACTAATATAACAGGTCTTACAACAAGTTCATGGCATCACCACAATTAGGCCTACTCACAGATAACTTGTGTATACTACTATTTTCACGGAAAGAAGAAAACCTGTAAGCGCTTGCAAAATTTTTTAAATAAAAATATGTTTAGTATATTTACATAAGTATATGTGTATTTGTAGTATATTTTATGAAAGAATCGAAAAGAAGCAAAAAATTCACATATTTACAAATTTATTAATAAATAACATAAAGCAATTAAAAATATTACATGTTGTGAACATTAATAATAAAGGATATGAAATCTTTCATTTTTAGTTCTTCATTCTTACTAATAAAATTTAGTATCGTATTTTATTTTTTCTGAATTGTCAAAGTGATTCTACCCTTTGCAGAATTCTTTCTAATTACATTATTTTTTTTTAATAATTATTTAAACAAATATTTGTGGATGTTTTAACAAGCAAATATAAATATTATATTTAGAGTGGTCTTTCTGATTACAATTTAAATCTGAAAGAAAAAAATCAGAGTTAATTACAATATCCAAAGACAATTTCATTACTAAATTTCTGTGGGATGAGTCAGATGAGTATTAAAAATGACTGGTAATATCTTTCAGATACTAAATGAACTGTGATATATGTATAAAGAACTGCATTAACAACATCAATATTCAGATATTGAAATCTTCCTCTATCAATGCTGGGTATAAAGTTGCAGTGTCAACCTAAAGTATCAGCATTCAATTCTTTATCCAAAACTAATAATATTTTACAATGTTTTTTTTTTAAACTGATCTAGCACAATAACCAAAGATATATACAAAGACTGGTAACTGTTCCTGAACAGAATAAATTTAGAAGAATTGATGGCACAGCTGCTGCTTTTAAATGGGGTTTTTGAAGTCGCACTATAAGTTTCTTTCCTGTTGCATTATTATAGCACTCAGAGTGTCGCTGGATACTATCTTCCGTAAAGTATAACTCAAAAACCTATAAAAAGAGAACACATCAAAACATAGTCAAATATGTACAGTTGTAATGCTTAATTATATCCTAACATTTTGTTAAATATTTTCATACTAAATTTAACATTGTCACATATTGCTATGAATAGTGGTTTGAAAATTTAGCACACCACCATGCACAACTAGTTTTCCCAACTAGGTTTTCTCAGCCGGTGAATTTTCAAATCTGAGACCTCTAACTTCTCGGGTTCCACTTAGGAAAGACGTGTCTAAAATTTATAGTTGAGCGCCAGTGAAATGTTCACAAAAATTTATTCATCTATAGTTTATATAAGTTAATTTACATTGGCATGAGTAAATAAAACAAACGCAAGTTAAAAGGTGAAATAAAAATGTTTTAATATTTAATACAAAAATTAAAAAAATAAAAAATATATCTTTACAAAGTATAAAGATCCTGTATCATACAACAAGGATACTGGAGGTAAAAACATTCATTGACAATTGACCGCTAAATGAATGGAAAACGTCCTCCAAATGACTCCGATCAAACTTATCTAAAATAATCGAGTTTATTATTAAATTCTCCCCAGAAAACCACACTGTATAATCAGATACAGAACTGCGAACAAAAACTACACATGTGCTATTAACATGTACAAAAAATCCTGACTCCACTCGATCAAACTTTTCAATTATTAATAAATAAAACACACATAAGATGTTTTAGATTTACACTTTATTAATAAAATAACGACAGCTGTTTCGCTAACACAGTAGCTTCTTCAAGAAGCTACTGTGTTAGCGAAACAGCTGTCGTTATTTTATTAATAAAGTGTAAATCTAAAACATCTTATGTGTGTTTTATTTATTAGTGATATGGATTTACATCAAGCAAAGGTCGAAACAATTAAAGAATTTTCAATTATAATTTTAACAGAGAAATTTTAATATATAAACTGTATTATCTATATGCTTAATATTTAACTCTCTCATCTACTTGTTCTAATACAATAGAACTATTATTAATATAATTATGACGTCATAAATTTTTAAATACTTACGAAAACTAATGGAGACTTACGAAAAGGTGCAAAAGCAATATAATAATCAACAAACGAGAATTAAACTTTGTAAACGTCGGGAATTTAATATCTAATTAACAACTATTAACACTTTCAAAAATACAAAACCCGAACTAATTAAATATATATATTTAATATATTTTACTCGAAGCAAGCAACCTTCTCGTTTAAAAAGTAAAATACGTCTCCCCGAATCCCCTCACATGAAAGCGACACCGAATAACCAGTTTTTCTCACACAAAAATTTATATATACATTTATTATACAGTCAGAACACATATAAATATTTTATTTTAAATATTTTAATTTTTTTAATAAAAAATCTATAGCAGTATGTATGCAGCTTATATTTTAGAAAATAATTCTTATGAAAATTTAGAATATTGAGTTGGTTGAAAATCGAAACGATGTATAGCTCTTATCCATTTTTGGCGTAATTCATAGTCCTTTGGGCTAGAAAATACCGCAACATTAGGTCCATTTTTGTTATTATCTCTATAATTAGGAACACAACATTTATGCACCATTGCCTATAAATTTACTAATACCGGGTGTATTTCATTTATAAAGTAAGCTAAACATATAAACAGAATTAACGCATATTAAAACACCGAAAGGATTCAAATATAAACCGTATCGACATATATCACTCAATTGTGGCAAATGTGACATGGCCTAATATATGTGACGTCATCGGAAAATTTGATATTGGTTTTTAGGCCTGTTATATTAGTAGGTAAAAAGTCTTTCTGTGGAGACCGTGGTTAAGTAAAAACTTAAGAAAGGTATATAACCCCTTACCACAATTACTAATCGTATCCTAAATACGTATTTCAACAACTAAGTTGTCATCAACAGTTGGTAAAACCACTAATAAAAGTGTCGCACATGGGGTACAGTAAAGCTAACACATAAAACGCAGCTACTTTACACTGCGTCAACGTATACACTGACTTAAAAATAAAAATATATCGACTAAAAATTATAACACTCTCTCTTAAGGAAATGACAACCACATGTGTTTATTCTCTCTTTGCATGACCTCGACCTTTCTACCTCTTTTCTAAAAATGAAAAGAGACAACTATAGGGAATCGGACCGTTGTCTATATTAATCGTGTTCTCTTTATTTTTAACGATATGAATGCTTTCATATGCGTCAAAATCACGGAGATTATTGATGGCTTTGGCAAGTTTTAACCCTTTAATCGACATATTGATGGTCTATTGAATTTACTGTGTGATATGATATGTTATTATTGATCGTTTCGGTTGAGCTATATATTTCAAATTACAATCATCGCAATTAATTTCGTATATACCAGATTTCAAATTCAAATTAACTTTATCTTTAGTATTTCCTAGGAGACATTTGATAGTATTTTCGGACCGAAAGTCAACTTGGAGACCTCGTTCTTTAACAACTCTATTAATGTGTTTCGTGATTTTTGTTGGAAAAGGAAAACAATAATAGTAATTGTGGTAAGAGGTTATATACTTTTTTTAAGATATTAGTAGGTGTTGCTTTGAGTCGGTTTGACGTATTAATGTCCAGCAATAGTCCCCGAACATATTTTCATCCCAATATAGCAAGGTAACGCTTCTCAATTTTCAGTAAATCTTGATAAAAGCGTTCACCATGACAGCATGACCTATTGGAATCGATGGCTTTTCGTCCTAATATGGATAAGAATGACCTTCAAACTATATTAGCTACTATCAATGAACAAGCGCCACTAATTTGCATCATATGGTTGCTTAATTTCACCAAATTAAACCCGAGATGTCTTTACAAAAACAAATAAACTCCCTTTTTTCAAAATACTTAGCAATGGCTTACTCCTGTTTCTAGAACTGGTTAGTTTGGTTCCTATAGCTAGATGGTTTCACTGCTATAGGCGCAACGCTAAAAGCTCTGCATGTTGTTTTGATAGATTCAAATCTCGGATTAAATCACTTAACTCTGCCTGAGTTACTAAATGTCCATTTGTATACTATATATTCACTGTCGGTGGTCTCAGATCGCCCGCCGGTCGATACTTCCGATTCAGAAGTACTACTCACGTAAGCAAGACAAGTTGGCAATGGTACATCATCTGATCGAATAATTGATTTTGTTAGCGATACAACATCGGCGTATTTTATGAAACGATTGTGTTTTGCATTAATTCTATTGACCTTTGTCACGTAAAAATAGCAATCGTCATTGTGGTTTACAGACTCCCTCCAAAGCATTTTTATACTATAATACAAATAAACCTTTTTCCACTTGCCCATCTTTGTAAAAAGACTCTGCATCTATTGCAAAATAAGTGCGGTGCCCAATGGTCACCGTTTATCCTGGTGACCTACTGAGAAACCAAAATAATTTAGATAACCGAATAGAAGAGATTCTGTAATTGCGCATCCATTTTTCCCAAAAATAAGTTGCCCACATACGTAACAAAAATTGTCCGGACGAGTTTTACACACTCAGCTCGACATTTGTATACAATATTAAGAATGAAATCAACACGCCTGCCCGATACTTTCACAGATAAGCAATAATGGTACGCCGTCCACGATTCAAAGACGTGCACGTCATCAGTGATGTCAAAACAATATTGCGAAATCATTTGCAAAATCCATTGGCAAAATCGATTTGTTTATATTTTAGGTTAGAGTAGTAAACGCTTATGTCAAACTTGCAATATTTAGGTTATAATTTATAAATAACCGAATTTATTAATTCTCTTACAAAGTAATCAAACAATAAAAACAGGTGAAAACTATACTATACTATACGTATTTAATAATAAATAGAATACTAAAATGACATTTGTGTAACATTAGTACATATATATAAAAAAGGTTTAAGTATATCAATACGTTAAGCACGTATTACGTATTTGTTACAAATGAAACAGACATGCAATATACACATCTATAACTGTACACATGGACAATACACCTCGTATTTTCCAGCATTTACTTCTGCTTAAGACACGTGTTTCTGCCATCTACTATTAGGCGTCATCAGTTAAGCTAGTGAAGTAAATAAAGCTGAAATCGCCTATAAGGTATAGCAAAGTTTGTCTTATCAGGTAGCACATTTAATATAGTGACATCTGACGGACGAAAGAGACTATGCCGAAAATGGCAACCCTCCCCTTGACCGGTTATGCCGGTACAGAAGGGAAGAAAATACGTATATAGGTGTAAGTCCATTAACACGATGCCAGATGGCAGCAAATATACAAAAAAAGGTTCAAGTATATCAATACGTTAAGCACGTATTACGCATTTGTTACAAATGAAACAGACATGCAATATACACATCGGTAACTGTACACATGGACAATACACCTCGTATCTTCCAGCATTTACTTCTGCTTAAGACACGTGTTTCTGCTATCTACTATTAGACGCCATCAGTTAAGCTAGTGAAGTAAATAAAGCTGCAATCACCTATAAGGTATAGCAAATTTTGTCCTATCAGGTAGCACCATATAATATAGTGACATCTGACGGACGAAAGAGACTATGCCGAAAATGGCAACCTTCCCTTGACCGGCTATGCCGGTACAGAAGGGAAGAAAATACGTATATAGGTGTAAGTCCATTAACACAGCTTAATTGATGACGCCTAATAGTAGATGGCAGGAACACGTGTCTTAAGCAGAAGTAAATGCTGGAAGATACGAGGTCTACTCTAACCAGTGTAAAAAAAAATTGACTCGATTAATTTCTCCATCTTAGTCACAACAGTCACTTCCAGACAGAAATACCAATTCAACTCCAGCAATAAAGCCTGTACGACTGCCGGTGTGCAATACAATAAGTCTTAAATTAAATAATAAAACTACCAATAAAAGAATAAATTATGGCATATATCTTTTTCCTCCAACTTAGTTCTGCGAACACTACGATAATTCCAGTAACGCTCTTCTTTGATCATCCTTTTTATAATGGAATCCTATGTTCCGCAACACTTTCCATAAAAATGTTTTACCACCCACAAAAATATCCCTTTCAACAAGTACTGTATTTAAAGCTGTTAAGGTAATATGCTGTTCTATAATTATACCACAATTATATTATAATACAGGAATTTTTTTCAAATATCTTACTATTTTTGTACATCTCGTAGATAACATTCCTTATAGCACATTCAGCGAAGTAATCAATCTCCACTATAAGTTTCTTTTCATCATGTTTCCGTTTAGTGCTGCAAATTTCGTGTCCTTTTTGTATTGACGCTTATTATTTAACATCTTTGTTAATGATTTAAAAGCTCTATTAATTGTCGTGTTTTGGCTTATGCGGACGATTTAAAAATTTTTCATCGAATTGGTGGTGTTCATGATGCTGCTCTTCTTGAAGAGAACCTGGATCGTGTCACAAATTGGTGCACTTCAAACAAATTAAATTTAAACATCGACAAATGCTGTTTCATATCTGTTACCAGAAAACCTAATAGATATCTTTCCAATTATTCTATTAATAATACCGCAATCAATCAAAAAACACATGTCAGTGATCTTTGAGTTATTTTTGATGAAAAGCTGACCTTCGCTGATCATGTTCCCAAGTCACTACGTCAACATATCGATCATTGGGTTTCATTATCCGTACGTGTAAGGACTTCGACAACATAGCTTCATTCAAGTCACTTTTTTATGCGCTAGTTGTTAGCAAGTTAGAATATGCCGTTGTCGTGTAGTATCCAATCTATGACTGCTATATTAATGCAGTTGAATCCATACAGCGCAAGTTTCTAAAGTATTTAAGCTGTAAAGTTGATAGAGTGTGCCCTCCTCGTGGTTTGGACTACAGGTTACTCTTGGATCGTCATGGAGTTGAATCGCTAGAAGCAAGACGACACCTAATTAGTTCAAATTTTATCAAAAATGTAATTCATTATGAGATCGACTCAGCTGATTTACTTACTTGCAGAAGTGAATTTTCGAGTTTTTAATTCTTTTTCACATATGTATTATATTTATTATTTGTTTATATTGTCTGTTTTGGGTTGAGCTGTTGGACAATTAATAAATATTATTATTATTGAAAATAATAAAATAAAATAAAACAATAACTTTGTTTTACCACTTTATATATAAAGTGGTAAAACAAAGTTATTGTTTTATTATTTTCAAAATGAATTACCACAAAGTTACGGCTACCAGTATTAATTATTATTATTATTTCCGAGGACAGATGTCACGCTTACTCCTGAAACTTTTGCTACACGCTACAAAAAAAGTGCAATATGTAATATGAAATTATAACAAAATACAAATACGATTTTACTTCTCTCACAAATGATAAAAGCAGCAACGTTCCATCATATCGCGTTCTGCTTCACAGTTTGAAATCGCGGATGGAACAAGTCGCTTACATTGGCTGCAAAACGCTTTCGTCATTTCAAACCCAGAGTAAACAAACACACGTAAAATATGACAGAACAATATGTGTCAACACTGGACATTCGCAGCAACATAAATATGCATTCGCAATTATGTTGATATACAAATATTATAGTTCATTTATTGCTTTTGTGATGGTGATTCCGAAAATATTGTTGATCACGTGCACGTCTTCAAATCGTGAAAAAAAAATGCTGAATCATCACCTTGCTATAACTATAAGACTAGAGTTGCTATTTTAGCGGCTGATTTGAATTAAGCATCACTAAATACACTAAATACAGTTGATTTTACGCCTTGCCCTAAAAACAAATTTAAATTTGTAAACTTGTATTATCGAAAACTGAAACAAATGTTCCTTTACCATTTTCTAATCTAACAGATATTTTCTGAATTTTATCAATTTTAAAAATGAAAAATTAAATATATAAACTTTTTTAATATTGTACATTTAAAAACGTATAACTCGAAACACTTTATGTGTTGTTATCTTCCGCCAATGAATAAACATGACCAAAAAAGGCTCTGCAATTAATACATAAAATAAATGAGGTGCGTAAAAACTAGTTGACATTTTTTCAATCGTCTTTAAAAAGACGAGCTCTTTGTATTTTGCATTTTAGCTCAAAATTACTCAGATCGTGAGTATTACATGTTGATGGATGAATCTTGGTACCTCAAATAATAACGCAGGTCAAGCAGCGCGATTGTATGTGATGCGATTTCCTGGTCATCATTTGCTAAATGCTAATTAGAGGACCAGAAGATGGAATTCTTTTCACCTGATGAATTACAATGCAACCACGCAGAAATGATGATCGTCCTCGATTACGTGATGAAGCAATTATTGATTTGATAAAGAATCAAGAAGTACTAGGTGCGTGGCGAGGGAACTGAGAACAAATCAAGTTCGTGTATGGCGTGCGCTAAGATGCGACCAACAGTATCCATATCATTTCGCAAAAGTTCAGCATTTGGAAGGTAAGACGGTCCACTTCGGCAAGCGTTCTATGAATAGTATTTAAATATCAAAATCGCATTTTGTGGACAGATGAATGTTTATTTGCCCAAGATGGTATTTTCAATATTCATAATAAACATCACTGGAGTTATGAGTATCCATATTTAATTATGCCTAAAAATCGTCAGTATCGCTTCAGTTTAAATATTTGGGGTGGTTTATTGTTTGAACGACTGGTAAGGTTATTCGAAACCAATATTTTTTTATTTATATTTTTTAGTCTTTAAATTATTTTAGTTTAGTCATATTTTACCGTACCACATAAATGGAGAAAATTATTTCGATTTTCTGCAATAGCTTCCAGAATTTTCAGATGGCATGCCTCTAAATTTCCGGCTAAATATGATTCTTATGCACGACGAGACAGGTCCCTACTTTGCACCAATTATATGATATTACCTGGACAATACTTTCCATGACTTTTGGATTGGTAGGGATGATCCAACGCCTTGGCCAGCTCGATGGCCAAATCTGATACCTTGCGATTTCATTTTGTGGGGTGTTTTTAAATCGCTAGTTTACCAAACACCTGTGGACGATATTAATGAATTAGAAAATCGTGACTATATAATTGACTTTATAAATATTCTTTTACACATACATACGAGGTGCTACTCAATCGACACAAAATGATCCCCCTTGAGCTTCAACTTCAATTTCTGAAACCGGAAGAAGTCACAAGGGCAAGATCTGGGGAGTAACGAGGGTGGAGTAGTACTGCCTTCTTCATTGAGGCTAGAAACTTACGAACAACAAGTGACGTGTGCGTTGGTGCATAGTCGTGGTGTAGGATTCACGAATTGTTGTATCATTTGGCAGACCGCTTGCGGTGAATGTTTTCTCTTAGTCGCCGAAGAATATCGCAATAAAATCATCATCAACTGTTTCATCTAGTGGGAGAAATTCTTTATACACGATATCATAAGCGTCAAAGAAGCAAATTAGCATCGACTTGACGTTGCTTCGAACTTGTTATTCTTTCTTCGATCGTGATGGCAATAGCCGTTTTCCACTGTAATGACTGCTGCTTTGTTTCGGGATCATACGCGTACACCCATAATTCGTCGCAATTAATGATTTTAGTACTTCACATACCCTTCGGCAGTTTCTTTCAGATCTGTGCGCACATGAACACGGTGCCGTTTTTGTTCAATGATGAGTATCCTTGACACAAACTTCGCAACAATACGTCGCATGTTGAGTTCGCCAGACAGAATACGCTGACAAACGCCCTACGACAAGCCGACAATGTTACAAATATTACGAAATGTTCTCCTCCGATCATAGAAGATAGCATCATGCACTTTTGCTAGATTTTGTGGCGTGTCTTCCGTCGATGGACGGTCGGAACGCTCGTCATCATCAACGGAATCACGTCCATTATTAAAACGGTTGTACCGCACTCATAATTTTACGTCTGGTTTAAAGCATCCTCACCAAAAGCATTTACAGAGTTTCACTGCCGTTTTACCAAGTTTAAAGCAGAATTTAATGCACGTTCTTTGCTCTTTCACATCAGACATTGTAGTGTCGCAGAATAACTCAATCACAACTCAATAAATATAAACATAAAAACTTTGCCACCACCTAGCAAAGTATAATTTAACAGACTGATTTAGTATAGACGTAGCTCACACTATTTAGCCAGTACTTCTTATATGTTAGTAAACTTAGAAATCTTTGATTAATTGTATTGATTCGGCTTTTACTTGATGAAGATCCAAAATTTAAAATAGAAATGAAACTAATGGTTAAAATCTTCACTGCTTAATACGTAATCGTAAAACGACAATTGTTTCGACACAGTGGCTTCATCAGGTACTTACAGCTAAAGAGCACGTTAGAAACTAAATTACAAATATAAAATGAACAAGGTTAATATTATTTTGCAACAGTTTTTAAAAAATCTAAGAATTTACACAAATATTGTAGGTAGTGAGAAAATGTGGCCCATCTGTTCGGCTCCATGTTATACTATAGGGTACTAAACAGGTTTACGCATAAAATTTGTTTTACTAAACTAAATGGCAAAGGTGAGTTATTTAAATCTAATTAATCGTTAAGTAAATTTTGTGATTGTTTTAATTTATTGATTACCAAAGTTTCCAGTAAATTGAGTTTATTGCCTTTATTTTCTAAATGTAGAATTTTAAAATCCTTATTGAAAGTGTGGTTT
This sequence comes from Melolontha melolontha, assembly GCA_935421215.2. Classification (NCBI taxonomy): domain Eukaryota; kingdom Metazoa; phylum Arthropoda; class Insecta; order Coleoptera; family Scarabaeidae; genus Melolontha; species Melolontha melolontha. The sequence goes on from OW285243.1 coordinate 2,067,854, forward strand.
TCTTCTAATAGATGATTAGCAAAAGTTGAATCTTGTTGTTTTATTTCTAAACGAAGAACAATTTCCAGCAATGCGTTTTTCAAACGATCTTCCTGTTTGACAAACATATATCTTACCGCATCCACATACTAGCTTATAGACTCCAGATTTTTTATTTTTATCTGTTCTATCTTTATTGTTTAATATGTTTTGATAATTTATTATAAGTTTTGAAAACCGTTCCTATATTAAGTTTTTTTTAATACATTGAAATATATTCATTAGATTTCCCAGTGTATGTTTGTAATCTAAATTTTGAATTTTACTTATCCTTTATTACAGGATATACCATAGAAATACCTTTTTTGAAAAGTTTTTTTGTCAGCATATTTTTAATTAGAGTATCTGTCTAGTCGTTATATGTTGTAGTCCGACAAATAACTAGAATTTAATTATTTTTCATAATTATCTTTAGATAATGGATAATTAATTAATCTATTTAAAAACTATGGAAAACTGCTAATTTGTGTTGTATGGGATGTGTTGACGAATTATGTATAGTTATGTCTATATGAGATTCTTTATGATAAATGTCAAACTCTAATTTATTGTTGATTTTTTTTAATAGTTAGATCCAAAAAATTAATTCTATTATTTACTTCTTGTTCCATGGTTAATTCAATATTTTTAGCAATAGATGATGAAGCCAGTGTGCTGGCGAAACAATTGTCGTTTTAACGAATACGTATTAAAAACTGAAGATTTTAATCATTACATAGTTTTATTTCTATTTTAAAAATCTTTCGAATTAATTAAATATTCAGCGAGAATATTCATACTGAACAGCATAAGATTAAAAAATTAAAGCAATATCATCTTTTATTTAGCAAAATACCATATACTCTCCCCCATTTAGTAACAACATCTGCACGATCTTGTGTCTGGTAGAGTATAACTTTTTAAATGTACCCTAATGCTGTGCACTGTAGTTAGTAATATGAATTACGAGCATACAATCTGAGAACACTTGTAAAATACGGATGTCAGTGCTAATCTTCTCTAACAAAAGGAAAATTGTACCATCGCCTGAAATAAACAACAATAATATCATGTAATTCATATAATCTTAAAATTTTCTGAAAGAATGGCGAACCTCACATATTTCATATTGTAAACTTTATATTTCGTTCTTATGATAACGAAATATCACCAGTTTGTTCGATGGAATTGCACCTGCGTTGTCTTACACACTATTTCGTTAACTTAAATAACCAACCATCAAATTAACTATATATACCATAAGACGACATAATTATCTAACATTTATAAATAGTGTAAATGTCGTGACAGAAAAGTGTTGAAAGGCACATACGAGGGCGGTTTGACGAAGGAGTGACTTTCAAAGGTTGACAATACTTTCGCTATGATGATTATGATGCTGGCTTCTGACGATCTCCAGCGACAGACCGACTAGATCCTGAAGATGACGAGTGTAACATATATACCGTCACATTTCTGATGTCTACTGTCAAAATTTCAAACAAACCTGACAAACAGCTTATATTTTATACTCATTTAAAGGAAACTGTTTTCGTTGTGTAAATATGAAGAAAAAAGAATTCCGAATGTTAATTACATAATTTTTTAGGTGGAATTTTTCGATATTACTATACATCAAACGACAGGTTACAGTTTATATGTATTTAATAAAAGACAATAAGTAGTTCTTAAGTCAATTTTAGTATAAACTTTCAAAACGCAAAAATTAATAAATGACAAACGACTCAAATTTTTATATCTTGTCGGATCACCTCTTGCCATAGTACAGCCAAACATCTTCTTGGCATGCTACCAATGCATTTATAAAATTTAGAGGAATTCTATTCTAAAACATCGTTGACTATCGCTGCACGGTGTGGTCTTGCATTATCGTCCACTAATATGAAATGACGTCCAAAATTCTGAGCAAATGGAACAACAATTGGTATAATGCACATATCTTTATATCTTTCGGCATTCATAGTTTGACCTCTCAAGATAACAAGGGGCGGTATTTCATTAAAAAGGCACACCGCCTTTTTAATGAAATACCGCCCCATACAGTAACACCATCACCTTTAAACGATACACGTGGTCCAATAAATGTTCAAGATAACATTCTCGTGGTCTTCTCCATACTAAAACTTGACCATCTGAATGATGCAAATTGAAACGAGATTTATCAGTGAACAAGCACCTACTCCAATCTTCTTCATTCCAATACCGATGATATTGAGCCCACTGTCTTCTGGTAATGCAATGTTTCCTAATGAGTAAATCGCACATAAGTCTTCTCCGGGCTCGTAAATAAAACACATTTAATCTCCATCTAACTGTTCTATTGGAAACCGCCACATTTGCAGCGTCACGTAAGATATTATTAAGCGATCTAAACGATTGCACAGGATTACGCAACACAAGTACACGCAGATATTGGTCTTTGCGCCGAAGTTGAACTGCGTTGGCGATCACCTCCATGTGTAATTTTTAGTATCTCTCAATAGCTCGATTGATCACACTATGTCATACATTAAAAAATCTAGGGACTTCTCTGTTAGACCATCTAATTTGTACCATTCGAAACATTGTATTAAAATTGTCGTTGCTAAGACGCGGCATTTTCTGAAAGTACGTAAACAAAAATGAAGCTAGTTGTAAACGTCACACACAACACAACTGACAAATGGCTTTCGCGCAACGCCAACGTGTAAAATGGCAAAGCAAACATTATCATACCAAATTAAATATTAAAATAAAAGCGGTAATATCTGTCTAAAATTGCTGAAAAATAAATTTGTATAATGACAAATTATCAGAAAACTTATATTAAAGCGAATATAATGTAAACATGAATTTGCAGATTATTAAAAATTCACTGAAAAAGACAAGTTTGCTTAAATGGACGACTTCACTTGGCCAGCAGTGTATTATTGCGAATGAGCTTCGCCCCATGGAATGATTTGTAAGTGGTTTTCTGCTTTTAAAAGTGACCGTAAGAGCACGGGTTACGCAGAACGTCCCGGACCGTCATTTAATTGTAACTACTCCAGAAATGGTTAATAAAGTCCATGCCCCTTGTAAGAAATGATAGTCGATTCAAAGTAAGTGAGATAGCTAATTTCAACCGAATAGGTATACAATATTTTGCACGAACATTTAAATATGAAAAAGGTATCCACCGCGTTTTCTTAACGCTGATCAAATGCGCACTTGAATCCAAATATCATGAGATTGTTTGGCTATCTTTAAACGTAATCCGAGGGAATTCTTCCGTTAATACGTCACAGTATGTGAAACTTGGATGTATCATATACATCAGAAACGAAAATACAGTCGAAACAATGGATTTCTCCCGGAGAACCTGCTCAAAAGAAGGCAAAACAGTTTTTTCGTTCAGTAAGAATATGGCCATAATTTTTAGGATTGCAGGAGCGTAATATTTTGCTACCGGTAAACATGACAATAAATGTTTAACACGAAACTGGCTCTTAAATGTTACAAAACTTAGTAGCGCTCCTAGGGTTTATCTTGGTAAGCGAGATGTAGTAGTCAAATATAGAATCAACGAGCCAAACGAAGACCAGTTAGTGAAGAAATTATCTAACTCAAAAAGGCGCCACCGTGTATCTTTAAAACTTTGTTGGTTTGTATACAGTGGTATACGCTATACGGAACTCGTAGTGAATATTAAAACCCACCAAATGATATTAAAAGATAGTTGGTTTGAGAAGAAAGCTACTAAATTTATTGTGGTTACGTTCATAAACAAAAACAACAGAGAAAAAACTACATAATTAAATTGTGACAATTTAATAAACAAACGTCTATGATTCCTTACATAGTTGAACAATCAAAATAAGAAAAGGAAAATAAATATTTGGCACAGCCTCTACTTAAAAAAAGAAACTGAAGAGATGTCTTTTGTTTTCCCTTACATCTATTTAAAAATTGGCGTTAACTAAAATAGCATACGGTATATCAAAAGTCAACGTCTATAATCCCAATGAAATTAACATATGGTAAAACATAGGTTGGATATTATAAACAAAATTTTAAATTACCATAGGGTATAGTACAAATTAAATACAAAAAGCAAAATAAATTTATTATAGGATATAATAAAAATTTTAAAAAAACTTAAATGTCATAAGCAAACTAATTTATCGCAAAGTCTGATCTAATTTAAATATTATATCCAAAGGAGAATTACTTCACTTCACAGGAAAGACAAAGAACCACAGCTCTTACGATTAACTGGCGATACTAAAAAAAAGAGAAATGAGGGTCGCCTAAATTTAATTACGCGAAACAAATAAATATTAGCAATCAGAATTTTATCGCGAAATGATATAGCTAATTATCTATTTAACCAATAAAACAGAAATTATTAAAATAACAACCCTAATTACGCGATTGGTACATGATAATTACAAAAGCAAAATTCATAAATCTAATTAACGGGTTTATGTAACAAAATCTGCCTATACGGTAGTTACGCCAAAAAGGAAACGTTATCCTATTCAAAATGGTCGTCGCAAAATGTCTTTGTGTTCTTTAACTTGGTAATTAAAAGTTGTAGAATAATGATTTTCGGTATTTGTTGGAATACACAATTATTTTATTTTATTTTATTTACTTATTTAATACCCAACAGAATTATAATTCCATTTACAGGATAAAATCAAAATAAAATTGTAAATCATACACATAACTATTAGTAACAAAAAAAGTACTATAAATACTAACTCTTCCTAAATATAAAAAATATAAAGAAGGCCTAAAACAATACACAAAATTCAAGCTAATAATATATATGAATATACACAAAAGTCTGCACAAGTGATTAAAAGTAATAAAAACAAACAACAAGAACATTCAGAAATTAATTGTGAAGATACATACATACTGCAACGAATATTTATCGCAGGTGTCATAGAGAAGCCGTTTGAAGGTCAACAAACTATAGAAATATATATCTATATCAGAATAAACTTGATTGAAGTTCCTGCTCATAACGTAGACAGGAGACCTGACCAACACATTGGTTCGAGGAAAAGGAAAATATAAAGTACGGGAAAGACGTATAAAGAATAGTGGAACAAGAAAATTAAAGTAAGTTAATAGCTTTGTGCAGTCACCTTCGTTGTGAAGAAACCTACGGAGGAAGTTGAGACTGGCTACAAAACGTCCAACGGAGAGAGGAGTCACGTTGAAGCGAGAAAGGAGTTGAGTGTAATCAAAGCCCCTATGGGAATAGACGCTGTCCACGTTAAACCACATGTACTTCAAAAATCGTTGCTGAACTTACTCAATTATACAGATTACACTTACCTGTTACCGAAGACTTCCAGATCTTTTAACGAAACATGTGGCATATGCGTCCAGCCTGCGGGCTCAAACACGTGGTCAAGATGTCGGACGTTTAATCTATTCTCATCAGCGTGGCCTCGCAGAGTTTTGCACACTAATTAGTTAGGGTTATTTTTGACACCCTATAGAAAAAGATACCACGAGTCTTAGCGATAGAAAATACAACCAAGAGGATTAATAATAATAAAAAAGAAAGCGGAACTTACCAAGTGAAATCTTGGGATTCTGTTACAGCTGCCGTTAAATTAATCAACCAAAAATGGAAACATAATTAGATAATTAGCACGACGTAACATCCTCCCCTAAAAGTGCTTATTTTTTCCCAAAACGATAACGGTAATTACACAATAAACAAGACGTGGTCTAATAGAAACACACATGCAGCTTCCAATAATGCTATCACCCAAAAATGTAGAAGATCATGCGCAATCCTTTACTCCCTACTCAAAAAATTCCACCACATATTGCCGGTAATGCAGCAATACGATATTACCGTAAAGAGAATACGGGGTCTACTCAATAAAATATTGTAACAATTTATTAACTAATTAAAGAAGGGAACTACTATAACTACCTAATATTATGCTTATTTGCTGACACGTTTCGATGCAGAACTGAAGAAAAAACGACCGCATTTCATGCAGAAATGAGTGTTGTTCCAACACGATAATGCGCCTTCTCTTTCATCCATCGTTGCTATAACAAAATTTGTCGAATTACGCTACTAATTACTGCCGCATCCACTAGATCTGACTCCCAGTGATTTCTTTTTATTTCCAAATTTAGTAAAATGTCTTGGCGGAAAGAGATTTCTAACAAATGAAGACGTGATATCCAAGACAAATGCATATTTTACAGTTGCCGAAAGATTACTTTTTGAATGGTTTGGAAAAATTAGAAACTTGCTGGGCTAAGTGTATAGACTTGCAAGGAGATTATGCTAAAAAATACAATATATTTTTTAATCTAAAATAAGTATTTCATTAAAAAGTCACTATCCCATCAAACTGCCCTCGTATATGTGGTCTGAAACAAAAAGTGTATGTACTTGTTATACATTCTTTGATTAGCCTTTCGATTTTATGGGATTAAACTATTAAAGGTACGAAAATATGTTGAACAAGCATTCTGTTAAAATTGTATTACATTCATGTTACAGAAAGATAACCAAATATAGACTTTTCACGTCTAGAAAGCAGTGAATATAGTATATATTTGTACACAAATGTGTGTATGGACAATTGGATAAAAACAAAACACTTTAGAATTTAATCTAGAGCTTTGATTCGCAAAAGTTCTGAGAATGCATCGTATAGATAGTTTTACACGTTGTAAATAGCTGCTGAAATGCGATAGATTCTCGGAGTAGGGGTGTCATTTATGACCAATCCGATAAAAATAAAGGCTTTTTCTTGAAAATATAAATAAAATGCCAGAAAGTGAAGTTAAAAAAATTCTTGACATCACAATCAATATCGAACAGGAATAACTGAAAGAAACCTGTGTACGACATGGACTTTATTAGAAATGATACCCCAAATTACTGTGAAACTTAATTCTGAAGTCTGAGATAATTAGAGTGGAAGTACCAAAGGCACTAAGTGCCATTTTCATAATTAAGAGAACAACTTTAGAAAGCAAATTTTTGTGCCAAACTATGATTCCTACAAAGGTTATAAGCAAAAACCAAAATTTTGTCTTAAGTACCTCACAACCTAAAGGTTATAAGTACTAATTAAAGGTGAGTTGAGCTGCTGCTTGGCCCCAAGCTTTCTTCGTCTAAATTAAGAAGTTCTCTATAAAATATTTTGTGTTCAGGATTTTCCAGGTAAGAAATCATGTACGATAGAGATTTTTTTTTATTAGCGGTAATCTTATTCTCAGGTGGTAAAGGTTTTATTTCTGCTGATCTTAGATCTTCCGTGGTTTTTCCTTTCTTCAATACATTGATTTTTTTCCAGGCTTCTAACTCGGAGAAAGCTTCTTTTATATGAAGTAGTGTTGGATTTTTATAATCAATCTTTATTCTTACTGCCTTACTAATATTTAAGGATTTAGTGTTGAGAAATGTGTCAGCAGCTTCTTTTATATCCCAAAATCCGTTTACAGACATGTCAATAACTTCGAATGGCGGATCATATTTTGCGGAAGCTATTACATTCTGCAAATCATTTGGCACCATTACCTTCATAACACGCTTTCTTTTTTCGATGAGAGCGAAGTCTCGGTCACAAGCCATAAAACTGTGACCACTTATTAGAAAGTTATACTCTATTGTCTCAAAAACTTTATGTAGAGCAAGGAACACTAAAGCAAATATTACCATTCTGTTCTTGTTCTGCCCCGCACAGTTGTCACTCCATAGTAGCAAATGTTTTTTTTGGTGTGACACCGGAATTTAAAAGTTTGAGGAGGGTAGATGCTACCTCAGTGCCTCCACGTCCACTAACACCTTCATGCCACATACACATAAAAGCATTGTTAAAGTCCGACAAATGTATTCCCAGGTTGTAACAAGATAGTTGAGACAGATAAAACAAACATATCTGAATGTGTCAACGTAGGAACAAATAAAACTTGTTGGAGATCAAACGAAATGCAGCATTTGTCACTACCAGGAAGTTGTGAATTTGCGGTTTGGTTCTTCATATATTCCAGACTTTGTTGTACTTTTCGGTGGTGAAGGTTGAGTTGTTGTTTCGCACTGCAGCCAGCACTAGAAGTTTGCTTTGCCTCACAATTTAACCTATCGCAGGTATGACATGTATCGACTCTCGGACGATGAAAGCTTAGATTCGGGAAATCCTTCTTAAACACACCTCTATAAAACTTATAACTTACAGAAGATTCTTTGTTTTTCGCCAAAAATGCTTTATAAAGTCAATGAATATTTAAAACAGGACTGAGATATTGCTTTTCTGATTTTGCACGTGAATAGTGTGAAACATCGCTAGGGATGGAGTTTATATGTTGATGGATCAGTTGGCGGTCGTTTTCCGTGAACTTGCTTGGCTTATTGTTAGAACGCCTACCAGTAAATGTGGTATCTCCCATTTTTTTCTTATTTATTAAACCAACCAAACGCTTCTGAGTACAATCAAAAACATTCATAAATGTCTTTCTGCATACATGCACAAAATTTCCATCTTGATCTGGAAGTGTGTAGGATATGGAAATTTGCCTTTTGCTATCTGCGGCAGTTTCATAATTTCCATGGCGACGTCATTTTATTCTCACTAAATTTATTAGGCCCATCAGATACGTCCCTTGCGTTTTGTAGTTTTCAGCATAAAATCTCTCAAATAGTTGAAGCTTTCGTTCGTACGTTATTTTTTTGCAGTCAAAATAACACTTCCACGACTCCTGAAAGAGATACGCAAATATTTAGGTGCAGGTCAATAAAATATTTTTACATTTACGTTTAACCGTCCGTTTAACTTTACAGCAAACCTAAATACGCCGCCCGTTCAACGGACGAGGAGTCACTATCTATTTGCATAATAATCTTAAACTACCGCCATAACCTAAAATTTCTTAACTCTTGATTAGGTGGATTTTTCGGACGAATTTCTCTCTTCTTCCTATTAACATATGCCTTCCCAGCATTCTTTTTCATTCTCTGCTGTTCTATAGACCTTCCTTTAGTCTTTTCTTGCACAACTTCCATGTTTACACTGCAATTTCTTGTCCAATAAACGTTTAAAAACAAAGAAGCACGCTTACACATTCAACCCGACTTTGGAAAATAAAAACTTCCAAGGCATAGTACTGAGCGCCATCTAGTTTTACTTTACTAAAGCTTAGAAATAAAATTACACTTATAACCCTTGCTCGTACATTGGCGATGGGACTTACAACTTTTTTAAGTAAATATCTACAAAACTCAGATTTTGGCACTTAGTGCCTTTGGTACTTCCACTCTTCAATTGTGAATGCTAGTTTTGTTGCAGTCTTTGTTTGTCTATAACTATAATAGAAATCGCTTCTTTTCTGGGAATATTGTAGCTTTTTACCGTAATTCATCTACTACTTTAATGATGTAAACTTTTTCTTATTTTTATTCTTTAACAAAATTATACAAATATATTTCTTGTCATCTTATAAAGTGAGTGGGTGATCCACAACTCAATTTCTCCAAATAGGTATTGAAGCTTTTTATGTTCATATAAATACAGAAGTGTTTAATTTCGTAAACATAAATACAAGGAATATTGCTTGTCCATTATTTACTGGATTCATCATGTATTCGTAAATACAGCACTATAATTTTTTTCTTTGGTTGTTAGTAATTGAATCTTTTTATTTTCTAACATAAATTATAGACAAATAACAAGAATTGTTATGTTTTCCCACATTCTAGAGTCCTACTCAGTACAAGGTAATATGTATAAATGTTTGCAATATACATCGCGTTTTGTAAAGAAGGCGTGTCCGTAAGAAATTATAACTCAGCGAGAGATAAAAAAACACTTACCTAAAATGGATGAAATCAAGAAAAAGCTTGCACTATTTGATAAGTTTCTACATTTGTCTCGATAAGAAATGTTCGCTGTGGTGAAAACATATTCTTATAATTTGAGAAAGATCATTCGACATCTACGGATGTAACACAAATAACCTTTATAAATAGATAACGGACAAATGCATCATCACAAATTTGTCTTAATCTAGTAAAATCAATACCTTTGTTCAAAACACTAACGAACTTTTCTACTACGCAAAAGTTTTTGCGTCGTCTATATTGTTTAGTAATTTTTTCACTTCGTCCACTATTTGTACCGACTCCACTAATGACAACCGACTATTTTGCAATTTTTCAATAGTGCTTACTTCAATACGCTTATCAAATACATTATTGGAACCAACGTAATATATTAACATTAGCACCAAAAAGAACACCCGAAAGAATATGACATACCTACATTGCGAAAGTTACGAAAAGCTCAGAGAAATAAAATAGAACAACTACTTTCCCAACTAAGAAGAACAAGCTGCCGAAATCGCACCCCAAAGTCGTACACACTCACTAACCTCTTGTGTCTTCTAGTCGCCATGGATTTTTACCTGATCGCTCTACCGTAACAACCTTGAATTTAGTAGCCAGGTACTCGATAAGACCACCCAGATCGACGTGATTTATACTTCACTTCATGATACTAATTATGAGATCTTGCTAAATAGATTAAATTCGTTCAACTGCAGTCTTTCCCTTACAAAACTTATGAGATCGTATGTGACCGATAAAATTAATTACGTTTTCCATAATAGAGTACGTTCTGCATCGGGTGTCCCGTGGGGTTCTAACCTCGGACCTCTGCTCTTCGTTCTTTTTATTAACAACTTGACATTCTTATCATGTCATGCTCTTGCCTTATGCTGATTATGTGAAAATATTCTCTGCTATGAGAATTTATAATATAATATTAACGTTCTCGTGAGATGGTGTAATATAAATATTTGAAATAATAAGTTAAATTTTTCCAAATGTTGTGCTAATTAATTATGATCCAAAAACATATTTGATGAATAATTAACTTTTTGCTACTAATTACAGTATTAGTGATCTTGGTGTATTGTTAGACTTTCGTTTCGATTTTGCCCAATATATTTAAGATTCATGTTTGCCCAGGTATACACTCAGGATATACGTGGACGTCTTTAAAGTATTTCGCGATTTTTGTGCTATTTTTACTGTGTCCCATGTTCAACACTGTTATTTTTATCTACTTAGGATGACAATCTAGTTGTTGAAACATTTGTGTTCCTAAATTTCCGTAAAAATTAAAGTTTGGATAGAATAAAAATGTTTGTAGATTTAAATTGCTGTCTTACGTATTGCTACGATCACTACGTGTCGAGCTTAAAATATAAATAAATAAAAAAACAAAGAAAAAGCTCCCCGGAGCAGACCCAGTCTCGGCCAACTAAAACTGCCCCTGCCCGTTCTTGCCAACGTCCAACGGCCCACCCGGCTTCTGAGGCTGCCTCAGCTCAGGAGGTGGGGAGACCCAGAGGTAAGTACGAACTACGACAAAGAAAAGCTGGATAAGGGCGCCACCGAATTTCTGCCGCTGGACGTCGCAAATTCGGAAACTTTATGAAAAGCTAATATGAAATAAAAAAGGCAGGTCGCGTGGGGCAGAAGGCCGGCTCTGTAACCGAGACTCGTTCCATTCTCGAGGATCGAGAGGAGAGGGAATGAAAAAGAAAAAATACGTTATTCCAACCAAACAATAATTATTTATTCACACCCCGTATATATATTATAGGGGAGGAAAAAATACTGTACACTACACAGAATGGCGAACTTAGGATCAAGTTCTCAATTAGCTAAACCAAATAATATATATAATTAAAGAACAAAATAGAACTTAAATAGATAAGTAGGAATTTAAATAGGCGGCTGAGGGCCAAACACAAGTAAAGAAAAGATTAATTATCAACAAAGAGATGTACTTCCAATAAAACGACTAATAAAGTTATTACAGTGCGGCTGATGGCCTAGTACGCCCTAAAAAAAAACAATACGTATTATTTCTTTCTCGTAGGTTCACAATATAATACAAGTTCAACAATTCGTTGAATTAAAACGATCTTTAGCTAGACAGTTTAAAAAAAAATTCAAATAAGATTCCTCAAAATAAGTAATTGCGTATAATGAAAGTATTCTAATTAACAAAAATGTGAAAATACAAACAATTAAGGTGTTAATAAAAGTATTTTAATAAATTAGCAACAATATGAAATACCAACAATTAAAGTGTTGATGGACGTATTCTAATTATTAGCAAAAATAAAAAATATGTAATGCCTATATTTACAGAATTCAAATCAGTTAGCAAAGATATGTAATGTAATTAACGTGTTCAAATAAATGAGCTGAAATTAAATCGGTAAGGCATATAATTAAAGTATTGCAAATAATATTTATGTATTGACGTAAATTTATATATATTAAACGGTTACTAAAGGTCATGAAGCGAATTCAAAAAAGTGTAAAAGAAATGTCCCACAAAAAGCGAAGTTCAGGTAACACAGGATATTTCGTTAACAAAACAACTGGGGACTATGAAACAGCGATCTACTAATTAACAATGACTATGATTTATAAATGAAAAGAAATGGGAAATTTACGAATAATAATAATTAACAAATAAAATTAGTGTAACGAGAGCTTATCTGACGGGTCCAACTGCGATCGGCGATACTTTTCCCTTCAGGAAAGAAAATCGTCACTAGCGGGACGAACAGGTGACGTTACGTGTTTTTTTTTTGTTTAGCCCGTCGGATACACCATCTAAATAAAGGAATACAACAAAAATAAGAGAAAAGAAAGTAACAACAGAGAAAGCCCATACATACCAAATTATACATTCGATGGCGATGAAATAAAAACGTTGTAGTCTAACGTGTTACAGTTGTGTTTCTTCTTTTTCAACACTTTAGATCCTCCCAGGGGAAATATCGCCTTCAGCGAATAATTATGGATATACGGATCGATTAACTCCCTCACGGGGCCGTAATTACAAAGAATACAATACAGGCCACATCGATCGATATCCGTGTTGGTACAAGAACGTAATCACATTCAGAGATCGAAAGCTAACAACGAAGTGTTGAGAGCGAGTCTCGGACTTTCTTAACAACAAAAAAAAAGCGAGCACTAAAGGTCAAGGAAAAAAGTAAAAAACTAGAAAGAAATTAGATATATATATTTAAATAACGAATAACGATACCTATACAGGTAGGTTCGTCGGAAATGGAACGAAATATATTGAAGTTATTATTAATTAAATTACAAAATAAAGCAACAAAATGTTGAGCGTTACGGACACGTAACAGTATCTATTATATATTAGCGTACGTCAGTATATTTTATTTCCACCCTGTATATATATATATATATATATATATATATATATATATATATATATATATATATATGCATATATATTGTAGTAGGTCATACTCATAAACATAAGGGGCCCTAGAATTAGAAATACAGAACAATTTTTAGATTTGCAATGTTAATTTAGAACATAAGATATGGTTGGAACTGCATTTTCACATGTCATATCAATAAAGTTAATTCCGCGTTTTTAATTGCTCAAATTTGAATCACGTGCTTATTTATTTTCTTGTAGTCATTTGCTTAAGTCATTTTCATCAACATTATTATTTTACCGAAGATATTTAACTTAATTGATTGAATATATTTTTGACACATACTATGGATATAGCTGTACCTTGTTTGAATTGTATACGGCGGGAAATATCCCAATTGTAAACAGGTATCTAGCGAAATATTGAAAATTTCAAAAACGGTTTTGTCCATCATAAAATTAAAACTATAATTTTTGTTAAATATCCAAACGATTAGTTATAGTAAATTATTTCATTTATAAATATCAATAACGAGATTAAATAAGTACAAACAAGAATTACGAATAAGACGCCTGGATATAGAAAAACAACCGTGAGTTAGCGTGGGTAATTAATAAAATTTGCACGCGTCGACATATTTAAAAAAGTGTGTTCCTGAAACTTAGTGAAAAAGTAGTAAATAAAGCATTATAATCTTACCACAAAATATATCCTACGTATCTCATACCTACAAGGCAACGATCGACGAAATTTCCACAACCTAAAACCTTCCTGGTCGTTTTAAAACGAAATTCCATTTTCCGGGGGACGCTACCTACATATTTACCCATACCAAGAGACGATACCTGAATAATTCCACAACCAGAGCCTTTATCCTGAGTATAGGAATCCAAAACACCCTCCGAACATCCTGTATCCACCGTCAAACCAACTTGGGTATTTATTTATTTACATTTCCTAAAATATTGAAATTTTTATTTTAATTTGAACACAATCGTTGATATTATTATATGTATACCAACTATGTTAATATTTAATTAGTATACCTCTAAAACGGAAAAATACAGTTCCCTTGCGTTATAATTTTAGTAACTTTAATCAAATTTAAATGCATTATCTCATTAAAATTAGTTAAACTAACTATTATGAACATATTTGATCACGTGACTATTTATAGGTTAATGCATCTTACTATTATGTTAAACACTTACCTTTTTGAATAGAATTTTTCAATTAAACCATTTATTTTTGCTTTTCACACTCTTGTTTTATTTATTAAATTGTACATCCAGAAGCACCATATATTTAATAACTTGTTTTAAAACATACTTCTATATTCTATTGGGTACCGAACTCGCACATCTACTATTATCATCAAAGTATAATATCACTAAAATCAACACAGCTAGCCGGCAATTAGATTAAGATACACATAAGGTATTAAACAATAAGTTTTTCACTTGTAAGAGGCCTATTAAAGTTAAGTATAAATTGTTTATATACATTTATTTATGTTCTGAATTTTATGCAAGTGACAACTGTAATATTTAAACTTAACTCCATCTTTAGGTCATATTTGTAACTACACTTGTGAATTTTTAAATTATTTTTATTTTACTAAATCAATTAATTCATGACTTTTCATTTATATTTATCGTAAATTCTCATGCTCATTAATCACACCTATTAGATATACTTTTAACATTTTGACGAACCAACGTGAGGCCTGTTTAACATGCCAGCTTCACTGTCATTTAACATTTTGTCAGCCTAACGATGGGGCGATTGCCTTTTAACAATATATATTTATATATATATATATATATATATATATATATATATTAAAATAATAGACTTTTTCTTGGTTTAGCGACCTTTAATGAATTTCAATTTTTTTACTACGACGTTTCGACTTTTTTTATTCTTTTCAAGTGATTAGAACTAAAAAATTAATACAACGAAAGGTAAGAAATATATTTACTTTTGTATGAATGAATTAAAATTAAAATTAAAATAATAATTAAAGTAAAGAAAATTAAAGGATACAAAACTCACCAATTTATTTCGTGTCAAAACACATATTTTGTGTAATATGTATGGTCAGACATGTCGAACCTTTTTATAGGGTCGACTGCGTTTCTCGGAATATTTAGTGTAACTAAATGTCTTTGTGCAGAAATGAAATTGTTTATTTCGTTTTAAAATTAGTTTGGTCAGGCCATGTGTTTGGGGAAATACAGTATATTTACAATGGGAAAATTTTTTTTTTGTGTGTGGGTGGGGTTGTCTTCTATTGTTTAATAAGCGGATAATAAAGTTTAGAAAGTCCATCAATCTCGTTACGATCGTTGATTGTTTTGTTGTTTTTGAAAATATGAATCATTTCTAAGACCTCCCTAGCCTTTGTATTTTTTTGCTTGGTTATTATTTTTGTATTTTCAAAATCAAAATTATGTTTTAATGTTATCTGGTGTTTTTTTAAAGCTGTCTGATTTTTTGCATATTTGTGTCCTTTTAATCTTTCCTGTAGTAACTGTTTTGTTTGGCCTATGTATACTTTGTCACAGTCTTTGCAGGGTATGTTATATATTGTATGTGATTGTTTAAGTGTTGGTGTTGAGTCTTTTAGTTTTGTGTGTAGGAATTTTAGGTTCTTTCCGCTTTGATGTGCTATTTTAAAATTAAATGGTTTAAATATATTGTTTAGTTTTTCGGATAATCCAATTATATAGGGTGTAGGGATATATGTTAATTCATTGGTTGTTTTATTTATATTTTGGCACTTAGTTTTGTTATATATTTTATTAAGTCTCTGTTTTATAATGTTTTGTATAAATTGTGGTGGATAATTGTTTTCTGTTAAAATTGTTTTTACTTTATTCAGTACTGTTGGTCTGAAAACTGGATTGGTGAGATTTAAAGCCCTGTCCACTAACGCTGTTACAACATTTTTGTTGTGGGATAGGGGTTGGTTTGAATAAAAGTTTACGTATCTGCCGGATGTGATTGGTTTAGTGTACCATTTTGTTTGTATGTTGTTGTTTGTTTTTATTAGTGTTAAGTCCAAGTAGTTTATGGAGTTGTTTTTTTTCTAACAAACAATAACATACAAACAAAATGGTACACTAAACCAATCACATCCGACAGATACGTAAACTTTTATCAAACCAAACCCCTATCCCACAAAAAAAAAGAGTTACTACAGGAAAGATTAAAAGGACACAAATACGCAAAAAATCAGACAGCTTTAAAAAACACCAGATAACATTAAAACATAATTTTGATTTTGAAAATACAAAAATAATAACCAAACAAAAAAATACAAAGGCTAGGGAGGTCTTAGAAATGATTTATATTTTCAAAAACATCAAAACAATCAACGATCGTAACGAGATGGATGGACTTTCTAAACTTTATTATGCGCTCATTAAACAATAGAAGACAACCCCACCCACACAAAAAAAAATTTTTTTCCCATTGTAAATATACTGTATTTTCCCAAACACATGGCCTGACCAAACTAATTTTAAAACGAAGTAAACAATTTCATTTCTGCACAAAGACATTTAGTTACACTAAATATTCCGAGAAAAGCAGTCGACTCTATAAAAAGGTTCGACATGTCTGACCATACATATTACACAAAATATGTGTTTTGGCACGAAATAAATTGGTGAGTTTTGTAACCTTTAATTTTCCTTACTTTAATTATTATTTTAATTTTAATTTTAATTCATTCATACGAATGTAAATATATTTCTAACCTTTCCTTGTATTCATTTTTTAATTCTAATCACTTGAAAAAGTCTTAATAATAAAAAAAGTCGAAACGTCGTAGTAAAAAAATTGAAATTCATTAAAGGTCGCTAAACCAAGAAAAAGTCTATTATTTTAATATTATGACACGGCCAATAAAATAAATAAGAAATAAATTTTAATTCTTATTAACACTATATATATATATATATATATATATATATATATATATATATATATATATTCATATAGGTTATGTAAAATACTTATACATACATTATTATTCCTGTAGACATTAACTCAAACAGAAGTTTTACGGTACTGTGCAATAAAATTATGTTTGGGTAAAACATATGTAAGTCAGGGAGTTATATATTTTACAGGATCTCTGGCATATTTATAACGGATGACAAAATACTGAATGCGTTTCTATGACAGATATACTTACGTTCATGTATGTATACATACGTGTACATGCTTATTTATATTTGCACTACGCTTAGTACAGAAAATATATATTCACAAACTTACTTTAAGAAACATATATTTTCATATTTCAAAGTAAATAGAACAAGCCCATAACATAATTTTCTTCAAAATCTAAGCTTATACATATATATAATCAAAACAATTTAAATACATTTTTTAATTAAACAATTTTTAAGTATTTAGTATATTCACAAAGTTATATAATATAAATGGTTTTCTTTATTGTGGAACGCCAATTGGGTTTTACTAGATAATAATCTGATTACAAATAATACAAATCTGCATAAAACAAATCTGTTTCTGTACATACGGGCATATCTCCGTGAGATGTCACGAGATTATCTGGTGTCATTTGATAGGAAAAAATTCATTACTAGACCAGAAAGCGAACTTCAGTCGTTACTTCCTTCATAAAGCCGAATTGTGATTGAAGTTAACGCTACTAAATATCTATGTGTATAGATACAGATTTGTTTTGTTCAGATTTGTATTATTCGTAACAACGCTTGATGCGAGCTCTCGCATCAATATGCGAATTTGTTTTTGGTATATGACGCCACCTGGCGACGAGTTAATGGACTTACAGTAATATGCGATTTTTTTTTCTTCTTATGTAATAGTTTAGCTATTCGAGAAGAAATCGCTTTTATCGGCGTGGTCTGTTTTGTCCGTCAGATGTCACGAGGTTATCTGGTGTAATTTGATAGGACAAAATTCATTACTAGACCAGAAAGCGAACTTCAGCCGTTACATCCTTCGTAAACCCGCATTGACAAAGTCGTTAGACAGAAGTTGAAGTTAACGCTAGTAAATTAGTTAATATGATCAATAAGCAATTTGGTATAAAACAAAAACCTTTTTAATAAAATAAAATATTATTAAAAGTCGAGTGTGGAGAACACAATACAAGTTCGTATTTGTGTGAAAATATATCTCCAGATACATAGGCACGTGTTTCATCTTACTACAGAATCATCAGTGCGCGCCACTGAAGAGATACTTCTATCATCTAAATTTGGCGCGCACTGATGACTTAGGATAATTATGCACTAAAAAACTTCAAAATATGCACTTAAATATGCACCGAAAATCAACTTTTAAAAAATATTTACTAATTTTTTATATTAAGACATTTTTATTTTTCTATTAAAATACACAAAGATTTTAGATTTAAATACATTGAAATTATAAAAACTAATTAGGATTACATTAATCACAACGTGATGTAACAAATTTTCAAAAATAAATTTTCGCCTATTGTCGGCTATAATATTTTTGTGCTGTGAAAAAACTCTCTCGACATCACACGATACGAGGGTCACCTTTTATATTTTTACAAAATCTGGAAAGAAAACAAAATTTTTGGGAACAAACTATTTTATTGTTTTTCAAAATATTCGTCTTTATGGTCTAGACACTTTTGCAGGCGTACGAACCAGTTCTCAAAACATGGTTTTCAAAGGCTTCTTGAAGTGTTGAAAATCGCTGTCCACGCATTTTTTTTCACAGTTGGGAACAAGAAGTCAGATGAATATGGACAATGAGACATTATTTCAACACTTTTCTACTTCAAATAGTCAACTCTTAGATGTGCTATATGAGATCTCGCATTATCGTGATGAAGAATAATGCGACGTTTTCGGTTGTTTTTCGTGATTTCGTCTATAACTTTTGGCAAACAAATTACTGTATACCATTCAGCGTTAAACGTTTTTGGATCCTCTAAAGGAATTGTTGCGATGTGTCCTGTACAGCGGAAGAAACAAGCGATCATTTCCTTGGAAGTGCTCCTTGCACGAACAACTTTTGCGGGTTCGGTTCGTCTTGGAACACCCATACAGTAGATTGTTGCTTGGTTTCCGGCTCATATGCATATATCAATGTTTCGTCACCTGTGACGATGTTGTATACGGATTTTGCGGTTCCTATGTCAAATTTTATGCGCATCTCTTTACACCAATTAACACAACATGCTGTCTGTGCTTCGGTCAAGATATGTGGAATCCATCTGGAATATATTTTTTTTACAAATAAATGTTCATGTAAAATCGAATGAATTACAGTCTGCGATATACCAAGAGATGCCTCTACGTCACTGTAAGTCACATGTCGATCGCCTTCTATCATTTTCCGCGCAGCATCGATGTTTTTTGGAATCACAACAGTTTTTGGTCGACCCTTACGTGATTCAAAACTCACTAAGGCACGACCATGACGAAATTCTGCAAACCAATTGTAAATTGTCTTCTCTGATGGTGCTTCATTACTAAAAATTGACCGAAGCGATATACCTAATGCATTCTTGTGGAGTTAGGCCTTTTTTATAATCGCAAAAAATCATCGAACGAAAACCTTCGAGTAATCTCCATTATTTTACAAACTTACTCTCTTAAAACTGTCACTGTCAACAAACTACTGACTCAAATTCTAAGCTATCGCGGATTTCTTATTAACAAATGTCAAACTTTAAGAATACAATGATTACATTGTGCTAGGGATTTCTTTTTTAAATTGAAATATTTAAAATAAAATATTTATATGTGATAGGTCTGTATAATAAATGTATATATAAATTTAAGTGGGAAAAACTGGTTTTCGACGACGAATTTTAGATAGCGAACTAGAAGGTTGCTTGTTACGAGATATATATAGTACATTTATATTTTATATCCTTGATAAAGGCATCATTGCCGAAACATGTAGGGTTTTTTAAATATATATACTTTGAAGTAAAACAGACCTTTAATCGCCGACTGATTGAGTTTACCATATCATACCAAGGTCACGAAAATATTATATATATACATATATATATATATATATATATATATATATATATATATATGTATATATATATATATATATATATATATATTAATTAGTTCGGGTTTGTTTGATTGAAAGTGTTATATAGTTGATGTATTAGAGAGTTAAATTCTCGTTTTTGGATTATTATATTGCTTTTGCACCTTTTCGTAAGTCTCCATTAGTTTCTGTAAGTATTTAAAAATTTATGACGTCATAATTATATTTGTTATATTTCTATTGTATTAGAACAAGTAGATAAGAGAGTTAAATTTTAAGAATATAGATAATACAGTTTAGTATTAACAATTCTTTGTTAAAATTATAAATGAAAAGTTTGATCGAGTGGAATCAGGTTTTTTTACATGTTAATAGCACATGCGTAAGTTTTTGTTCGTGGTTCAGAATCTGATGATACAGTGTGGTTTTCTGGGGCAGAATTTAATATTAAACTTGATTATTTTTAGATAAGTTTGATCGGAGTCATTTGGAGGACGTTTTCCATTCATTTAGCGGTCAATTGTCAATTAATGTTTTTACCTCCAGTATCTTTGTTGTATGATACAGGATCTTTATACTTTGTAAAGATATATTTTTATTTTTTTTTATTTTTGTATTAAATATTAAAACATTTTTATTTCACCTTTTATATTGCGTTTGTTTTATTTACTCATGCCAATGTTGTAAATTAACTTATATAAACTATAGATGAATAAATTTTTGTGAACATTTCACTGGCGCCCAACTATAAATTTTAGACACGTCTTTCCTAAGTGGAACCCGAGAAGTTAGAGGTCTCAGATTTGAAAATTCACCGGCTGAGAAAACCTAGTTGGTAAAACTAGTTGTGGATGTTGGCGTTCTAAATTTTCAAACCACTACTCATAGCAATATGTCAAAAGCACCATCTAGTGTTCGATTGTAAAAATATAAAAGGTATCCCTCGTACTATTTATACAAATTCATATTTTACAATATCACTGGCATTTCAATGTTCATTTTTTTTTCATTAATGGTTGTTTTATTTGGTAACACCTCACTGATATTCTTCAGTTGTTGATAGCCCATATTTTTCGACAGCACTGCGTTTAATTTATTGATGAAAAAACTTTTCTGGAGTTTTGCTAAACATTTAATTACTATATTTTTTACTATTTCAATGCTGTCTTGTAAGGATAATCCTTTAGTTTCTAGCGTAGAAATTACAGTCGACATGCACGCCAGATTAGCTCAAATAAAAATTAAATTTTCTTGAACATATGTTTTTCTCAAAACATGAAGAATTGTGTGTAAAAAATTAATTTTCCATTGGATAACGCATCTGTTGACCGAAGAACAGAAAACAGCTAGGATATGTTGGTGTCAAAAAACTGTATACTGCTTCAACGCAGGAAACGTGTACAACATCGTGAGTGGTGATGAATCTTAGATTTACTCATACGAGCCAGAGAATAAACACCATTCGTCTGTTTGGGTGTTCCAAGGTGAAGAAAAGCCGGCAAAAGTCATCCGTTCTCGAAGTGTCTCCAAAAAGATGGTCGCGACATTTGTCTCGAAAGCAGGTCATGCAGACAATTTCTCTACAAGATCAAAGAACTGTCACTGCCGATTAGTATAGAACCATTTGGTTTCCGCATGGCATCGCTGAGCTCCGAGAAACCAACCCACAACGACGAATCATCCTCCACCAAGACAATGCTAGTTCGCACTCAGCTCGCAAGACAATTGAATTTTTAACGCAACAAAACGCCGAATTGTTAGACCATCCTCCATATAGTCCTGACCTAAGTCCCAACGATTTCTTTACCTTTTGTAAAATCAAGAACTGACTGCGCGGTCAAAAAGGTTCCAGTCGTCTGAAGAAGCAGCCGATGCCTTCGAAAACGCAATTGTGACTATACCAACAAACGAGTGGAATAACTTCTTCCAGAGTTGGTTCGAGTACATGCAAAAGTGCATTAATCTTCGAAAAACGATTAAGTCTTTAAAGCTATCTACTGTTTTATTCCAGATTTATATGCAAAATATAAAAGACAACCCTCGTATTATGCCAAGCTTCTAAAATCCTTTGTCGAAAAATATATATATTATTTGGGGGTCGTTGTAAATTATTGACCCTTTGTCCTTCCACATTCTACACATATTCTATTAGTGACATGTCCGACCAACGACTAACAGTATATTATAATTTTTTCCATGACATCAACCCGATACATGAAAAGATGGCCTAGGTAACCACACATGTCACATCTCTTTATGCGAAAAGTTACGCGAAGCCTAATTTATACCCTTAGTGAATTACATTTCTTATACAAATAACATATCCGGTATTCATATAAATTATTTACATACGTAGAGAGAGAAGGAGATTTACTAATTACTATTACTATTACTATTTACTAATAAACAATGAAATTCGGATTAAATTCACAGCACAAATTTATAAACACATGCTTGCATATCCTCGTCTACTTGTTGGTTGCGTTTGTTTCAGTAAGTAAATATGTTTACATATTTCCTTAGTATATTCGATTGCAAATGTGCAAAACAGGTGCAGTCACATTCATAACATAATATTAGTTTGAGTTTGTTATGTAAAGATTTTACAAACACCAAATAATTTTACACGCCCTCATTATTTTAAGACATTATGTTGAACCAAACGTAGTACAAATCTTTAAATATCTTGTAAAAATATCTAACAAATTTTCTTATTATTTCCATTAAATAGAAAATTATTACGGAAAAATGACTGAACGCATTATAAGAAAACGTCGGGCATCTACCAGGTGTCCTTGAAAGAAAAAGGCAACTTATAGAAAATGGAAAGACAGTGGCGGTTCTTGATGACGAACTGCACAAATGAGAGTGCTTCGTTTAACCTTTCATATAAGAGAAGCAAGTAGCTGCTACCGAAATTGTCCAAAATTGTTCGAAGCAGTCTCATCCGTGCAGCGGCTTAGATCGCACGTCATCGTATTACAAAATTATACTGGCCAACAATTAAATTTTTTTCTGCTGACTATGATCTGACACATGTTTTTAGTTAATATTGGTACGCTAATGCCAAATATGAAACCCATTTGTCCCTATCACGACAAGTTTTCTTTTTACGGTATTTCTTGATTGCCGATTTTAAAATTCTTGAAAATCGTTAAGTAAATGCAGCAAATTCTTAATTGTTCAAAGAATTGAAAGACATTCCAAATACATTTATGTCATTTGCATAATTTACATTTGTACTTGATAATATTTAAGTACTTAATGAACTAATTAAGTAATAAACAATTATAAAGAAATGTAAATTTATTAAGCTAATCCTGTTCATTAAGTGAACATATTAGGGTTTAATGACAAGTCATTAGAAAGTATTGATGACTTAGGGCTATTTAAAAGTAAACAACGGTGATAATAAAACGTTAGTTACATGTTAGTTGTTAGGGAAGAAACTACGTCATGTCTATTACTCGAAGATGTGTAAATAGTGCCGATTCGTTCTGCTACATTTGTGGCAGCTCTACCGTTCCCAGTCAAAGGGTAACTATTACTGCTTTCGTTAAGAACATGTATTTGACTTATTTTGACGTAAAACTTGCTGATCAGGACAAGCCATGGGCTTCACATAATGTGCGTAAACCATGCGTGGAAAATTTGCGGCAGTGGAGCAAGGGAAAAAGCCAGAAATTAGCCTTTGGCGTTCCAATGATATAGCGTGAACCGAAAAACCACGTAAATGATTGCTATTTTTATTTAATTCAGACATCCGGTTATAATAAGAAGAATAAGAATAAAATTGTATATAGACTCCGCGATTCATTCCGATGAAATACCCGTGCCAGTTTATAAAAAGCTTCCGTCACTTTTGAGTATTCGTATGCTGAAGACATGGCAAATACTATTGAGGAGAAAGATTCAGATGTATATTGTGACTATCGAGATATAATTTCTAATGATGGCCGACTACTGTTGGAGTGTTCAAAGGGACTGCCAAACCAAAGTACACAGTAGAAAGTACTACAAAAGAAAATGTATTCCCTGTTTGTTTTTATCCTTTTACAAATACTCTTGTATTTTTTTAATGATTATTGTGTAAATCTTGCACTATACTCGTGACTAATATTGTATTGAAATAAACAACTGAATTATTAAATTTTATACTTTCCTTATATCCTAAAAGGTCTTATGTAAGTAACTACTTAGCCGCATTACGGCCGTTTGCACCAGTCACAGTTAACTTATGGATTAAGTAATCTCTAGTTAACTTTAAGTATGAGTTAAATATCCCTAGCTCTGCACGGTCTAGTCAGTCGGTCATAATTAACTAACAGTTAAGTAAGTTAAGTAGTGGCAGTGCTGAATGCATAGGGATTTTAATTTTTCTAAAATTTATATTGACAATACTGTCAAATTACGGTACTTTGCAAGTAAATTGGCAGGATTTTGAGACCAAGTGTGCTTATGAGCGCGAATTGTAATTCATTGAAGTGGTAATATTAGTGAATTTAAAATCAAAGAAAACGCAATTACAATGGCAGGTATGCACACTTAAACATACAAAATCAGTTGGCAAATATAAACATGTAAATAAATAAGTGAAACTAAACAGAATATATTTTTATTGTAACTGTAGATATTAATAAGAAGAGAATTAGATCAACAAATTTTTCAAGTGAGGAAAAGTTATTGTGTTTAAATTTTATTAAAAAATACAAGCACATTATAGAATCCAAAGAGACAGGAGTTGTAACATGGAAGCAGAAGGAGAATGTATGGAAAACAATTGAATTAAAGTTAAAAAAAGCAATATTTATTGAAAAGAAAAGCATTAGAACTTGATATAAAAATAAAAGAACAACAATTAAAAGCTGTACAATCATTAGATTAGTACACTTATCTTATTTCAAATATATATGTATACTTAATAAAACACATTTATATTATTTTGTTATAAAATCATTTAGCATCATGAGAGCTTCCTGGCTATCTTGCTACTATGTTTAATATTTTCAAATTTGCATCAGTAATAAACTGTGCATTCACTGAAAAATATCCTTTTCTATTCCTGTATATTTCAGGATCATTTTCACCTGCAACATTTCATAATCTACATTAACATATATGCCCATATCTTTTTACATTACCTGGAGATATTATTTTAAAATGTGAGCAATCTATAGCCCCGATTACTTGAGGAAAGTCTGCTATATCATAGAACGTTTGTTTAGTTCTACAAATTGTATCCGTATCATCTGGAAATCTTATAAAGTTATTTTCCAACTGTGCAATTGCTTCAGATACTCTTGAGATAATTCTTGACATAGTAGTTGTGTGCATTCCAGCAAAATCATGAGTTGAATCTAGATGTCGTCCAGTTGAATACAACCTTAAAGCATGTCAACAACTGATTCATTAGAGATACACAATTGTTTCTAAATTATAGAAACAGTATAAACACTATAAATATATTTGCAAAACACATACATATCAAAATGTTGCTGTATTTGTACAAGAATGTTTTGCACAGATTCTTTAGATAAACGAAATCGTTTTCTAAACGTGCTTACATCCACTGTATCAAAATAATTTGCCCTTTGATAAATTTGGTAAGGAATAAAATCTAAAGCCTTTAAATCATCGGGATCTGGTTCTTCAATAATAAAATTTTCGTTTATATTCATATTTTATTATTAACACTATATACTCGGGAAAAATAAAATCAATTTTTATATATTATTTGAAATATCCAAATGACAGATAAAGATTAAGAATAGCGCATGCGTTTGTTTTAAACCATACCTCCACTGGAGATTAAGTTTAACTATGAATTAACACGTTAAGCTTTAGTTAATGCATAGGTGCAACAAAATTTCTCAGTTAATTATGATTAAATTTTAACTACAACTTAACTATAACTATGACTGGTGCAAACGGCCATTAGTGATTCTTCAAAGAGCATAGTACAGTATAAAATTTAATTTTGACGTGATACGCAAAAACTAGTATGATTTTCCGGATTCAGCACACCCGAATTAGTAAAAACAAGTCTCTCTTAGAAGTCAGCAAAAATTGTGTTGGCCAGTGTTATGTATTAAACAATTCCCATCCTTACAATATCTGCGAAAACGCAGTGTACGTTTTCAGCAATTGACAGCGATCAAGCAGTTGCATCGGTATGTGTTTTAGTGGCGTATCTTACGAACGACAGATTTTTTGTGAATAAACAGGTGAGAAAGTTTTTATTGGCAGTTTATATTAGTTGTATTCGTTAATTTCATTGCTGTAGATATGACCCTTATATCAAATTATTACGTTTTATGGATCCCTAACATAAGTTTTTATGACGCCGTAAGCTTTATTTATGCGGTAGAGTCAACAATAAAATTACTTTTATATGGTGCACTATCCGGGCGAGTTGGCATACACTGCTGGCATAGTATGCCGTCTCACCTTGAACGTCTGTCATCCGCGTATCGCGTGTATAAAACATAATATTTACATTTTATACTCGTAGGTAGATTTTTGCTCTAATTTATTTATTAATTGTTCTAGCTTAATAAAGATGTTAGGGCACTACCAATGAATGAATAAGCGGTACAGCTGAAGTGAGGGCTTTGAAGCTAGCTATAAAGGCTATTGAAGACAAACAAATGGGTTAGCTATGCGCTTCAAAACCTTTTAAGGCGTTTTTTGGAACACTAAAAAGGCGAGCTAATAAAGTGAGTGCCACTGGTTTTACGAAAGGTTATATGGGTGGCAAAAAAATGGGTGGCAATCAAGCAGGAACGAAAATTAGCGGAGCACGTAAAAAATTTAGAAAATAGATTTTTGGAATGACAACAATCGAGCTTCGTAAGCTAGTCTACCAGTGGGCTGTAAAAAATTAAATTCTCCACACATTCAATAGACAAAAAGACGAAGCTAGGTGGAATTGATTAAAGGGTTTTCTAACCCGGAATCCCACATTGTCCCTTAGAACACCTGAGTCCACATCGGGAGCAAGGACTCGTACTTTTAATAAACCGCAAACTAAAAACTACGTTGAGTCGCTAGCTCAAGCTATTGAAGATGTAAAGTTTGACTGTACAAAAATATTTAATATGGATGAAAGTCTCTCTACTGTACCTTCCAAAAATTCTAAGATGATACCTGTAAAGGTAAAAAGTCGGTGTTCTAACAAGCGCCGAACGTGGGCAAGACCCACGGGAGTTTGCAATTTCAGTGCTGCAGGACTCATGTGCCACCAGCATTCATTTACCCTAGAAAAAATAGAAGAAAGAAATAATGGACAACGCTCCCGCTGGTGCAGTTGGATTTACTCAGGAACATGGCTGAATGGAGGCTCAAGGGTTTACTAAATTCAATGGATTTTTTTTGTTTTCCGCCCCACTGTAGCCGTCGGGTACAGCCTCTGGACGTGGCTTTGGTTAGACCACTCACCACCTATTACAATCAAGAATTAAATTTATGGCTAAGAAACCATCCAGGAAGAACAGTAACGCACTAGCAGTTGGCTGAACTTTTCAAAAATGCATACCAGAGGACAGCAACACTTTCTAATGCTGAAAAGGGTTTTTCCACAACAGGAACATATCCTTTCAATTCGGACATTTTCCCAGACTGGATATTTGCTCCAGCGGAAGATCCAGATCTAGAACAAGCAAATGTAGAAGGGCCCCTGAAACTAATTCTGGTGATAAGGAACTTGAGGCTTTGATGACTGATGCTACACAAAAATATATATGTATATATTTTTGGAAAAAAACATGCTTCGACATCTTTTCAAAAGTCTTCACCTTCTAGTTGTTTTGTTGCCATAGCAGATATATCTCCACTTCCAAGCCACATCCTTAAACCGTAAAAAGCGTTCTAGAAATACAGGAAACACTGGGGTACTTAACAGCACTCCCGAAATAGAAGCCTTAAAAGAAATAGTGGCACAGAAAGAAGAGGTACACCGAAGAAAGTCTGCTCGCAAGACAAAGAAAGTTTTAAACCTAGATGAAGACGAAGAAATTAACCAAGAGGAGAAGGAATTTGCTGCAGAAACTGATGATGAAGGATGAAGATGACGCCGTATGTATTTATTGCAACGAGCTTTTTTCGCACTCGAAGCCTGACGAATGGTGGTTAAAATGTCAGTCTTGTCAAAAATGGAGCACTGTGAATGTGCCGGTAAATTTTCTTACCTTACTTTTCCTCTTCAAATACAAATATTTGATGATGCCTTGATATTCCAATTTATCGATTTTCACATATGCATTCGACATGCTTTCTTTCAAAATTTACTGCACAGCAATATTTCATCTTCTTTACAAAAGATTTTACAGTGACAGTTGTAAATGTCATTATTTCTTGTCATTATAACAGGATTTTGTTTTGTTCAAGGAAAATGTCCTAGGCTAACTAGATATCAACACTCCTAGTGCACACTTTTGATAGTAATTCTGCAGCGTTGTAGTCTAATAATGGGTGACTATAAAAGATTGAAACTTTTGTTTATTAAGATGGCAATAATATTGCAAATTTATGTTGGCATGCCCGATTCTTTAAAATTCAAATTTGTCGAAAGTTTGAGAAAGTAAACATCAAACAAAATACAGAAAAACAAATTGAATATCATTACTTTTCATGACACGCTATTAGAATACTCGAATGATTTAAAAACATTGATAATGTAGCT
Organism: Melolontha melolontha; assembly: GCA_935421215.2. NCBI lineage: Eukaryota > Metazoa > Arthropoda > Insecta > Coleoptera > Scarabaeidae > Melolontha > Melolontha melolontha. The sequence goes on from OW285243.1 coordinate 2,096,856, forward strand.
AAAGGTTAATCTACTGATCGTCTCACTGTCTTTATATCCGATACTTTGGAAAATATGCACCAAATCGTTGAGCAAAATCTTGTTTCCGTACGCTGCCTATCCCAACTAATATTTAAGCGCTACTTCACAATCTGGTTTTTTAACCTTTTTTACATCTATTCTAGAACTTTGAACTGAGTTTTTAGATTTAGACAAATCCATCTTCATGCAATCCAAACTGTCGTAAATAATAGTGTCTTGTTTGATCAAATTTGTCTCAATATAATCCGAAGTGAGTGGGAACATATCCAAATTTTTGCTTTAAAGGCGAATAATCCAGATAACAAGATTCTTAATGAAAGCATGAAGTTCGTCTGTCACTAATAAAATGTTTTTTCACGTCCTTGTAAATTCACACTCGATTCATTTAAATACAAAAATACATCAGCTAAGTAAGCCAACAACAACATACACTCTTCATTCTGTAAAAACAATGAGAATGACATTAAAAATATTATTAATTCATCTCGCAATTCCAATATCCGGGTTATCACTTTCCCTCGCAATAACCATCCAACTTCTGTATGAAAAAAAGCTGTTTGATATTTTCGCCCATTTCATTGCATAGTTTAGCAAATAGCCTGTACTGTAATAGTAGGCTTTTAATAAAATTAACCATTTTTACAGCTTCAGAAAGAATTTGATTGAAATTTTCCGCCATGTTTTTTGCGACAAGAGCATATCTGTGAAGGAAGAAGTACGTCCATTTCGCCCTTGGTATAAGACGATCTTTTAATATTTTCATTAATCCACTGTTCTTTTCTCTTATCGCCTTTGCACCATCACTACATACTGCAATACATTTTGTTCAATCTATGTTAGTATAGTGTCTAGTAGCTTCATAAAGAACATCAAAAGGACGTTATCCTGTGGCATGATCCGGTACTGTTTCGCAAAACAAACATAATTTCACAAAACATAATAACTGATACATGTTTACTACATCTGTTGAATTACCCGATCGCGAACATCGGCAGCTATGTCATCGATTCGTCTTGATATTGTGTCGTTAGAAAACGGAATTCTTTTCAATTTTTTAGGCTTCCTTTACGCCTATTAAAACAGTGACCATATCAATTGCAGCAGAGGAGTGTATGGGGTTTGAGCACATTAGCTACTCTTAATGCTACGAGATAAGATACTTCAAGTACACTTTTATCAGTATGGTTTGACTTACAAATAGAAGTTTGTTGATTTCATATGGTATATAATTTTCTTTCGAAAAATTCCAAGGGTTTGTTTTTATGAGCCAGATGTTTAGTTTGCAAGTGTCGAACTAATTTTGATGGCTTCATGCTTTCATCGGAGAGAACTTGAAAGCAAACAATGCACTTTGGCTTCCCATTCATTGAGATAAAATCATAATTTAAATAACTGTAATTGTACAACCTTGTCTTATTACTAACCGATTCACTGGATGTAGATGGCTCACTTCGATTTTTCACAAATGTATCCATTTCGCATAAGAAATTAAAAAAAACAATTCAGATTCACGCTTGACCGCACACTAAAATAAAAGCATCAGACGTACGCTTCGTATTCGAAACTTAACTGAAGTTGTGCAATCGCAAGCGCCTCTTTTATACTAGTGATAGTACGACTTGCTCAAACGCATCTATATGCATGTTCCAATATGCTCTCTCAGCGAGTGTTATAGAAGTAGACCAAATTACAAAGAGCACGTACACATCAAGTTAGAACTTGTAAATTGCTCAAGTATGTACACGCCATACATGCATGTTCATACCCGTTTCTATAAACACATAAAATAGTAGGAGTAATAGCTAGTATTACATTTTTTATACTGTCGATATTTTCTTAATGTATAAGATTAGTGCAATGTGATTATATAATATTAAATATTTTTTCTTACATTTATAATTACTGTCAAAATTAAATTAGTAATAGTGAGGCCTACTGTTACTATTCCTTTGGCTGGGGAGGGGCCGCGAAATATGAATTTTATTTACTTTTAAACTACGCTGAACTAATGTAATAATTTCACGAAAATGTTCATTCAATAAATGAATTATTGAACGCAATATTAAGTTAAGTTATCTAGTTAGTCGGTTAGATATATATTCCACGAATTCCACGTAAATACAGTGTTTCTTAAATGAATACGCCATAAACCGGATATCGGTATATCGAATATATATATGTATAGTGCAGTAGTTTAGGTTAAACCTAAAACTAATTAATTAGTAACGCGACATAATTTTTTTTATGATTGAATATAGAGTATTACGAATTTAAATAATTTGTTTGTGTGATAACACAACGTATAACTCAACATGACGACTTATGGACAATACAAGGTGATTGATTCCGTTCACTTGGATGAAGGACCACGTGTCCAACATTAGTCATTAAAGTGAACCTAAACTCGTCTGAGAACACCAAGTGATTCGATTCTTCGTTCCAGTCACATCTTATTTAATTCTATGCTGAACCCCGTTATCAATTAATTTAAATCAGTAGCAACTGTAACAAAAGACGTTGATTGTGCTGCTACCTATGGCAAGCTGTTTCCAGCACCACTCGAGGAGAGCGCCAGCTCTCCTCGAGTGGTCGAGTGGTCGGATTTGGTAATCCGAACCATTATGTGAAAATCCGCAATGTATTGTTACAGTTTTCCTAAAATATGTGCGTTAATAACCGATTCTCTTAGGTCCGTCTTTTCCGCGGAAAATACTGACCAGAATTCCAGCGACAACTTGTCATATTTATCATTGATGCTTTATTAGCGAAATGGTACTGGCTTGATAATTTATCCGAGTCGTGGTGTCCCGATATGGCGAATTATACTGTCCAGCGTGGTAACAATCTCATCATACTCAAATACACATCTGCTCCTAAAGCATTCACTGTCTCCTGTGCGGTATCTCTTTTTTTTTGTATCGTGTGTTGAACGACTTTAGCTGAAAGCTTGACAAAATCCCAGGACTGCGTAGAGTGTACATAGTGTGTGTAAAATGCTCCATGGTTTTATTACTACACCTCCTCGTCCTAAGAGAATAAAAATGTTCATATGATTTTTGTCATCAACATTTAAGGGTAGCTGAAGAGGATACCGATTCCGCAAAAAAAAACAACCTCTCACATGCCGGTTCCGAGATTGCAACCCTATTAGAATCATTAACACACCAATTGCAATCGATTTCTACACTGCATAGATCACTTCGGAATACTACAACGTGTTTCAAAAGGACTTCATCTCAGTAGTAAGCACTGAGTAACTAGTACTAGTAACAAATTACTATGTCACTTGTCTTTTATTTATAACTATTTATCTGATGTCATGTTGGCATTTGTCATTTAATGATTAACAATATATTTTTTGCTTACAAATATTTTTTCTTACTTAATAGATAATACTACTAAATAATGTACACATTGCAAGAAAATATTTTTATTATTGAAGCATATTTCCGAAGTGCACAATTTGTTAACGGAGAATTCCTATGTGTAATGTAAGCGACAGTTTCACTTGCAATTTCCTAGTAGAGTGAATAATACCGCTTTACATCATCACGTTCGTCTAGTCGTGGAAAAGTTTCGGGCTACAATATCTGTGTTAAAAGGCAAAAGTTCTGGTTGACAACGTACATAGCAAAACATTGTTGAACACGTACAAAACCTTGTTGGAGAAAACCCACATACATCAGTTCAAACGAACGTATCTTCTAGTACCGTTCATAGAAATTTAAAGTGTCGTTTATAACAAATGTTCATTTGAAAAGTCAATCTAGTAGCATGTGATTTACTGAGAACATTTTGAAGTATGTCGTAAATTAAAATTTACTACTTAACCTACGAAGTCGTATATTTTGACAGTTTCATACATACAAATAAATAACAAATAATAGGTATTTATTGAAAACTATAACAAATGTTGAAAATGTTGTCCTTCAAGATCAATGCCTTTTAAAATCCTCCGTTCAAAATTTCTGATGATATTCTGCCACATTACTGGATTATTATTAATTTCAATGCATTTCTGTTCGATTCTCTGTAGCATATCATTCAAATTCAATATAGGTGTTCGAAATATGTTATTATTTAGATAAGGCCACAAAAAGAAGTCGCAAGGTGTTGTTAAATCGCATGAACGTGCAGGCCAGGCAATTTCAGTATTTCGACTAATTATACGCTCATCAAAAAATTCTCTTAAATAATCCAAAGATTCTGCAGTACAGTGACAAGGTGCTTCGTCTTGTTGGAAATATGCATTTTGAAGTTCATCATCATGCAACTGATTGACAAATGGTTGTAAAATTTCCGTACGGTACCTTTGAGCAGTTAACGTTCCCTGAAAAAATATTGGTCCAATGATTTGCCTTTGGCTTATCGCTGCCCAAAAACCAATTTTCTCTGGATGTAGCGATTCTTCATTAATTACATGTGGATTTTCACTACCCCAAATTCTTGTATTTTGTGAATTTAGGTATCCCGTTTTATAAAACCATGCTTCATCAGTAAAGATGACTCTTTGCGAAAGTTCTCCATTATTGTTCATATTTACAAACCAATTACAAAACTGTAGTCTACGTGGGTAATCAATTTCTAACAATTCTTGTACTGCTGTGACACGGTATGGATAAAGTTTCATATCTTTTTTAATAACTTGTGAGTTGTACCAACAGAAAGGTTTATTTGTTGACTCAAATGTGGAAGAGATGTTTGTGGTTCATTTTCCATTATTTCTTCAATACGATTGACAACTTGAGGTGTACGTTTCTTAACTGCTCCGCTGCCTGATTTTCTTAAGAGACTACCAGTTTCAGAAAAAAGTTTTAAAGTTCTATCCAAAGTATTCTTAAATTGTATATAATCTATTACAAAATGTGGAAACTCAACTTGAAATTCTACCATGCAATCTTGAACTGAATAAACCCATAAACCATCAATTTTATTACCACTTCGAAAATAAGCCTGGACTAAAAAAAATTTATGTTCTAAAGTGAAAGCCATTTTAAAACTGAGAAGCAATTTATTTCAACCAGAATCGACGCACGATTATTTTATGCACTAACCGATATTTGTGATTGACATTTTCAAATGTCATTTGGATTTACGTTTACGGAACAACAAACACATACTAATATATTTGCGTCTTATTCTATCATAATTTCAAAGTAACCTAGATTGACTTTCCAAATGAACACACGTTATATGTATCCATACAAAGTATCGATTGTTCAACAGATCTTTCCTAGAGATCACGTTAGTAGGCTTAATTATTGCAATTTCTTTCAAGAAAGTTTAAATAATGACGAAATTCTTGATCTAAGTTTTTTTACTGATGTAGCATGGTTTCATTTAAGTGGGTTTATAATGTCTATGGTCTATAAACAATCCAAACAATCACATCGAAGTTCTTTTACATCGTGTTAAAGTTGGAGTATGGTTAGCTGTATCTCGTCATAGAAAAATAAGACCAATATTTTTTCACAATAACATTAATATTCAACGATACCGAGAACAGTTATTAACACCATTTTTAACTCAAGCTCAACGAGACGAATTCAATGGAGTTACTTCCAGCAAGATAAGGCTACTGCACATACAACTCGTAAAAATTTAGCGCTTTTAGAAGTTTACTTCCCTCATCGAGTTATAAGCTGAGGTGATTGGCCAGCGCGGTCACCAGATCTTATTCCGTTATATTTTTCTATTTTCGGATTGCTAAAAAATGAAGTATATATAAGACAAGAATGAATAACTTAAATGACTTGATGAATACAATTACAATTAAATATAATGAAATAACACCAAATGTATTGCAGAATATTTTTAACGACATAAAACATCGTATTGCATTATGCATTTAACAGAATGGTGACCATTTTGAACACTTGCTGTAAATTATAATAATTAAAATTTCTACAAATTAGGTACTATTTACCATTTTGAACACTTATTGTAAATTATAATAATTAAAATTTCTACGAATTAGGTATTTACCTTGGTTGTTTGATTAATATCCTATCTTTAAAGTTTTCTTAAATAAATTTTTAAATAAATTAATAATCTAATTGTCTTGTTATTAATTTCATCATCATATCTATCGATGATAAATTTTGACAGTGACAGGTAGACAACCTTCATACCATTTAATCTATATCCGCATTTGAAGAATACAGAACATCATAAATTATTGGAGAAATTCATGAACAACTAGATGTAGTTCTTTTTGAAACACGTTGTATAATGATTCAAGTCTTTCATTTGTATCTAATTTCCTTTCTCTTCTTTTGATGTTGAAATTTATACCTCCAATAGTGTATATACAACGACTCTGACCACAACAAATAGACATTGGAAAGATAACTGTTTTTTGTAGTTTCATCTAAATTTATAACAAATTCCAGAAAATCCGAATTAAGAAAATATTGGCTAAACCGCATACAAAAGCAATCATTTACTACAGAAACAAAACCAAAACAGTTATTAAGTGCATGATATTATTATAAGCAACCCTTCCGTGGATTAAATAATAGATGAATATTGACAGCCCACTATAATTAAAATACCCTTTCGTAAAGAAAAGGAGAAGGAAAGTCATTTTCCTTCCTGACACTATGATTAGCTTATTTCCTAAATTTTAAATTTCTCTTTATGTTTCTGTTGGGGCATCATGGATTTGTGTAAAATTATTAAGACAAATTTGTCGACATTACATAATATTTTAAAATTAAAATAGAACGAATGGTTAAAATCTTCACTTCTTTAATACGTAATATCGTAAAACGACTAATATGTAGACGATATTGTACTTTGTTTCGCCGGAACACTAAGACAACTATACTTGCTACTGGAATTCGTCAATTATATTCATAAAAATATTGAATTTACCATTGAACAAGAAGTAAACAATAGCATTAATTTTTTGGATCTAACTATTAAAAATTTCAACAATAAATTAGAGTTAGACATTTACTATAAAGAATTTTATACAGACATAACTATACATAATTCGTCAATACATCCCATACAACACAAATTAGCGGGTTTCCATAGTTTTTTACATAGATTAATAAATTATCCACTATCCAAAGAAAATTATGAAAAAGAACTAAATTTAGTCAAACAAATAGCAATAAATAACGTCTACACAGATACTCTGTGCTAACAAAAAAACTTTTCAAAAAAGCTATCTCTATTGTATATCCTGTAATAAAAGATAAGCAAAATTCAAAATTTAGATTACAAACGTGCACTGGGAAACCTAATAAACATATTTCAATGTATTTAAAAAAACTTAATACAGGGTGTGTATAAATTGGTGAATAATCTGCACGTGGAATGTTTCCTTATATTCTAAGCAATTTTTATATATTTTTCTTTGTTTATTATATACAGTATGTTTCACTTTTCATGGGTACACCTAAATAACTTTTTTATTTTGAAAGCAATCAATTTAAAATTTTTATCAGTTATGTAGGCCATGACGATGCACCTTTTCGTATGAATAGAGTTCTTGTAAAGTAAATATCTAGCCAACTATAATTAAAATAAAAAATAGTGTTTCTAGTAATATCATACTAGCGATTAAGATAGAGCAAAAAAGTATTAGGAAAAATTTTTACAAATCATTCGAGAACCCCTAATACCAAATTTCGTTCAAAATTTTTCATTTTTAAATTCTTCTACATTTTTATGCTATCTGTAGATAATAATTTGTTATTGCAATAATAAGAGTGCCATGAAGCAAAAAAATAATTTGTCAGTTCAAACGTCAATTCACAACAGTTTACTTCAGTTGTAACTAGGGATAGACATTTAACTATTGCTCAAAAAGTAGAAATTATTCCAATTGTTGGTGATAATGTGCGTTCTAGAGAGGCTGCTAAAGAGTTTAATGCGAGGCATCCTGAACGCCACCCGTCCGTCATCGAACTGTTGCATACATGAATAACATTTTCAACACTACTGGAAATGTTGCTAAACCACGTCAACAAGAATTGAACAATCGAGAACATGTTACGTTTTAAATGGACCACGCTGAATATATAAATTAAGCACGTGAATTTTTAAAAATGCGCTGTGCTCTTGCACATATCTTTTCGCGCAAGTCAAACCGACTTTCGTTATTGTAACCCAGGCGGTCTGGCCATTTCTCATTATTTTTCCACTTGATCGTTAACCTTTGTTTCGGTTCGAGCTGTGTCTGGTTCTTCGACTGTGGCCTATTTCAAAGCCTTTATTATCCTACTCTTATCCGAGTGGAATAGCGTCGAAAAGATGGATATAAGGATAGTAAGGAATAAAATTGTATCTTTGTTGGGATAAGAGTCCCTTTTGCGGAGAATACAATTCCGCTAAACGGATAAAACTATTGTGATAGACGATTTCGTTACCATATATGCTTGTGCCGCAAAACAAAAAGAGAAAACCCCCTTCTTCAAGGGTAAGTTGCTTTATATTTCTAAACTAATGACTTTACGTACGAATCATATTTTATATTGTGCAAATTCTTTCTGTTCTTTTTTTTTCTAAATTTTCTATCAACGTGTCTACGTTTTATGGTAGACTCCTTTTTTTATTATATGGAAGCTGATTTTCGCCTTTTGTTTTACATAATAGGGAAATAGTAATACCTCAAGACGCGAGGAGTGGAAAAAAAAAAAGAAAATGTAAGAATTTCCAGACGACCATAAATCGACAATCACATCTGGACAGTTTTTGTGGGTGTACTTATGAAGACATCTGGTCTGTTTGGGACACTTAAGTATCTTTAGTTTTATTTTACATATTAAATTCTTTGATTCTTTAAAAAAATTGATTTACGTGTTTTAGTAATTTGTAATAACATTTAAATAATCAATTAGCTAAATTTCTATCACTTGTAAAAAAAATTAAGTAAACTTGTTAAGACACCTGTTACCGATTTAAAGATTGTTTTTTGTATGTAAGATATTTCGAAATAACACCGTTTTATGCTGTATAATCATTATACTGCGAAATCGCCCTTGGTGGGTTTGACAAGATACTTGCAATGTCTTTTTTTGTTTGTCTGTAATTAGACATTTCACCTTTTTTTTATTATTATTAGACCTAGGAAACCATACTAAATTATACTACCAAGATCTCTTTATAAGTAAAATACAGCCGCTTAGCTGAGATTACTACCACTTCTAGTTTTCTTATCATTCCTTTTCTATATCATTTCTTACTCTCTTAAAATTCCAATGCCCTATATTAGTTATACGATTCGCATGCGTAATAGGTGGAAAGACGCCCATCTTCGACAAGTTAGCCGTGTAGTCTTGAGGATCTAAGGTAGGTTGAATTTAGGAGGTAAGAAGGTTTAGCGTCTGGCGCACATCGGCAGATTTCGAAGAGTGCGGCGAGCCTTTTATCATAGCAACCACCATTTCGATGCAGTAATATTAGCAGCGTATCGTAATAATCCCCACACGAGTTTACGAGATATGGCTAGCAGCCTCTCGGGTAGAACGTACATTATCACCAACAATTCTAATAATTTCTACTTTTTGAGCAATACTTAAATGTCTATGGGCCATTGCTCAGCAAAGTTCAATAGTTACAACTGAAATAAACTGTTTAGTAAATTGACGTTTGAACTGACAAATTATTTTCTTTCTTCATGGCACTCTTATTATTGCAATAAGAAACTATTATCTACAGATAGCATAAAAATGTAGAAGAATTTAAAAATGAAAAATTTTCAGAGAAATTTGGTATTAAGGATTCTTGAGTGATTTGTAAAAACTTTTTCTAATACTTTTTTGCTTAATCGCTAGCATGACTTTACTTGAAACAGTACTTTTTATTTTAATTATAGTTGGCTAGATATTGACTTTATAAAATCTCTATTCACACAAAAAAGTGCATAGTCGTGGCCTACACAACTGCTAAAAATTTTATATTAAGTATTTTCAAAATAAACAAGTTATTTAGGTGTCTCCCCATGAAAAGTGAAACATACTGTATATATATATATATATATATATAAGGTAAACTTAATAAGAATAAGTCGGCGATTAAAGGTCTGGTTTACTTCAAAGTATATATATTTAAAACAACCCTACATGTTTCGGCAATAATGCCTTTGTCGAGGGAATAAAAAATATATAGATATTTTTTATTCCCTTGACAAAGGCATCACTGCCGAAACATGTAGGGTTGTTTTAAATATATATACTTTGAAGTAAACCAGACCTTTAATCGCCGACTTATTAAGTTTACCTTATCATACCAAGGTCATGAAAATATTATATTTTTATATATATATATATATATATATATATATATATATATATAGTATTTTCGTGACCTTGGTATGATAAGGTAAACTTAATTAGTCGGCGATCAAAGGTCTGGTCATTACTTCAAAGTGTATATATTTAAAACAATCCTACATGTTTCGGCAATGATGCCTTTGTCAAGGATATAAAAAATATAAATGACAGAATATAAATGTCAAGTAATTGAGTTGCTATGGTTTAAATTATTCAAAAATACATTCAAATAGTAATAATAAATCATGCCTTAGTATTCCAAAAAATAGATAGCAAGGTGAGAACAGATGTGTTGTTCGCTGCTAGCAGCTTGTGTTTTTTTCTGGGTATGAATTTGTGTGTTGGTTGCTGCTGGCAGCTTGCGTGTCTTTGAGTGTGTGATTTTGTGTTTGTGTAAGAGCGTAAGTATAGGGTTTTGTATGATGGTGCGCTCGTGCGTGTGTTAAGTGACCGGTCACGTAAATTAGAGAGATCGGATAACCATCCGGTGCGTAGGGCCGCCATCCCTTTCCCGACAACTTCTTTACTTTTCCGTGCAGTACTTCGACGGCCCGCCCCCCGCCCCAACGAGGCAAGGCGCAGACCAGCGAAGCGCACCCTGCACGGGGTCGCTCATCGCAACCGAGGGAACACTCTTAGTGGCTACCTCGGTGAAGGACGGTCACACAATGTGCCATCTTAACGTTTACCGCAAAAGCGGGGGCAATGCACACACGTCGAACGTGTGTGTGCTGTTAACGGCAGCCTAGCCAGGTTGCCGCCCAGGACCGGTCCTAGTGGTGTGTGCAATGCACGGCGCCGAGGTTTGCGCCGCGTAGCTTGGTTCCTCACTCATGCTGGAAAGGCGGAATGGCACCTGACCGCCCATCGGGCAGACCCCCCTAGAGTTTTGTAGCGCATATGTTAGGCTACAACCCAGTAGAGGACCACATCAGCACAAAACAAAAAACAAAAAACGAAAACGAGAAAAGGCAAGACATGAGTTATTATTACGTATGCGCCCGTGGAGCGTCTTAAGATGCAAAGTTGTCGGCATTCGCCCAAAACGAGAAGGAAAACCACGAAAACCTAATCGGACAACTAGACAGGAATCAAAACACGGAACAGTTAGCATGATAAGCAAAAGTACATGATATTTAAAAGTAAAGATATTTAAATAACATAAGATATATAACAAAAAAAAAATATAATATGAAGGTAAATTGTAGATCGTTACAAAATTAAGTTATAGTATATACTGCTTAAATTTTGTATATCATTTCTGTTGTTAATTGAATTTTTTTCTTGTTTAATACTAATCATTTCTTTAATTTGTCTTTTCATTGTGTGTTGTTCTTTATCAATTATCTGTGTGTTTTCAAAATCGAAATGGTGATCGCGTTGTAGTTTGTGTGTAGATAATGCAGTTTTGTCTGTTTTAGAGTATTTGTGGGCTTGTATTCTTTTGTATAAATATTGTTTCGTTTGACCTATGTAGCAACTATCGCAATCGCGACATGGTATTTTATATACGACATGTGTTTCTCGATTTTTTTCAATTTTAGGTTTAAGTTTTGAAAATAAGTGTTTATTAGTATTACTAAGTTTATATGTTGTAGCTATATCATATTTTTTTAAAATGTATTTAATTTTTTCCGATAGTTGTGGAACATATGGAATCGTGATATATGTTGTGTCATTGTTCAAATTTTTATTGGTGTCTGCAGTGTTGTATATTTGGTGTACTCTTTTTTTAATAGTTTGGTCTACAAGTTGTGGTGGATAATTATTATCAGTTAAGATTGTTTTAATTTTTTTGATGTTATCTTTTCTGTATTGAGCATGTGATAGTTTTACTGCCCTATCAGTCAGATTATTTATAATCATTTTATTGAATACTGTAGGAGCATTTGAGTGGTAATTCATATATCGAAAAGAAGCTGTGGGTTTATTATACCAATTTGTATAAATAGTACCCTGTCTATCATAGCTCAAAGAAACATCAAGAAAATTAAGGAACAAAAAGTACCAACTAATCACAAAATTATATCACTTGATGTAGAATCTTTATATACTAACATTCCTACAGATCTAGCTATAAACATAATAGAATCCAAATGGGATGAAATTAATCCACACACATCACTAAATAAAAACGAGTTTATTAGAGGTATACACTTCTGTCTCGACAACACATATTTTCAATACAAAAATTCTTTTTATAGTCAAACATTTGGTATTGCCATGGGCTCTCCTTTAGCTGCTCCTATTGCAAATCTAGTAATGGAACATTTAGAACAAAATGTTATCAATTCATTAGACTTCCACCCCATTTTTTTTGAAAAGATACGTCGATGATATCATAACATGTATTCCGACCAACAAAATAAACTATCTCTTAAATAAATTCAACAATTTTCACAACAAATTAAAATTCACTATTGAAGAAGAATCTAATAACAGTATTAATTTTCTTGATGTTTCTTTGAGCTATGATAGACAGGGTACTATTTATACAAATTGGTATAATAAACCCACAGCTTCTTTTCGATATATGAATTACCACTCAAATGCTCCTACAGTATTCAATAAAATGATTATAAATAATCTGACTGATAGGGCAGTAAAACTATCACATGCTCAATACAGAAAAGATAACATCAAAAAAATTAAAACAATCTTAACTGATAATAATTATCCACCACAACTTGTAGACCAAACTATTAAAAAAAGAGTACACCAAATATACAACACTGCAGACACCAATAAAAATTTGAACAATGACACAACATATATCACGATTCCATATGTTCCACAACTATCGGAAAAAATTAAATACATTTTAAAAAAATATGATATAGCTACAACATATAAGCTTAGTAATACTAATAAACACTTATTTTCAAAACTTAAACCTAAAATTGAAAAAATCGAGAAACACATGTCGTATATAAAATACCATGTCGCGATTGCGATAGTTGCTACATAGGTCAAACGAAACAATATTTATACAAAAGAATACAAGCCCACAAATACTCTAAAACAGACAAAACTGCATTATCTACACACAAACTACAACGCGATCACCATTTCGATTTTGAAAACACACAGATAATTGATAAAGAACAACACACAATGAAAAGACAAATTAAAGAAATGATTAGTATTAAACAAGAAAAAAATTCAATTAACAACAGAAATGATATACAAAATTTAAGCAGTATATACTATAACTTAATTTTGTAACGATCTACAATTTACCTTCATATTATATTTTTTTTTTGTTATATATCTTATGTTATTTAAATATCTTTACTTTTAAATATCATGTACTTTTGCTTATCATGCTAACTGTTCCGTGTTTTGATTCCTGTCTAGTTGTCCGATTAGGTTTTCGTGGTTTTCCTTCTCGTTTTGGGCGAATGCCGACAACTTTGCATCTTAAGACGCTCCACGGGCGCATACGTAATAATAACTCATGTCTTGCCTTTTCTCGTTTTCGTTTTTTGTTTTTTGTTTTGTGCTGATGTGGTCCTCTACTGGGTTGTAGCCTAACATATGCGCTACAAAACTCTAGGGGGGTCTGCCCGATGGGCGGTCAGGTGCCATTCCGCCTTTCCAGCATGAGTGAGGAACCAAGCTACGCGGCGCAAACCTCGGCGCCGTGCATTGCACACACCACTAGGACCGGTCCTGGGCGGCAACCTGGCTAGGCTGCCGTTAACAGCACACACACGTTCGACGTGTGTGCATTGCCCCCGCTTTTGCGGTAAACGTTAAGATGGCACATTGTGTGACCGTCCTTCACCGAGGTAGCCACTAAGAGTGTTCCCTCGGTTGCGATGAGCGACCCCGTGCAGGGTGCGCTTCGCTGGTCTGCGCCTTGCCTCGTTGGGGCGGGGGGCGGGCCGTCGAAGTACTGCACGGAAAAGTAAAGAAGTTGTCGGGAAAGGGTTGGCGGCCCTACGCACCGGCTGGTTATCCGATCTCTCTAATTTACGTGACCGGTCACTTAACACACGCACAAGGGCACCATCATACAAAACCCTATACTTACGCTCTTACACAAACACAAAATCACACACCCAAAGACACGCAAGCTGCCAGCAGCAACCAACACACAAATTCATACCCAGAAAAAAACACAAGCTGCTAGCAGCGAACAACACATCTGTTCTCACCTTGCTATCTATTTTTTGGAATACTAAGGCATGATTTATTATTACTATTTGAATATATCTTTGAATAATTTAAACCATAGCAACTCAATTACTTGACATTTATATTCTGTCATTTATATTTTTTATATCCTTGACAAAGGCATCATTGCCGAAACATGTAGGATTGTTTTAAATATATACACTTTGAAGTAATGACCAGACCTTTGATCGCCGACTAATTAAGTTTACCTTATATATATATATATTGTAATGGTGCAAGGCATACACATTGAGCTGCATCTGAAATGGGAAAAATAAGATATACAAAATAAGAAAAGGGTAATAAAAGGTTATGTAAGTGATATTATCATGTATTAGTAGTGTCGAAATGCATACGAATTTTAATAACGACAATATTATTTTCTTAAATTTCTTTATTTATATTTCTTTCCTTAATTTCTTTTTTATTATTTCTTATTCAAATTTCAAATATTAGCGCGAAAAACACATATTCAAATTCATATGCATTTTCAATTTATATCGACGCTAGTAAGCCACGCCTACAAATTGACATCTGGCAAATGTAAATATTTATCGTGCGCAGTACTCAATTTGTAACATTAAGTTCTACATTAACCTAACTTGTTAATTTATTAAATAATTTTTAAAATCTGTAAGAATAGTAATATTAGTCAAATTCCATCTATGTAAAAATGTTAATAAGGTAAAACATCGAGACTTTTTGGCATCATTAGATAGCTAAGTTTGGTAAAACAAACAGACGCTATCGGCATCATCATCTTTTGAAATTTATAAAATAGTAGAGGCATTTTTTTGACCTTCCTTAGAAATTGTTATAAATCTTTAATTAAAATCACTAATTTTGTATAACGTAATTAAAAATATCCTGCCTGTGAATAAACACGATCTTCGAGAGAAATTTCTTCAAGAAATTTCGATTTTAAACGTATTTACGAACAACAAAGCGTCATAGACGAAATTTCACCATAATCGCCAGAAATTCCAAAGAAATACTATCAAGAAACCGTCACAGAACATCTACGGAACTGATTATCATTCAAAAACATCGATACCTGTAATCCTACAGCCAGACAAGAACGTAGAGAGAAATTAGGCATCCGAAACCAAGACCGAAGAAAATCTTCGAAAGCGTCACCGGGAACAGTCACGCACGCCGTCAACCATTTGAACAGCTATCGGACCTTTTTCGATCGTTGTGGATCATCCCATTTGATGCGTACGTTCTACAAATAAACATCAGGATTATTATAATCACAGGTTACAGATAAAAAGTATTTATTTTTCAAAATTTTTAATTCTTTTAATTTATAAACTAATAAAACTCTCGATTTGTTTACCTAACCTAAATGTCCAATACTTGTATTAATATTTCATAAATAACCAATTTTAACGTAGGAATTATAATTAAAGGTACTTACCATTATCGTTATAAGATTATTTACATTGTTATCTATATTTCTATAAGCGAAAACACACATAACCACCTTATTTTATTATATAACACCTTGTTGTCTTTCTTATATGTAGTTTCGTTAATTTCACCCTTTGCTATACATGTTATTTTATTACAGTTTTCTTTTATAGCAATAAACTTAATATTTTTATTATCATATCAATCTTTTATTTGTCTATATTTACTTGTAGGAGTTATTTCTTTAAGCCTTAACATTAATAGTTTACTTTTATGGAAGCAACGACTTAGATCTAACGAAGAGCCTGAGATTTCACATTTAATTAAGCTTTTTAATTTAGTTTCATGCGATCCGACTAGTTGGCAATTTAGAACACAGATAGAGCAGTTTGAGGAGTTATATAAAGGCGCCCATCTTTTAATTTCAAAATTAATATTTTTTGAACTCGTTCATTATATTTATTATCACCTCAGCGATTTATCATTTGCCAGCTCAACGAGAGGCAATGTAACACTTCATTTGACGCATCAACGTGGAGGCCAGATTGCTTCTTTTAAATAACTGGACTACAACATAAATTAAGACAAATAATTGCTTCATTCAAAATTATTTTACATATATAATTTAGACGAAAGGTGTATGTTATTACTGTATTTGTGTGTAGAATTGTGTACCTATTTTTCCTATTGTTCAGCTGATTTTTACCTACAATTCTTCACATCCCAGACTTTGAAGGAGTTACGGATATAGTAAAGGTTAGTGAAGGGGAAATATCACCTTGTATGTACGTTGTTTATTTAACTTTTGTCTACTTATATTATTACTGTGTCTCGAATATTGTTTATACACATTTATATCATAAATTTCTACTCATCAACTATTCATTATAATAATTCTATCAACAACTAACGAAAAATATCAATATCAACTCTTTGCATAATATTACTTCAATCAATATTAATATGGACACCAGACACAGAACAAAAGCAGTAAAGGACACTACAGAAGAAGACAGGGCAGAACAGGGAGACATTCCGGTTGCACAAACTTCCACAGCTGAAGAGGTAAGTTCACTAGATAACAGTCAGGTGATGATGAACATGTTACAGACACTAATGACACAAATAAATGATTTAAAACAAGAGGTAAAACAAGATAACAAGGACTTAAAACAAGAACTAACTAATAGTAATAATGACTTAACAAATAAATTAGATACTAATCACAATAATTTAATGAACAAAATAGATACAACTTTTAAAATTATCAACAAAAAAATAGATTCCTGCCATGCAGATTTAATACAAACTATTAATAACACAGTTAATACACATAAAGAGGTACAGGATAAGGATACAACTAACAATAGACACCATAACAACAATAAAGAGGCAACGAAAATAATACAAAAGCCGAATATAAACAATCTGCGTAGATACCAAGTTAAAAATAATTTATACAACCAATTCCAAATAAAAGACAAAGCATACCAGATTTTCTTAATAAACAATGAAAGGGAATATAATAATTTTAACATAGAGAAGACGGGGATCAATAACATTAATTTTAATTTATCCAATATCAAAATCAAGAATATTAATCATAATTATGCAATCAACTTAATACAAACTAACAAAATTAACATACAAAACACCACTTTAATTGCACCAAATTTAACTATACACGATAATTTGATAACTAACTTAATAAATAAAGAAGGCATGATGAACAATTCAATGATATACGAATACTTAAATCATAACAATTTCCTTAATATTATATACAGTATAAAAATCAATACCTATTTACACATTTACACCAAAATTATAACTACATACACACTAATTAACAAAAACCTACATAAATCTCAAGGAAGAGGCAACATGATATTTTTACACAGGGATAACAGCATCAATATCTTTAAAACAGTTCGTCGAAAATTAACTATTTAAATAAATACGATGACAGAATATCGATATTCTAATACACAGGATGATGAACAAAGCAGAATACGGGGATACGAGTTATAATTACAGATAAATTAAAATAATTACACGTATATTAAACATAAACAAACAGATGATAAACACAATTTAATAAGAAAAAGAAAGAACACATAATAAAACTATAATACAACAAATGAACATATAACAAGTTATATAATTAATAAATAAAATTAAAGAGAAAACAAACATAGCTGGAGCTAAAATACAAATACTAGTTAACAATAATTAAGAGATACTATACTCTGTGAGAAAAAAGGTAACACCACATATTCAGATGGTTAAAACAAGCTTACAAAAGAACAATTATTTAAAATAATATTGGTACTATCAATCGAATTAATCAAAGGGGAACGTATTCACTTATAAACATGCTAATTTTAAAATAAAATGAAAGTTTGAACGTATTATTATTGAGAAAGAGAGAGCATAATTGAAAATAAATAATAAAGGAGTGTAGATATGACATAAAAGGGACTAGGTAAAGATTTTAAAGGTTGAAGGTATTAATACATATGATAGGGGTGTATAGAATTATATAAAAATAAATGAATTATTATAATTATTATGAAAATATTAAAATATAGACAAAAGTGTCTTCTTATAAGGTAGAAAATATATGTTAAAAGGAGTGGTATTTTTATGATTGAGAATAGAATGTGAATGTAACGTCTTGTATGTATGAGGAGAGAATTATTTATTATGAAAGCTAAAGCTTATATCAGTATATCAATTATAATTGGTTATTCTTAAAAGATTAAGAATAACCAATTATTAATAGAATTATAAAGCATGCACCATCAATGAAAGATATAAATAAAATAACCCCAATGATAATACTACGAACAAATACCTGAATATATAATGTAATTAGTACCAGAAGTAAATAATACAAATTTAAAACCACAGAAAACAGCCCATTATTACAATCAAATATGAATACAGTTATCAAAATCATTATAATTATTAAAAAGTATGTTATAGCTCGTAAATAAAAAGATTATAATAACAATAACTAATAAATTATACAAAAACTATAAATATAAACAAAGACAACATTAACATTAAGATAAATAATAATTAAATAAACTAAAACTTATACTAAAAGAGGAATTTTATAGTGCAATTAAACATTTCTTGAATATTAGTTATATAAAATATATAAGAAGTTATTCCTGTTAATAGATTAATACATTTTTATAATCATTACTCATTATTCTTAAATTCGTTGACACATATAATAAGATTAGTATAGCAAGGTTGTTATTTTCCATTTCATGTATCTAGTTTGGGAAAAGAATATCCTCATTTGCATATTCAGACATCTTTTCCACGGGGATTATGTAATGGTGCAAGGCATACACATTGAGCTGCATCTGAAATGGGAAAAATAAGATATACAAAATAAGAAAAGGGTAATAAAAGGTTATGTAAGTGATATTATCATGTATTAGTAGTGTCGAAATGCATACGAATTTTAATAACGACAATATTATTTTCTTAAATTTCTTTATTTATATTTCTTTCCTTAATTTCTTTTTTATTATTTCTTATTCAAATTTCAAATATTAGCGCGAAAAACACATATTCAAATTCATATGCATTTTCAATTTATATCGACGCTAGTAAGCCACGCCTACAAATTGACATCTGGCAAATGTAAATATTTATCGTGCGCAGTACTCAATTTGTAACATTAAGTTCTACATTAACCTAACTTGTTAATTTATTAAATAATTTTTAAAATCTGTAAGAATAGTAATATTAGTCAAATTCCATCTATGTAAAAATGTTAATAAGGTAAAACATCGAGACTTTTTGGCATCACTAGATAGCTAAGTTTGGTAAAACAAACAGACGCTATCGGCATCATCATCTTTTGAAATTTATAAAATAGTAGAGGCATTTTTTTGACCTTCCTTAGAAATTGTTATAAATCTTTAATTAAAATCACTAATTTTGTATAACGTAATTAAAAATATCCTGCCTGTGAATAAACACGATCTTCGAGAGAAATTTCTTCAAGAAATTTCGATTTTAAACGTATTTACGAACAACAAAGCGTCATAGACGAAATTTCACCATAATCGCCAGAAATTCCAAAGAAATACTATCAAGAAACCGTCACAGAACATCTACGGAACTGATTATCATTCAAAAACATCGATACCTGTAATCCTACAGCCAGACAAGAACGTAGAGAGAAATTAGGCATCCGAAACCAAGACCGAAGAAAATCTTCGAAAGCGTCACCGGGAACAGTCACGCACGCCGTCAACCATTTGAACAGCTATCGGACCTTTTTCGATCGTTGTGGATCATCCCATTTGATGCGTACGTTCTACAAATAAACATCAGGATTATTATAATCACAGGTTACAGATAAAAAGTATTTATTTTTCAAAATTTTTAATTCTTTTAATTTATAAACTAATAAAACTCTCGATTTGTTTACCTAACCTAAATGTCCAATACTTGTATTAATATTTCATAAATAACCAATTTTAACGTAGGAATTATAATTAAAGGTACTTACCATTATCGTTATAAGATTATTTACATTGTTATCTATATTTCTATAAGCGAAAACACACATAACCACCTTATTTTATTATATAACACCTTGTTGTCTTTCTTATATGTAGTTTCGTTAATTTCACCCTTTGCTATACATGTTATTTTATTACAGTTTTCTTTTATAGCAATAAACTTAATATTTTTATTATCATATCAATCTTTTATTTGTCTATATTTACTTGTAGGAGTTATTTCTTTAAGCCTTAACATTAATAGTTTACTTTTATGGAAGCAACGACTTAGATCTAACGAAGAGCCTGAGATTTCACATTTAATTAAGCTTTTTAATTTAGTTTCATGCGATCCGACTAGTTGGCAATTTAGAACACAGATAGAGCAGTTTGAGGAGTTATATAAAGGCGCCCATCTTTTAATTTCAAAATTAATATTTTTTGAACTCGTTCATTATATTTATTATCACCTCAGCGATTTATCATTTGCCAGCTCAACGAGAGGCAATGTAACACTTCAATATATATATAAGTATGAAAAAAACCACATCCGTCCAGAAACGTGCATATATCGATATTTCACTGTCGTTACAGATCATCAGTACACGATATTCTAACATGGACATGATTTTATTATTATACTTTCTTGTATATATACGAATTATATTGAATTTAATTGGAGTGAGAAATAGCAATTATTCAAATCTCCTCTCACATGTAATTGTCGCTAAATTTGTGCAATTATTATTATACAAGAAAGTATAATAATAAAATCATGTCTATGTTAGAATATCGTGTACTGATGATCTGTAACGACAGTGAAATATCGATATATGCACGTTTCTGGACGGATGTGGTTTTTTTCATACAATTTTCATTATCCGCACAGGTGGATGGCTAACGTCGCGACGTGTTTGCGTCTACATTCTTCGGCAGGAGTAATCTTGTCAGATTGTAGAATCAATTGCACAAATTTAGCGACAATTACATGTGAGAGGAGATTTGAATAATTGCTATTTCTCACTCCAATTAAATTCAATATATATAAGTATATATATATATATATATATATATATTAGAAAAATTATATATAAAATTAACATATTTCTTCGTTATTTAATTTATTAGAAAGATAATTTTGAATAAACGTTCAAAATTATAATAATTTACTGTTTACAGCAGAATAATAAAAATTGTATTTTTGGTAGTAAAAATTAGAAAATTTGCCGACATCATGTAAAGTTATTATCAACCGTTGGAACTTTATTTATAAGGAATATATCGAAGAATTACAAAAGGAAAGACACCAGGTGTAGATTGTCCGTTAAGTCCTACACACCCTATATAAACACAGTTTTCAAAACTAATAATAATTTATCAAAACATATTAAAGACAATAAAGATACAACAGATAAAAATAAGAGATCTGGAGTCTAAGTTAATATGTGGATGCGGTAAGATATATGTTGGTCAAACAGGAAGATCGTATCAAAAACGCATTGCTAATCATCGTTCTTCGTTTAGAAATAAAAACCAAGATTCCAGTTTGGCTAATCATTTATTAGAAGAAAACCACAGTTTTAACAAGGATTTTCAAATTCTACATTTAAAATAAAGGCAATAAATTAAATTTACTGGAAAGTTTAGAAATCAATAAATTAAAACAATCGCAAATTGAGTTTGTAACGTGCTCTTTAGCTGTAAATACCTGATGAAACTACTGTGCTGGCGAAAAATTACCGTCTTTTTACGATTACATATTAAAAAGTGAAGATTTTAGCCACTAGTTTTATTTATATTTTAAATTATGGATCTTCATCAAGTAAAAGCCCAATCAATAGCATTTTAATTTTAAATTCGACACTTCAACTGCGAAGTGAGATTTTTATATTATCTACCTAGTTATGGGCGAAGGGCGTAATAAGAAAAGCTATATTTTATTTTTCAACATATGACCTACTAAAGATTACACACTTATTTCAGTTTTTTTCTAATAATCCTGTGCCTACCAAAATAATTCTTTTAAGTCTTCATAATTTCCTTCACCGCTTCTTTCAGGTAATCATCTGAAGAAAAACGTCATCCGCGCAGATGCTTTTTAATAAAGAGATAGTAATCTATCGGTGCCAAATCTGGGCTATAGGATGGATATTCAATCTCTACAAAGTCATAATTGTTAATTATTTCTCAGATTTGACGGGCCTTGTGAACTCTGCAATTGTCATGGAGCACCATAATCTTTGGAGCAAAGTTTTGGGATCTTTTTTGGTGGTTTTCAAATTTCAGATTGTGTCTTTATATAACTAGCCTTCAAAAACTTTCCTCGTTACCATAGGCTGTTTTTTAAGTAATTAAGTAATCAAAGACGCACATGCGAAGCTTTAGAAAACTTCAAATTCTGACAGTTGTCATACATAAATTCAAATTATGAACCCTTATATTTTTTAAATTATTTTATTATAATGTTACATAAAATATTTATGATTCAAAGTTACTATAGAACTGGCCAAAAACTAGAAAATGGAGATTGGGTTTATTCCACTAATCAGTGCTTACAGGACTTCCAGCAACCGTATCCTAATCTGCCAGTTACTTACGCACAACTGCAAAAACATTCATAAAACAGGCTTGTGTTATTAAATTTTGTGAAACAGGAGCAATAACTCGTAAACCTAATGGCGGAGCACCTAGAAAACGAACAGCAAATTGCATAGAGGATATTCGGCGTCGAATGGACAACTCGCCCAAAAAATCAATCGCAAAGCTTTCTCAAGAAGTTCATTTGTCAGTGGGAACATGCTATACCGTTTTAAAAAAGAATTTAAAGCGGTTTCCATATAAAATTCAAGTATTTGTTTAACTCGCTCAGGTAGATTTTGGTACGAGAACACAGTGCTGCCAATGGTTTTTACATAATATTAATAACTAATCCGTAACAGCTGAAATATACCGAAATGAATTATTACAACGTTTTATTAATGAACTTCATGATGACGAACTTATAGAAGGTTTTTTGTCAGCAAGATAATTCACCGACGCACAAATCTCGAAATATTTGCAACAATTTTTCGACAATAAAATTATGAATTTTCCTCCAATATCTCCGGATCTGACAATTTTTTAGATTACATTTTTTTACATAAGTATGTAAAGAATACCATTTTTAGAACCAGACATAACACAATCGCAGAGCTTCGCATTGCTACTAGAGATTTCTGTGTTGACATGACCCCACAACTCTTGGTAAATGCATTTGAGAACATGAATGGACAACTCACCCAAAAGATAAATCGCAGCAAGTTCATTTGTCAGTGGGAACATGTCATACTATTTTAAAAAAGGACTTAAAGTTGTTTCCATATAAAATTCAAGTAGTTTCGGAACTCAAACAGGTAGATTTTGTTACGAGAACACAGTATTGTCTATGGTTTTTGAATAACATAAATAATAATGACATTTTCAACAAATGCTTCTTTTCGGATGAGGCTTGGTTCTATCTTTCAGGATATTTAAACAAGCAAAGTATGAGAATTCGATCTGCAGAAAACCCTCATGAATTTGTGGAAACTACGCTACATCCACAAAAAATAGGCGTCTGGCTAGTGGTTGCAAAAAGACAAATTATTGGGCCTATATTTTTGAATTAAATCATAACTGCTGAAAGATATCAAAATCAATTATTAGAGCCGTTTATTAATGAACTTTATGATAATGAAGTTTTGTGAATTGACAGCAATCCATCTGCAGCGTCAGTAAGGGATTTGTCTAAATCTGCTTCCTCAAAGTCCTTATATTTTTGTGATCCTGGCCTTCTCTGATACAAATTTGGCATTTTCCAAAGTCACCTGCCAAATGAACACATACCTTTGTTTTACAAAAACTTAGGTTATAACAACCAAATTTTCAGTTATGTTGTACACATTATCTGCAGAAAGACTAATCACTTGAGAATGAAATAACGAAAAAAATAGCAAAAAATCTTTACCTGAGTTATTTGAGTTTTTACGCGGTAAACAAACATGACTGAATAAATTAGATGAAAGTATCCTGTAGTCTACAGGTCCAAAAATGCTCTGTAATTTGTCTGGGTTGGTCTACGACATAACAAATGGCAGTGCCAGCAAAACTTCTAGAAATTATCGTTTGACCCAAGTCACATACACTGTCCCAAGTCATCCGGTTTTACGGTACCATTTTCAAGACCAGACATCACACAATCGAAGAGTTTCGTAATGCTATTGTGAATTCTTGTGCTGAAATAATCTAAGAAATCCTAATAAATGGGTTTGAAAGCTTGAAGCGTAGAGTTCAACTTTGTCTTCAAAATAATGGCCAACATTTCCAACATTTGCTTTAGTATTATTTTCTTTTAATTTTGACTATTGCAATAAATATTTTTTCAAAAACTAAATTACTTATTATTACACAGATTTACATAACATACCAAACTATCTAAATTATACGTTTGTTACAGAATACATACACTGTCACCAACCATTAAAAAAAAGCATTGCCGTCTCTAATAAAGAAAGTTTTTGTAGGTACGTTACTTCTCTTGTAATTGTAGAGCCTTTTTTATGTATTCAATTTTCCGATAAATTTTGCGTCCTCCCCTATTTTGGTGGCGAAAAACCCTAGTGGTCCCATTAAATGGATTCTTGTGTCGTTGAGTCAGTGATAGACTCACGTCTCATCGCCTGTTATAATTTTGGAAAAAAAGTTTTTATCGTCAGCTAAATCCCTGAAGTTTTCCTCGCAAATTTGTTGGCGACACCATTCTGGTTCGGAAGTAAGCAATCTCGTAATCTATCTGGCTGACATTTTGTTCATCCCTAAATCATTAGGTTAAATTTTTAATATTGTGGCCTTTGATATCTCCACTTCAACATCAATAACTGACACCTTCTTTCTTCGATCTGCTAAAACCTGTTCCTCCACTTGCTAGATGTTTTCCTTGGTTCTTCCTTCAATAGGGCTTACGCATCTTGTAACATGCGATAGAAAAAGATTGTCATAAAAAAACTTTTTTCCCCGGTACTTGATATCAAAACTTACGTCTAATATGAAGTGAAGTTATCAATTTAATAAAATAGGTAAATTTAAAAGAATTTGTTTATTTTTTCTTTCATTGACGTCCATTGCAAAATAAAGGGTATTCATAATTAAGACATCAGTTCGTTAGGTTATCTTTCGAAATCCATTGAACGAGAAAAGTTTATCTTAGAGTCATATTTCCGTAACGGAGAACGGGTGGGTGGAAAATGGAAATATTCTGCATGAGAGTGCGTTGATGAATTCGTTGAAAATACTCCAACAACGAAATCCACGAAGATAATTTAGTACGACATAAATATCATATTATACAGCGTTTTCACGATACAGGTAGCATGTAAAGGAAAATCCTCTGGGCGTCTCTCTGTTTTAACTGAAGATGTGGTTGAAAATGTCAATACTCAAATAGAAAGACGTCCAACGAAACCATTGCGACAATTGGCTCAACAAACCGGTATGCACGATACAGCAATAATATTTGTCATAAATAAGATGTTTTGTCTCATTATAGGTTTATCATATGATACTGTTCATAAATCTTTGCAAAAAAATTACATTTGCATCCTTATAAGGTATCGATGGTACAAGAATTATTACCATTAGATTTAGGAAAGAGAGTAGCATACTGTAAATGATTTATTCAACATTTAAGTGCTGATTTTCTGATGAGGCTTGGTTTTACTTATCAGGTTATCTGACTTCTCAAAATGATCATGTTTGGTCAGCATAAAATCCCCATGCTATTCTTGACACTCAGTTGCATCCAGTGAAGATGGAAATGTGGATTGCGATGTACAGAGACACATGTACATAGTCTCTGTAAGAGATAGTTACAGGTGCCCGTTATAGAGAAATGCTAGCAATATTTATTGCTAAACTAAGTCATGAAAAAAAGCTGGGATATTTTCAACATGATAATGCAAGTCCTCATATTGCACGTGATACAGGAAATTATTTGCAACAATTTTACAACAATAGAATTAAAAGCGCTGGACGGTGGCCACCACGGTCTCCAAAGCTGACACCGTTGGAATATTTTCTATTTGGTTACTTGAAGAACCAAGTTTATAAAAATCGACACCACACAATCGAGGAATTAAAAATTATACCCCAGCAGCTGATAAATTATTTGAAAATATGAAGAGAAGAGTAAGTGCATGTATTGATAATAATGGTACACATTTTGAATGTATGCTGTAATTTCAAATGTAAATTAAGTTATAAAGTCTACATTATTTGGAATTGTAGTCTATTGATTCGTAATGTTATATGTTACATAAATAAACTAGATAAATTCGTTTTCTTTTTGTGCATTTTAAAATCGAATCATTTCTACGGCACAATGTCCATCACCAATCTTACATTTTATAACCCTAATTCCTAAGATAATGTTATTTCGTGTCACAGAATTCATTAACATATGTCAGAACGACATGTATATTAAATTGCAAAACTTCCGATACTACGCCACTGAAAATAGTACGAGTTACTATAGCGTTAAGCGGTTTCTTGTAAAAATGAGCACTAATTCAAGCGAGCGGCAATGACAATTATTTATGATCTCTCTGTATTGTCTTGAATAGATTTGTTACCTCATCGATAATGATTAGATCAAAATTTTACTATAAAATATGACAGCGCATCTGCCTTATATACGTTAGTTCGACTGTTGAATATTTTTGGGTTCGTTTCCTTCTTTCGTCAAGAATTTTATCGCGCTTCTATGCTCTAGCTGTATTCCACTTATGTTTGGTTAAATAAACCTCTATAAACACAGCAAAACCCTCTAGATTTGAACTAAACTTGATCAGTAAAAATCTAAGTGTAACAGTTATTTGACAGCAAAAATTTGCTATTGTCACTTAATTTTTTCATGTCTCAATAAATAATATAAAATCACCTCTCGTATATACGAGGGGGTATTGATATCTAGTTAGTTATACATACTTTACAACTGTCGATGTTATAAAAGGTATAATATCCTGTATGCTAAGGTCAATACCTCGTACAAAATTAGCTTTTCATACATTCATGTAAATATGTAACTAAAAATTAAGATGTGTATTAGATTTATTTACAAACCCGTTTTAAAAATCATAGTAAAATTTCATGTGTGCTACGAGAATATTTTTTTTAGAGAAATTTAAATACGAATGTCGGATTTAGAATGCCCCATTATATTCATAGGCGACAATATTTATAAACACAAGCGACAAGTTTTGTAGCAGCAAGGGTTCGATAAACTGGAATGTTTATTTATATAAATTTATACTTGTAAATTCTTAAATCTAATATATTGAAGGAATATGCAAGATGTGTACTTTACTCGCATTTAAGTTACAATCTATTACCTTTCATGGAAAAATTGTAACGATCGACAACAAAACGAACTTTAAATGAGATCTACAATAACAAGACTATTCATTTTGTTATTGTGGGTCACCTTTAAGATTTCGTCTCCGATAGTATTTATGATATATTCAGTAGTGTAACACAATCAATTTTTTGGAATATCTTTGTAATTCTTTTTCTCGCTTATGAGAGTGAATTTTGAAAAAATATTCGGAGTATATATTCTATACAATTTAATCTTTCCATTTTTCATACGTTGTTTTTTATTTCAAGGACATCCGGTATATATTGTCAAACAAAATTTAGAAATACTTGCGATTACCTTGTAAAATTAATTCATTGTTCATTTTAATACTGGTTTTTATTGTATTTAAACATTAAAATCTTCGGAATTATCATTCTAAAGAATTTAAAAAAAAACATCAAAGAACTTATATTTTTATGTAATCTAATCCTTAGTTTATATATAAAAGTTCATGAACAAAGTATTCTGGCAAGATGCAATAACATTTTTATAAAACTATCAAGTAAAATAAGAATCTTACTTTCTTCTGACAAATAAATCCCTCAAAGAGAGACCTGAGTAATCGCGTTAAGTTGAAAATTAGACTTATTTTACGCTGTATATTGCCGAAACGATTATTTAAATCCTAATACTTTCATTATGTCAATAAAGTTTTAAATATATTAGAGTTTCTCATTTTACTCGTTCAGAATGTGCATTAAAATAAATCTAATGCAAAAACGTAGAATTTAGAGACATTTTGCAAAAAACTTTCACCAAAAGTAACGGCATTAAAGATTGATGCAGCGATATTTCTTATAACTAAAAAATTGTGATTGTGATAATTCTGAGATTTAATAGCAATACTCTTCACGCTGGTATGTATAGATATAGAGTTTCCTGAAAGTAACGGATAAATTCTATAAAAAGGTTGAAAAAAATGTTTTAGAAAAATGCTCGGGCACTTAGATTTTTATACTAAAATCTTCATTTAAAGACGTAATTTTCTATTCCCGACCCTTCAATCCCTAAGCGCTAGCAAACCCATCTTTAAAAATTTAAATAGCAAAGTACTCGTTGTGATACCTCATTTGATAGCAGTTTTTATACTAAAAACAATAAAAAAAAGTTTATTTTTTTAAATCGGTTGATAAATAACTGATATATTCAACAAAATATATTCAAATTAAAGTGATAAATAAATAAATGATCATCTCTTTTAAACGTAAGTATTTAATCACCGCTCGTTGCTCGACACGATCCATTTTGATACTGATATGTGACTCTCTCGATCTCTGGCGCCTGTTGTAGGTACGCTTTAAAAGGTTTTATTAACTTGTAGGTTTCTAGTGTTAGTCTATACATAGCAGGTTATAATGCGATGTGAAGATAAACAATTGTTTTGATTTATAAATGGATCGGGGGCGGAGCAAAGGGATCACGCCTCGTATTTGGTTTCATTTACTATGTACGCCACTGGTCAGCTTTTGATTCTGGAGTTACTATCAAAAGTAGACCAGGAAAAATAAAACATGTTAGATGAAATTCGCAAAAAAATATTTTCTTAGTTCTGAATTATAGCTGAATTTATATTTTTTTGTAAAACTTCAACACTATCTCAATCAACAAGCATCTAAAACAAATATGTTATAGACAAACCAACAATATTTTAAAACGCGAGGTACCCGAACATAAATTGTTTTAAAGCATAAATGGGGCACTCGGTATATATGAGAAAAATAATTATGAGTATATGAATAAATATGTCAAATACATTATAAATTTACTAAAATAATGCACCGCTTAAAATGTCTTTGGAAATGTTTCTGGCATTCCGTATCGTATCGTCAATAGATGATCTCACTAACAAGTTATAGTTCTAGGTGCAGCTAGATTAAAAACACTTATACGGCGATTATTTACGCAAGGTGTATTAAAACAAACATCAGACAGTAGATAATCGATTCAAGGATAGGTTTTAAATAAAAGTGAGCACTGCAGTTATTTCTCCTTTCATTAAGTAATTTGAAATTGAAACTTTAACTTAGAAACAACACAAGCAATAAAGTGTCGTTAATATATTTGGAAATTCTTACTTTTGAAGCAGACACACATAAATTGAATATGTCCAGTGAATGACAGCGCTGAGTTAAATGATACTCCGAAAATACCTTATTTAATTTATGAAGACAGTCTTGCTATAAATACTGTCAATGTTGCACAATATTACGAAATGGTAAGTCAAGAATTCATAAAAGCATAAACGTGAAGTCGATACCTGTTTGGTAACCTCTCAACAAAAACGATTCAAACTAAGAATGGTCTGAATACCATAACCGCATCACCCACATTATTGTAAGTGTGAAAGAGTGCGTGAGAGATTTTTAGTTCTTCTTCCGACCTCAAATATTAAGCAATGTTTCGTATATCGCACCATTGCTCGTTTTTTTGAGGCATTGGTGGAATATTCATGTGTATATCCATGTATACGTATACACATATTATAGTACTGATGATGTTGCCAACCCTCGGACTGATTGTCCACATTCTGCACGTACGTCAAACACTATTCATGCAAATCACTTAAAATTTATTGCGGTAGCAAACAATCCTGCCTCATGAAATGAACATAACATCCAGAACAATCTCTCGCATCTTTGGGGAAGATTTTAAAATGAAGGCTTCCAGAAAAATCAAACACAACACTTTAACATCAGACTTGAAGGCCATAAGGACCAAAAGAGCAAAGAAGTCGTTAAATTGTTATGGTAAAAGGGGATATCCCAAAATCTTATTCCCGGACGAAAAAATCTTTACTATTGAGAAAAAAATTTACGGAAAAAATCGCTGGAAGTTTCCTAGAAGTCCTGAAGATCGTGACACCGGTTCCGTGTGGTCACCACGACCAAGACCGTGTTCGGTGTCCACCTCCGAAAATATTGACGCAGTTCATGACATCAGACCTTCGAATTGGGCTGAAACATATAGCTAAGGCACAAAAGATTTCATATGAACACATCCACCATATAATTCACGTCGATTTAGATATTAAAAAAAATTCTGCAAAATGGATTCATAAATAAATTCTTGAACGCCGAACACAAACGAGCAAGAGTGAAAGCATCGCGGTTAATCTGTGCCCGTTTTAAAGGAGATCCAAAGACCCAAGAAGTTTCGAGTTCAAAAATCCGCTGGAAAAGTTCTTTGCTTTAGTTTTTTGGGATATCTGTGGAATAATTGTGGTCGATTACCTAAAAAAGGATCAGACCATCACTGGAGATTCTTATTCTAAATTATTAACCACCCTGCGAGAGAAAAGGAGACAAGACGTTAGAGAAAGGCATGTTGTTTTTGCAGGAAAATGGAACATTACCAGAACACCCGCCCTATTCCCCAAACTTAGCCTCCTCGACTATTATCTGTTCCCTCGATTGAAAAAAAGTTTAAGAGGACATGAATTTTTGTGTAACGAAGAGGTAATAGATGCTGTTGAGGACTGGTTTGCAGTCCAAGAAGAATCTTTTGATTTAGAAGGGTTAAAAGCGTTGCAGGATCGCTGTATTAAGTGTATTAATTTACGAGGAGACTATGTTATATTCCCAACATTAAATTATTTCAATAGTAGGCTAAGAATACTCCCTCGTATGATTTGCATATTTAAACAATTGGTATTTTTATTATTTCAATTTACAAATGAACATCTTCCATTTCAACATTTTTCGTCATCTCTCTTACGTCCTTCTCAAGCTTGAAAATAACGTTTCAACGTTTAAACTCTGGTACGCTATAAATCCTGCCAGCTTTTTTTCAATTGTGTTTCAATGGTCAATGTGCAATAGATCGGTTGCCTGTTAGTTCTATGCTCGGTTCATATGCTCGCATATTTTGTTTATTACGGTCGGTAAAAATATACATTTGAAAAAAATTCTAACGCTTCATGTACAACAAAACAAAATACACAATCTAACTTGTAGATTTCCGCGATTGTTGCTTATGATTACCGAAAAATCCCATCCTCTGATAACCAACCTGGCGATGCACAGTGCGAAATTTTGTGAGTTTACCGGAACTTAATTATTCAAAACAGTAAAACAGTTCTATTTGTTGGTTTTTAAAATTTTTAAAAAAAATTAATATGTTTTATTTAAAGGTTTTGAGTTTATTTGTGTTTTCTATTATAGAAAAATTAAAAAAACATACATTTTATAACAACATTTTGAACACCTATTCAGAACTAGACTCATTGCAATCGTCTGAAGACTCGCAATCATTACACGGGCCTGAAAATCTTTCTAACAACACTAAAACTTCTGGCGTAACTTCACTATGCTTGGTTTTGGGTGCTTTACGAAGACTAGCGATGTACGGATCCGACGAAATAAGCAGTCAATAAAATAAATCCGTATTTGTGTCAATTCTTGACGTTTTTCTAGTAAAAATTTCGCGATGTTTTCTGCAGTCTTTGTTTCTTGCCTGCTGAGCTTCTTCAGAAAATTGTCCGATCGGAAGGATGCAAGAGGCTATAAATATCCTTTCCATGACAAAGGACTTTATGCACACTTACGAGCATTGAGTACTTCTTTCAAATACAATTCCAAAGTTTATCTTGCATATTCGCCGAACTTTTCTGAATCAATTTTAAGACCACAATTTAGGCACTCTAACAGCACATGAAAACGTTTGATCAATTCTAAGTTAACGCCAGTTATTTCGGCAGACTTTTCGGCATTTCTAAAGAATTTCCTCGCGGTATTACCATCGTTTGTGTTTCCAGTCTGCTGTTTTGGCATATCTATAAGCAAGCCAAGCTCCTCTTTGAATTTTTGTTTAATGTATTTTTTCTTCTCTGCAACTTTTTTTTTATTTTCTGCTCCACGAGCTTGCCATGCTTTAATATCAAGTTTGTACGATATATGTAAAATACATTCCAAAAACCTTATTCATGCATGGAGGGGCGATAGTCCAAGGGATAAAAAGGATTCGTTTATATTTTTTTGAGGTATATCGCAGATGTTCATTTCACTAGGTTTAGCCCCACATAAGTAGCATGTTTGTGATGATGCACAGGATGATACAGCATTGCATACTTTACCGTTAATAATACAAAAGATCATATTTGCTGTAACCCGAAATTGTTTGCCATCTACAAGTATAGTGCTTGGAGTAAGTTAAGATATTTGTTCTTTCACTTTGTTTACTTCTGAGGTAATTACACTGACTGTTTCTTTGGTAAAAACGAACTTAATGCAGGGTTTTTCCAAATTAGTGACTGATTATCACCATTATCATTTACGGAGCACATTTGGATTGGTACCATTGATACACTAAACATACTATCATCAGAGCTATGTTTGTCTATATACTTTTGTCGATAGTTAACTTGTTCCGCCCCATCACAACCCCACTTTACGATAATATTTAGTGCTTTAACGTTTGACAAAGTTCTAAGAGTCTCTTCTAGCCCTGTACAAAGTCTTGCTATGGTATGATTTATAAGCGACTTAATTGATAACCTCTTTGCCTCCTTTACAACATAATAAGGTGGATACAAAGTGCAACCGTGATGTTTTGCTTGATCCCGAACAATGTTGTATTGATTTGACCGTAAGTTTGCATCAATAAGTAGCGCCAAAGCCTGGTCCGGAGTTAATTTTCGTGGGCTGTTTGAAGAAGACATGCGAGCCATTTTGATTTTGCTTCCCCTTTCTGGAGAAGCAGATGCCAGTTCCTTGACAATCGCTGCTGAGTTTCGTTTTCCAGAATGGTATAGCTTTGTTACGGTTGCTTTAGCTAACTCGTCTTGACTACAGGACTTCAAAAGATGATGCACTTTTCTGTTTTGCACTTTAGGATGACAATACCTAAATTCTTTTTTAGGTCTGCCTGCATTGGTCCTCGATCCACTGGGCAATGCATCCCTTACAGCATTTGAAAACATTACATTATTTTCAAGCCAGACAGCATTTTTATTCAGAAATGATACTAAATTTCGACTGGATTCCCTCCACCTTTTTCGTATTTTACAAACCAGTGCGCGATGAGTTGCCTTTAAACTGCAAAGAGCATCAGATCTTAACATTGGTGAGCCTATTTTTTCCAAAACAAAACCAATGATGGCATCCGATGTCGGTTCTTAATTCCACTTTTGGAATATACAGTTATATGAAACTTGCAAAGTCATTCTGGAAAATGTTTCATTTAAAAGAAGATCGCAAAATATCGCAGAAGATCTTTTGAATTTTCAACAGAGGGAAAAAAAACTTTAAAATGTTGTGCGTTTCAAGCTGGTATTATGTGGTATCACTTTTTAAAATCTCGACTAAATTTAAAAATGTAAATTTAACTTACTTCTTAAAAATCACATTTTCCACGAACAAATCACACACGAGGAAGGAAAGATTTTGCAATTAATTAAATGCCAATAATTGGCAATTTTCTAATAAAATACATGAAGAAAAGATCATGGCCTACTGATTTGCCATTTCTATGTACCACTCTATTAACTTTAACAAATCGAATAGCTTTCTATAGGCAAAAAGTATGATTGAATAAGTAATGCGAATTTCAGGTGCATTTTGCGGTTCTTTCGCAGGGTAAATCCCCAAACTAAGTATGAGGTTTTAGAGGCGGGGTATTTACCTAACAAAATAATAAATAATCTTATGCATTTTACGTATTTCAAAAATTGAATAAAGTTCCGCTAAACTTCCTAAATTTCGCACTGTGCGATGTAGCCAAGCTAGCGAAAACTTGTCTAATCTCTATCTCTTTCCAATTCCGTCGTTATTACTACGAACAAATGTGCCATGAGTTCCCCACTTTCAGCTGTCGTCACCAACATCTCTATGGAGGCGTTCGAATAACAAATCCTTTATTCCTATACCCCAAAATTGAAGTATTGTTTTAGATATGTTGATGTCACCTTCGTTATGTGACCACGTGGACGTAATTTCTTGAGAGAATTTCTTAATATATCATTCCCAAAACAGTTCCATTCATTTAACTGTGGCGGTAGAGTCATAAGGTTCCCTTCCTTGCCTAGACATCTTAATGAACAGACACCTAAACGTATTTTCCCACCATCACCCTGCACAAAAATATTCTGTCATAAACTACTTAGTCCAAAGAATATTTTCTATATCTAAACCTAAATCGTCCCCAAGAAATTAATCATGTTGCTAATACATTAATCAACAAATATCCCAACCATGATATCCAACATATCATAAAATTAAGATGTTAGTTTATGATATGTTGGATATCATGGCCCAAGACCATCCAGTTTCGTTTCTCAACACACTTCCACACTGCCATTTTCAAAGCCCATTTACCTTATATACAATGCGTCACCGTGCGCATCGGCAAAATTATATTCAAATATAACATTAAACCCATTTTTAACCGCTTAACCGGGTCTATACTTGCTGAA
Organism: Melolontha melolontha; assembly: GCA_935421215.2. NCBI lineage: Eukaryota > Metazoa > Arthropoda > Insecta > Coleoptera > Scarabaeidae > Melolontha > Melolontha melolontha. The sequence continues at coordinate 2,132,124 of OW285243.1, forward strand.
CATAGGCTGAAAATTGGACACCAAATTCAATTTCAATCTGCCCAGATTCTATCCTGCCAGTTCTGTCATTTTAACCGAAAAATACGTGAATTCATAGAAATTATAAAGCATCTCAATAATATTAACCATGCTGACGGATATCCTCTACACAATACCTGGCATACCCTTCCTTCTCAACAGTAAACGAACCCTGTCTCAAACTAACAGACTTTCAGTTTCAGTATAACCTACGACAAAAGTAGTACCAGGCCTAAAAATGAAGCGTACAGCCTCTGTACCGAAAGTAACTGGAATGGTCCTATTTTAACGAAATTAATGACGCCATCTGGTAGTATGAAATCAGTTTAGTTTGAAGTATCAACCTTCCTAAATAATCTATAAAATTTTCATTACATTTCGTTTACTAGAACCCAAAATACAACGAATTTAAGTAATTTGTATATCTCAGTTGAAGAATGGATAAAAAGAACAAAGAATCTACATTAAGTTCTGAGTTAAAAATGATACAATTTCTACGCTCTAAATGATTAAAATCTCTTATGTCGAAAATCATTTACCGCAGACGCAAGATTTCGAGGCAAGAAAATGCCGGATTTCAAAAACATATTAAATAAGATTCATGTAAACCGAGCTTGAAATGGCCAAGTCGATAATTCGCCGTCTTTTATGCTAAATTCAAATTCGAAAAACAACTACCTACTTCGAATTATAAGCTAAACTCAAAGTTCGTTCTATAGATTATCAAAAATTGTACTGATCGCAGACATTATTTGATAAGCTGGTGTTTCCAATACAATCTAGAAGCGAAGCGTCAAAATGCTGACTGGTGATCACCAAATGAAGGAAATTCCAAAAAATTTCTTTCGGAAAAGTTAAAAAATAGTCATTGCTTTTTCCGTTCCATAAAGAATTCGGGCCAAGATGTATAACGATTAATGCCTTATCTTGGTGTATTGAAGCGTTTAGTAAGCCATCACTTAGTAAGTGTTCTCCCTGAATATCGAGGACTAAGCTAATTCATCAATCGTCATTGACTTTTTAACTAAAAATCATTTTTTCTGCTTTCGCGTCTCCAATACTCACCCGACCCGATTCGACGCCGTGCGATTATTTTCAATTGCCTAACCTGCATTTAGTGAAGAAACTGTTTTGTATCAGTTGAACATATTCCAGGATCAACGACGAACAATCTCAACACCATTGCAAACACCGCAAATATTTTAAGCAAATAAGACGTTTTCTGTCAAGACTTTTTAATTGTTTTAGTGTTTAAAGCGCTTCCTGTTATTTTCGAAGCAGAAGATGTAAAATACATAGAACTCAAAATTTATCTGAAAACCCTTTTCGATTGTTATGTAATTTATTAACATTCAAACTTTGCAGAAAATCATGAATTAATCAATTCATTTGTACATACAATTACATATAGAAACTAAACAATTGTTGAACGATCGATCCATGTGTTAAAGCACTAATTTCAAATGCAATGTTTAATGTAAATCCAACAGTTTGCATGCTTTGCACACTATTTACAATGACGATTATGTGAGAGATACGCTGCAAATTGAATCTTTACACTAAAACCTCTGTGAAGTGCAAATAGCGCATTAGCCTCTGTACAATGAAACCACGGTTAAATGAACTGTTGTAATCAACCAACATGTAACATCATGATATATTTGATTAATGTGAATAAACGTGAATCAAAATTTTACGCGTCTATATTAGATATACAGGTTTGTAAAAATATTTTAACGTTTCCACTTTATTTTTTACTCAATAAAAACACAATTAAGAAACAAGAATTTCTAACATATCTTTTTGTTGGAGTTCAACAGAGGAATGAATAGATCAGAAGCCTCTACAAGCATTTGTGCCGTTTACAGCGAAAATGTAATTGGAGAAAAACCACGGAAATTTTTTTTTCAAGAGAACCATTTTGACATAAACGATTCTCAACGTTCAGGTAGACTGATAACTAAAGTAGGACACCTGCCATTTGTGTGAGTAAGCTTATCTGATACAAGGTGAAAAACATCGCAATACTTTGCAAGTATTTTCTGCATTGCAAGGTTTTCTTCCTTGTTTAAATGGGCTGTGTTTACAGTTTGAAGAACATTGTGGACGCAATTGACACATTTGCTTTCAATATCAAGTATAGTAGTCGTATAAATTTGCGAATGTTGGAATTTTTTTTTTATTGTACGTCGCTGTCTCTCGTATTTAATATGCTTACGGGAACTGTGTCCTTTTCAGGAGACGGTACAGTACCAGCGATAAATAGACAAGGAGCTATTTCTTCTGGTAATACCACGCAGTCGTTTTGCGCGTTAATTTTAAATCGGGTAACTATTTCACATCCGGCAGGTATGTCGGTGATCGTGCTATATTTATTAATAATGATAGTGTATATTTCTCGTAGTTTAGCATGGCTTTATGCTTGTTAAGCATATCCTTCCCGATAATGCAGTGTATTTTGTTTTTTATATTATTCATGACCGCGAATTTGTGGGCGACCTTGGCCGCACCGATTTCTATATTAATTTTTGCCGATCCGACTGCTTCCGTTTGGTTGACGATGCCGTACATGTTTACTGATTCAGCTTTGCTTACATACACATGTTTAGATAAACAATTTTGAAATGCTACCCTAATTGTAGCGCAAATGTCAACTAAAACTAAGTTCGCTGAGATTGGAAATACAATGTGTTTCATCTAGACGTAGTAGAAAGCTTCCTGACTAACATGTGGGTGGCTTAGACCTGCTCTTGGCTACTATGATGATCTCTTCTTTTGTCAGGTAGTTCCCCATGTTAGTTTTCCGGCTTACCATGCGTTTGGGGTTCGTTCCGGATTCCACTTACTGTATTTGAATTGTCAGAAGTGGTTGGCAGGATCGCCATGTCATGTTAGAAGTGGCTGGTAATATCGCGATGTGACGTCGGATCAGCTAACATCCTGGCAGGATCGCCATATGACGCATCTGATCCTGGTTGTAGCTTCGTTTCCGAAGCGAACTCATTAGAGACCGGGTTTATTGGTAGAATAAATAACGCATTCGGGAACAATATAAAATAACGTTTAAATAAATAACGAGAGTATTACAAGTTATGATGTTTACTTGTATACCAACGTTAAAATCTGATACACCAGACTGACAAGATTCCTCAGTCTTTAGTATATATATATATATATATATATATATATATATCATCTCTACTTACTACTAAACTAGTTAATGTGACCTGGTTACATACTTAAACTAGAATGTCGAAATATGCACTAATTAAAGAGGACGTGTTGCGTTAAATAAGTATTACATTGAATGTGTGGAAATAGATGTCCTACTTTAGCTGTCACATGACAAGAGGATTGTCTGAATGTTTTAATTCGTGATAATCCATACCAATCAACTTAAGAATTGGCCAATATAATGGATTTTACCTAATCCACCATTTGCATGGGCAAGGTTTAGAAACTGGGTGCTCGGTAACCGCATAATTTGAGCTAAAACAGCAAAAACAAACTTGTCAATTTGTGTCATTTTGCTAGCTTGACAATAACATCGACTTTTTTGTTACTGGTGGGTGACGAAAAAATGAAGCCTTTATGTTAAAGTGTATTGAACAGAAAAAAATGGTTTAATGTTAACAAAAAACGCACTCCCCGAGCAAAAGCTTATAGCCACCCATGTAAGAATTGCTTACGAAGGAGATGCCCTCTACTATAAATTGCTTCCGAAGAATGTAACCAATAATTCCGGTTTAACGACGCAATTCAAGAAAGAAACCGGTTAAATATGGTCAAATCATTTCGCAGCACGATAACACTCGCCCTTATGGTTTGCGAGCATCATGCGAAATGCTTAGTTGTTTTCAACATAAAACAGCTTCTTTTCATTTCTTAGTCAATCGGTTACTAAACTTTCCGTTAACAAAAGAGAAATATGAAATATAACTAGATTTCATTAAAAACATCGCGAGGTATAATGGCTTTGACACAGAAATAATTAATAAAGTAATTAGCAAAACGAAATTAAAAAGACAATCAGCGAATCCACAAATTTGATATATCAACGTAACCAGGACAAAAATATATATGTTTACCATACTATCAAATCACGAAGAACATTAATAGAGTTGTTAAAGAGCGAGGTCTCCATGTTGCCTTTCGGTCCGAAAACACCATCAGAGTCTCCTAGGGAATACCAAAAATAATTTGAATAATTAATTTGAATTTGAAATCAGGTATATACGAAATTAATTGCGATGATCGTAATTTGAAATAAATAGGCCAAACGAAGCGCTCGATAATAACCAGTTTTAAAGAACACCATATCACATATTAAATGCAATAGACCAGAAAAATCTAACGTGGCCAAATATTCATTAGATTCAGATCACAATATGTCGATTAAAGGGTTAAAACTTTTCATTCTTAGAAAAGAGGTAGGAAGGTTTAGAGCGTGCGAATAGAGAATAAGCACTTTTTGTTGCCGTTTTCTTAAGAAAACTAAGTTGTCGTAATTTTTAGTCCGTATATTTTTATTTTAAAGTCAGTGTATACGTAAAGTTGTTGCGTTATTATATGTGTTAGCTACACTGTGCCCTATGTGCAACACTTTGATTAGTGGTTTTACCTACTGATGATGATAACTTAGTTGTCGAAATACGTATTTAGAATGCGAGTATTAATTGCGGTTAGGGGTTTTATTTCTTTTTTGAGTTTTTACTTAACCACAGTCTCCAAAGAAACAGTTAAGGAAATATTAAACTAAATAAATATATCCAAAGTTTATTTGCTGTCCAGCGACATCTTTCAATAAGCAACCCAACCCATAGGCTTATTTAAAGAGATAACGATAATATCTTCAATAAAGCGTTTTTTTTTAACTTACAATTTATAAATTTAATCGATTCTGCCTTTACTTGATGTAAATCCATATCAAATGATAAAAAAACACAAACACTGTTATATTAGATTTACACTTTATTATAATTTATTATAATAAAGTGTAAATCTAATACAACAGTGTTTGTGTTTTTTATCATTTAATTTACAATTTATACCTATTACGACAATTATTACTATATTTATTTAACAACTTCTGGGACATTTAACAATATACCGCCTGATTCTGAGCAAACGCAACGGCCTGAATGTACGAATATTTCTCCCGCTCCGAATAAAAATCCCCTGAACGCGTTAAGCCAATCACAAAACAGTCTGTTGCTAAACCCCCTCCTCGCGCCAACTTAATTAGCGCTTGCTATATGTATGACATCGATGTTAAGCCAATCAAAAAAGTCTGTTGCTAAACCCCCTCCTCGCGCCATCTTAATTGGTGCTTGCTATATGTATGACATCGATGTTGACGCGCCTACAGCATTCAGGGGAATTGTATTCGAAGCGGGAGAAATATTCATACATTCGGATCGTTGCGTTTACTCAGAATTAGGCGATATATTGTAATGGTTCTAGATGCTCATGTCCCCGTTATCCCGTTAATCTTTGTACTTTGCACGTAATTATATTAATTAAAATGTGGTTTTCATCACTTTATCTTTCATTCAATTAAAATACGCGAATTAAAAGATATTTAACTTATTAATATTCAAAAAAAAAACAACAAAATCTTGCTAATTTTTCCTTATAATAGTCCATAATAATTATTTCATCAATTTTATCCGGTATATATGTTATGTGCTTGTAACACTTTTAAAGAAATCAAATACAGGCATATTATATATGCACTTGTGCATAAAATATAAAAATAAGATCGTATACGTTGACGTAATAAACATTCTGCTTCAATAAATATATTCATTCAATTTTATGTCGATACTTGACGTATTCTGTTGTCCGACTTGTTATATGAAATAAGAATAAACTTACATGCTCGTACCTAGACTTAATACATATTGGTTCGGATACTATTTTATTCCTCGAATCTTTCAATGTATAAAATACATTAATTGATGTGAGAAACCTATACTTGCAATGATTGCTAACTAACACAATTGGAGAAATAATCTCAAATATATTATTGGAGAATAAAATGAAACGAAAAACTAACTCGATGATTTCATTTCTTAGAACAGTATCTAGTATAATAAACATAAACCACTTTATTCTTTTTCAAAGTATTCGTCTCTGACATCAATACGCTTTTGTACAGGGCGTAAACGAAATATGCGACTTACTTTAATATGTAATAGCTGACACAATATTAAGCATAAAATGCTAATGTACGAAAACTCTATCTCGAACGAGATCAAAGAAAAAAAAAATTTAGTAAATCCACGTGGCTCGACCCGGCTCTGGTAAATTGCAGCGTTACCCCAACTGAAGCTTAATGGTGGGAGCTGTAGATGCGATGATGCATACTGTAAGTCAGAAGCAGAGACTAACGAGACCGGCAACATCATTGAAAATTTAATTCGATTTTCTATCCCTATTTTTGATTGAAAATATGTACTCTTTTCATCGTTATCGTTCAGTTGGGCAGTCATTTAAAGAGGGCACTATAATCGTACAACTTCGTGTCTAATCGCTATCAATCGTGTAAGTTCGGAGTATAATTTTGAAATGTTCTATAATTTCAATTTTATTGGTTATGTTATTTTCGTGGTTTATAGATACTTACAAGATGTTCAATATCGTTCTGAATTATAATACAATATCGGAATTTGAATTGAGTTATTGAAATATTTGTTATACAACCAAGTATTGACCAGATCTGTTTTTATCTGGACTAGGTATAGTGTTTTTTTGCTGTTGAAAAAGTAAGTTGGATTTACAAGAAATTTCATCATACGCCACGCCATATTGTTTTACTCAAAAATGCTTTGTTTGCCCAAAATTAACAAGTTCTTAAAAAAATATTTAATTACTCTCATTGACGCTTTTAATTATGCTACAAGTACTTTTTCCTTTCAGCATATAAATTATTTGAAAATGGCTTCAAAATTTTGTATATCGTGTGCGGCAAAGGAGATAATAGATGTGGAAAAATTACATTATTTTCCACGAAAACCTTGAAAGCCAGTAATAATGAATATATAACAAAACAACTAATATTTAGGCGTCCATATTTTTGATCCAAGACTTGGTTTGGAAGTAATGGGTTTAAAATTTTTCATAGGAAGTATTAGGAATTTAAGTTAACAATATGTGTTACAAATTTTACTCTGGAGCTGTACCATCCTTACATCTAGCACAAACAATCATGTCAATATCAAAATGCTCTGAATCTCAACTGTAAGAAGAAATATATATTCCACAAAGATTACCATTGCAAGCAATAGAAAATACATAAGTAATTGATTGCAATTTACCTACAGTACCTATAGAACACCTATTTGCAATTCACTTTGTGTCTTATTACCCATCAGCAAGCAAATATATCAACAGTAAAAAGAAAGAAAAAAGGAAAAGCATATGTGAATGCAATAAAGAAAGAGCATTCAGCGCATTTGAAAACTAAAATTAATATGCACAAAAAAGAGGCTGTACAATCAAAAATATATCAAAATTAAACTTAAATGAGTCTTCAATGATCAAAGATATATTTAAAGGTAAATTATTCTTCCTCTTTTTTTATCAGTCTAATTATTTTATTTACTCAACAGGAATATCATCAAGTGCACAATCATTACTGTTTCCTCAAATTTGTTGTGCGAAGCATCTTCCAAAGGTAAGAGAATGGACAGTAAAAGACAAGGTACCGGCTTAATGATTGAATTAGGTTTTTTGTGGATGTCTTCCACACAGCATTATCATTTTATTTGATGCTCAATAATAGATGGTTTGTGTCAAACAGACTTCCTTGGTACTGCACAAGGTTAGTAAGGAATTTACGGAACGAAAATACTACAAGAAAATTAAAAACATTAAATCATCAATTATTTATTAAGAAAATATGTTTTTTTTATTGTACTTTTAAAATATGTCTTTTATACCATTATTGATATTAAAGATATTAATTTTTGTAGGTCTATATTACTGTATATTATTTTAGTTATTTAGAATTGTATAGTAGTTATAATAAAGTAAATTTTATGTGAAGTACTCCAATTATTTCATTGTACATAGTAAAGTGTACCACTAAAGAAGAATACAAATGTTTGTACGATATATGTTTATACATTTTCAGTTCTTTTTCTTTATATATTAAACATGAAGAAATTGCTGAAAATGTAAAGATAAACATTTCGTATGAACATAAAAAATAAATACGACAATAAACTAGAGAAGCAAATTTAAATTTTGGCGGGTGAATGCGTCATCGTTGGACAGTGCCATCTTTAATTTACTGCCCAATTACTAGAAAAGGGCGTAATGATCTTCCATTTCACTAGGACAAATTTTTGTTATTAGTTGCCGGTCTCGTTGGTCTCTGGTCAGAAGTCAGTCTGTTATCAACTTCCGTAAAGTATAGCTTATACAAATCACGAATTAACAGATATCGTCTTACTATACGGTGAAGCAAGTGAAAATATTAGAGCTACTATACGTATTTATGAAGAATGGTTTCCGAATCGAAGATGATTTAATTTTACAAACCGTGTACAGATTGAGAGAGCATCAAAGTTATGAAGCTCGCGGTCGTGAAAGACCACGTGGGGTATTAAATGCGGAGGAACAAGTTTTGGATATTGTAAATGAAAATCCAAACATAAGTACCCGAGCGGCTGCGAGAGAAGCAGGCGTTTCACACAGCCCGTAACATATTTCGAAGGAATTTATTACTTTAAATATTTATGTTATTTTATATCTTTTATTTTTGAAGTAATTAAGTAATAATCAAATATGTTCAAACATAAATTATAGACTACGCATATTTTTAGTATTCTAATCTATGTTAAAATTTGTTTCCACCTGTATATAGGTACATTCGTTAGTTCATTTTAATATTTTAAATTTAATCACAACTTTGGGAATTTTAGGTAATAAACTAACCGTAGACGGTGAACGTTTAAAGACGTTCCAAAATTTCATAAACTTCCATTCTTTTGTATGAAAAACGTTTGATTGTATACTTTTATTGCCTAATACTTGCACATAATTGCATTTCAAAAAATTTGTAGTAAACCTTTTACTGTAATAATTATTCTCTTTCTATATATCTAACTTAAGAAAATTACTTTATGGACAGATTGACCTATTTTCTATTATAGTTCTATGAAGAACTGTGATGTCAAAATGTATATTTTGCAGGTATATACTTATTTCCAATTTGTATGTCTTTTAACGGTCGTCCAATAGAAATGGTCGATCTATATTTTAGAAAATTTTACTTCTCCCACTTTTATTTTTATGCGAAGAAACAGTTTCAAAATATTATAGACTATTTAGATGACCCATCGTAATTTCGGCCTCTCGTGTCCGGTCCCTAATTATCACATATTCCTCATTTTTTGACACTTTCAAGTTTATAGCTAAGATTTTCTCCTTTACAAATTTTTCCCTTGTTACATCTCATTTTTTTCTTCCTTAATTAATAATGCTACTCCAGCAGAAGCAACTTCGTCACTTTAAACAATGGATAACGACAGACTTACTTAATTCGTTCTCTTCTTTTCGTGAACGACGTACAGATTTCATTAATAAAAGGATAAGATTGTTGTTTTTCGAGTTTTTATGTTATATAATTTGTTACACAAAATTAAAAAAAGTGTTAAACGAAATATTTGTATCGAGATCGTCCGTTCAATTAATCTAAATCTGAAAATTAGTTAAAATACACTGAATAAAAAAAACTCATTCGATTTGATTACCATTCACAAAAAAAGAGATGACGATAAAGGCGAATTGAAATATTTATATTCATGATCATTTTTAAAGTTAATGAAAAGTAATTAAAAGAAGAAATGTTTTCCAAACGCTAAATAGCGTCTACATTTTTTGTTACTACTGTGTTTATTGATGATGCTTCTGTCGGTAATTTGATACAGCGAGACAGTCTTCCAAAACAAATATTAAACTTAAACAAAAAATATAACGAAAAGAAAAATAAATGAAATAATTTTAATTTTATTTTTACACTAAATGTCATTTTTATATTATGAGTTCTTATGACTGCAAGGGTCATAAAAACTCATAATTAAAGCTGGGATTATATAAAAATGCATATTTTTAATTTAGGATGTGTTTAAAAAATTCTTGCAGATCTATACGGATCATGTAAAAAGAAACCATTTGCGACAACTTTTGTTTTGCATATCTTACATATAAATACTGCTTTGAGTATATTTAATATAAAATGCATATTTTATAATTTATTTCTAAAGTGCACCGTAAAAAAATATATAAAGCCATTTATTCATAATATATCAAAAGTACACTAGCAGTCCACATGAGCATTTCCGTACAGCGGGAATTCCCACATTTGTGTTTATCAAGTCGGAGAAGTTCCAGTGAATACGAGCAATGAGGTTGACCTATAGGTCAGTCATATCGCCAGTTGTGTTTAGTTAGCTCTTGAAAGCATATTGCTATGAACTGTGGTGTTGATCAAAGATTTGAATTGGCCCACAATACACAACAGCTTGCTCGGTTTATCTCAAGTCGGTTCAGCCTTCCAGGAGCTCTTGTATCTTCAGGTTACCCACGAAGGGGTATGGGTTAAATAAAAAGGTATTAGAAATGAAAGTCACATTAACAACACAAACATTTACTCATAAAAAAAAAACTAAATAAAAAAAAACTCTCTTAATAAAGCATTAAGAGTGTCTTATGCAACACAAATGCATAAGACTGAGGAAAACTTGTATAAATATTGACTCGCATACAAGGAAAAAACCTCAATTTGACCGCGAATAAACCTAACCTAATCAAATAGTTAGCAAAACTTTCAAATTAATTAATTACGTTAACCAAAAACTCAAACGTCAACCAGAAAATTATCTGAGAGCGCGCAACTCAAAATGACCGAATCATGCGCTTTATAACATGATCAACTTTCCCACCAAATACCCTGACCTTCATACAACTACAGCCAAAAGAAAGCAAAAACTTACAGAAAAACTAAAATATTGAAAATTTTCCTGACTATAAATATATATTTTAAATAAAATTTAATAAATTTATGAGCTCATTTCATATACAAATATCTTAAAGAAATAAATATAAATATAAATATAAATATAAATATAAATATAAATATAAATATAAATATAAATATAAATATAAATATAAATATAAATATAAATATAAATATAAATATAAATATAAATATAAATATAAATATAAATATAAATATAAATATACTTGCAAATGCACACGTACATTAATTAATGTGGTCGTCGCACATCACTAAAAAAATTATACTTAAAGAGAGATTTCAGATAGGTCGCACAAAATCAAAATTTACAAGTATCCAAAACTCGTAATTAATCGAAAATTACATTAAACACATCAAAGATCACAACTAAAAACACAAACCGAAATTAACTCTAATACTATGAATAAAGAGGAGGTCCTTATTCAAAAAAATTAACTCGACCTATCTATCTAAAGGATGAGAAATCTCTGCCTCCTACTCGGAAATGAAATTATCTCCATGCCTAGAACATAAATCAAAAGACCGACTACGATAAATCTCCAACCGGCAACAGTCGAACTACCCAGTTCAAGACAACGTTCGGACAACCTACAGGCGTGGACAAAAATACACATTATAATCAAATTTTAAATAAAATATATAAAATCTCTAATTATTATCCTGGAATGAAATGTACATAATTATAAATTGTCTTTTAATGTTTCTTTTATTTTTCTTCGGGGAAAAATCCATGACAATATGTACGCATAATTTTACCTTTGTTATCTTTGATATGTCGAAATCATATTCACATGTATCGATCTGGATAAAAGATTATCCAGAATTTTGTGTGGATAACTGCTGTTTTGTAAAATTATAAGTTTATATTTGTTTACGTTTAAGTTCATATTTTAATACCTGCAATTACTTATTGTAGATTTGATGCGACAAAAAATTGGTATTTTAAATGAAAATTGCGTCGGCCAATCCTTTTTAATTGGTACAGAAATATTGTAGAAAACAAATAACTTAACTATAACAAGATTTATAAACGATAGTTTAACGGGGTTTTCTTTGCCGAATGCCGTTCCAAGTGACAAGGTATTACTGATGTTATCGGATGCTGCCAGATACATGGTGAAGTCAACACAGAATTTTTAAGATTTTTTACCCGAATCTAATGCACGTAACATATTTGGCCCATGCTGTTAACAGAGTAGCAGAAGAAATATGTTACACATTTCCAGATATTAATTCTTTGATCAATTTGACAAAAAAAGTATTTATTAAAGCACCGCTGAGGGTTCAAGAATACAAAAATAAGTTAACTGGTCTGACACTGCCACCACAACCCATAATAACAAGATGGGGCACGTGGCTTGATGCCGCTGTATTTTATGCAGATACCTTCGAACAGCTAAGAGAATCCATTCTCTCTTTCTTAAACGACTCGATAACAATTGCAAATTGCAAAGATATACTAAATAAACCGTAAATATGCCAAAAATTAGCTTTTGTCAAAACAAACTACGGTTTTATTTTTGAAACACTACAAAAACTTGAAACTCAGTGAATCGATAGAATTGATTCAAAAGTTTTAAGAATAAAATTTATAATGTGAGAGGTGCCATAGGAGAGCGGTTCAAAATTAAATTAATAAGTTCTAGAGAAAAACGAGGGCTTTAGCCAGCTTAGTAGAATATCCAGTTTGTTACAAGCAAGCTACGATGAAACTATTGAGATGAGTCCATCAATTATCTGCAAATATAAGTATGCGCCAATTACACCAGTTGACGTTGAGCGAAAATAACGGATCGCAGAAGATCATTTTTAGTCGAGAATTTAGAAAAGTATTTAATTGTAAATCTTTACAATACTATACAAAGGTAAAGAGTTACATTGTTTAACTTATTTATTCTTATTATTATTATACATTTATTTTATAAAATTTCGAATAAAATATTGATGTAGTACATATTTGTGATAACTCTAAATTTATATTGACATTATTTAATATTTTTACAATAATTTAATTGTGTAACTATCACTTAAACTTAAACATATTTTTGCATATTTTAATAAAAGTTCTGCATATTTTTATCGAATTTTGGAAACATATATGGGCATATAGTACAGTTTCCGTGTGCATATAATTCCCAGCTTTAGTCATGATAGAAACAATGTATTTACGATTCACCAATTCTGATTGTTTTTCTTAGGTTGCTATGTTCAATTTACCTAGTTGTTGAATATACACATTTGACATATCGTTCCATAAAATTTCGAAGTAGACAATTTCTTGGTAATCCCACCAAGCTGATAATATAACCTCCTTTTGACAGATATCGGTTTGATGATGTATGTGCTGGTTCACCTTTTTGCGCTTTTTTTTATTTACGTAAGAATCCATTCTTCATCGCTCGTTTTCAAAATAATGCGTTTCATAAGAAAATTGCAGTTGATAATGCCTTGTATTAAGTGTTCATGAAGAACCTATAAATTGTAGCCAAATGGTTTTAAATACTTTTCAATCCATATACAAGGAGCGCTATTACAGCTTTATAGCCCTAGTTGATGTGACTACGGCTATGCTAAGTCATTCCGTCAAACAGTACTTTGCTAGGTGGTTTTCGTGTTTATTTTTGTTGAATTGTGTTTGAGTTATTCTGCGACACTACAATGTCTGAGAACGTGCATCAAATTTTACTTGGTTAAACGGCTGCGAAAATTCTTATACAAGCGTTTGATGAGGTTGCTTTAAGCCGGACGCAAACTTATGAGTAGTACAACCGTTTTCAAAATGGACGTGTGTCGGTAGATTATAATGAGCGTCCCAGTCGTCCATCGACGGAAAACACGCCAAAAAATGTGGCAAAAGTGCGTGATGCTATACCGCAAGACGGAGGGAGAACAATCCTTGAAATTTATAATATTGTCGATTTATCGTACGGCATTTGGCAGCATATTCTGTTCGGCATGGGGCGTATTTCGGCTAAGTTTATGCCAAGGTTACTCAGCATTCAACAAAAACGGCACCGTGTTCATGTGTGCACAGAGCTGAAAGAAACTGCCGAAAGGGATGTGAACTTCGGTACCGGAATCATTACCGGCGACGAATCATGGGTATACGGGTATGATCCTGAAACAAAGCATCAGTCACCGTATTGGAAGATATCATCGTCACCACGACCGAAGAAAGCACGGCAAATTCGAAGCAACGTCAAGTCGATGTTGATTAGCTTCTTTGACGCTGATGGCATCGTGCACAACAAATTTCTCCCACTAGTTGAAACAGTTAATGAGCGATTTTATTGCGATATTCTTCGGCGACTAAGAGAAAACAAAGCGGCTTGCTTGCGTGGATCCTTCACCACTATCATGACTAGGGACCGGACACGAGAGGCCTACGATTCATTGCCCACGGGCATACTATTAAAAATTTGTATTTTTAAAGAGTTTTTAATTTTATTTATAAAATTGGAGAACAAACTGGTGGTGATCTATAAAATATAAAATACATTTTTATATGTTCATTCTGTAGTTCAAGTTGAGTAAACGAGTATTAATATTAACTAGCAATACTTTCTCAAGGTTCTAATTAATATAATAGCCCTTACGTTTTTTCCATACTCCTGGTGATTAATTTACTCAACGCTATTTCATACTAAAGTTCTATTCTTCCACTATTTAAAATACTGATACATTTTAAGTGTTACTTTTGCACCACAAAAAAATTATTACTCAGAACTTCCTTATACGTAACAAATTTTAGAATTCAAAATTACATCATTTTTAGACATATACGATCCTTTGATCGGTATTTTCATATTTTCATTAATAAAAACAATATAGTTCTGCTAATTCTAAACAAGTTTTTATTTGGCGTACTCGGTTGAAAACAAAAATATCAGCTATTAGAATCGCATTGACGACTATCGTTTACTACATCCAGCCCAATAGACTCAAAGAATTGATATCGTAAAAAAACAGAAATTAAAATTTAAATGATGATCTTGTTAAATGTTTGTTAGCTGCATAGAATTTGCTGTTTTAATAAATCGTTTATTACAAAAACCGTTTCATTTTTTGTCATAAAAAACATGAAGGTTTTCTTTAATTACAAATGAAACCAAAAATAATAAGATTTTTAAAATTCTGGCTTATACCGTCCTGGATACCGTATAAGCGATCGTCCTAAAGTCACCTACAGTAGTAGATAATGTTCGGAAATAGAGGGCCGCGAGGGAAATCACGTTTTGTGCTAGCATTAGCTATAACTGTTATACATATGTGCGACTTCAACAATGTTGGCGATTGGCCAGATTGGGTGATTAATCGGAAATTGGGGGACCCAAGAGCTTAATTTGCGGCCGATTTTTCATAAAATGCGATTATCTTAAATTGGGGTCTTTTCTTAGTATTTATGATTCTAGGTGACTCAAATGAAACATTAAAATATTAATTATACTTGCTCGTTTAGGTGAGATGTTTACTTTTGACTGTTCAACAATTTCAAAACTATGATTTTAGTAATGCGAATGTAATTCCAAGTAGAAAGAGTTACAGAATAAAGAAATAGCTTCTTTATTCTTTGACAAAGGTTTAGTCTGCTTGGGAATCCGCAACATTTGTGCCTATATTAGAAGCATACTAAAATTTTGTAAGAATGAAAAAGTACGAAAATTATAAAACTATAAAAAAGAATGGAAAATCCTATAAGCCCTATATATATATATATATATATATATATATATATATATATACTGTATGACATGAAAACTGCAACACCAAGAAGGGGTGCGAATTTTTTGACCAAACTTGGTAGAAACGTATAACTAGTCAAACGTAATAATTGATTAAAATTTCAAAGAAAAAAAACAAAAGACTAACACAATTTAACATAATTTTTATTAATAATGTGTCGAGCCGCCCCTATTAGTTACACACTCCCTCACTCTTCGTGGCATTGATTCGACTAGGTGGTCGATATCCTCTTGGGGTATGGAGTCCCAAGCAACCTGTAATTCATGCCGGAGAGCTATTAGTGTCTGCGGAGGATTGGCTAAATTCGTAAGTTTTCGTCCCATAATGTCCCACACATGTTCTATTGGCGAGAGGCCGGGGGATTTGGGTGGCCACGGCAAGATATTGACATGAGCCTCTTAGAAGCGATTTATAGAAATTCTCGCCACGTGGGGAGGGGCATTATCCTGCTGGAAAAGTGGGTCTTCGAGCATTTGAAGATATGGAAAAATATGGGGTTCTACCACCTCATCAATGTAACGCTGGGCGTTCATGGTGGCTTGGATGAACACCAACTGAGACCTACTCCCATATGCTATAGCACCCCATACCATAACACCCACTGCTCGATGCACATGCCTTTCAACGGAAAACTGAATATCACTACGTTCCCCACGTCTTCGTCTGACCCTCATACGGCCATCATGCATCCCTAGACAAAATCGAGATTCATCACTAAACACCACCTTATGCCACTCCACGATCCAATGCATTCGCAATTTACACCACTCCACCAAACGTTGCTGTCGGTGTTGCGCCGCAAGTGGTAAGACAAGATGTGGACGATAAGATTGTAAGCCGAAACCCCTACTTCGGCGATAAACGGTTCGAAGGGTTACTGGACGACCTTGATTACCTAACCACACGTCAGCAATTGATCTGGTACTGGAGAACCTGTCTCTTACTGCCATTAGGCGAAGGCGGCGGTCCTGTATCCCATTAGTTCTTCTTCGGCCTCCGGTTCCTCTTCGGCGTCTTTCCTGACACTCCCTAGTCCATGATTGATAACAGCGCATAATGGTGGATTGGTTCCGGTTAAGGCGATTTGCAATTTCCCTGTATGAAAAACCACCTTCTCGCAAACCAACAATTCGACCTCTGTCGAATTCGCTTAATTGGCGATAATTTCCACGTTGCCGCACTCTAGGCATAATAAAACTCTCTAAACACGTTAAACAAAGGTATAATAAGACAAAACCGTTGAAATAAATTTGAAACAACAATAAATACACCACACATTAATGTCAGCGAAAACTGAATGAAGTGTCAGAAGTGCCATGACCACTTTATATATCGCAACAAAATTTTAATCAATTATTACGTTTGACTAGTTATACGTTTCTACCAAGTTTGGTCAAAAAATTCGCACCACTTCTTGGTGTTGCAGTTTCCATGTCATTGATCATATATATATATATATATATATATATTGAGGCATTGCAAGAAGGATGCTTTCTCTGAAAGAAACAAAGAATATATGTAACCATAATATTTATACCATAATGTTTATATCTACTTTGTACGTTAATATTAAGAAGGGGAAAGATCGATTCAAAGAATAAATACGTTATTTTGACGACAAATTTACCTAGAAATTATTAACTTATTTTTCTAATTTTTTTATTATAATGTTTATATTCATTTTTCTTTCAAATACATATTTAACGCGTGTTTATTCAAACAAATGTAACGTATTTATTTTCAAATGCATTTGAACGAGTAAGCCCCGCCCACAATTTCAACGGTGCAATAACCCGAGAAAAAAACCTATATTGACGGAGTGTTTGTAAACACATAAAACATATGTTATTCAACCAAAATTATTTTATAAATCAAATTGTAATTTTTTAAACTGTTTTATACTGTAAAATTGTCTAATTTAATAATATTAACAAATTTAATGCAAGTAAAGAATGGGGCGATTTAGCGGAAAGTTATGCAATTAAAAACAAATGAAAAAGTAAGCGTCGGTAATTAGTCGTCACAGTGAGAGGTCACGTTTTTTGTGCTCCGTAATAATTAAAATAATTAAGCGAAATTATTAAGTGCAAGAGATTTTTAATATTACAAAACGTTACACCTACCTACCAACCACCTGTGGACAAAATTTAACAGCCGCCGACCAAATAGTCCGAGACTTACGAATTTTTAAAGATTTTTACCGCCATAAAAATCTCACCGTAGCTTGACCAACATCGTTGACGATCGAAATCGGTCATTCGCTCTAGACGCAGTCGGACTTGGAGATTTCAACAAATTTCAAGTGATCCCGAGGGACCGTAGCAGAAACATTCTCCCGTTTCCCGTTGTGAAGACGTCTCCAGAACACAGGCGCAAGAAGCAACGGAGATCATATACGAAGATTCAGGTTTTTGCTAATTTTAACAAAATTTCCCGCGCCATTTTTTTCTTGCGCATGTACATTTCTAGAACTTTACTTTGTTATTCCATAACTAACTATTTATATTACTTTCACCGATATTTTACCACTGTAATCTTTAGTCAACTTATTTAAATATTGGCATCTACTATTTGTATTTGTAAAACTTGATGCCATGTCACTGTTATAAACTATTTTACTAAGACAACACATTATTGCACCTGTCTTACACCATGTTATTATACTGTACGAATACCAACCGTCGAGTGTGTCTCACTTAATATTACTTGTGTGTCACGAAATTATTAATATAAATTTCTCAAACTTTGCAAAATCGTTTATCCCTAATAAAGTTAATTGTCAATATTTTACTTTGTTTTTTTTGTAATATACTTGAGATATTGTTCCGTTCCCAACTTAATAAATTACGTAAAGAAAGTAAAAGTGGAAAGAAGTGAACCTACCTTAGCCCTGAAGAGAGAAAGAAGCTAGCCGAAGATAATAAAACAGATAAGTATTGAATGAGCCCAATTTGAATTTTACATGACTTTTTTTTATGACATTCATTCATTTTATTATACCGTACGTAGAAACAATTTTATTTATCAACATATTCGTAACATATCATTTAGAGCCCAACGTTTTGGGGCAGTTATAACAGTAATTAACATTTTATTCAATAGATTAACGCTCGTAACATTACAATATATATATATATATATATATATATGTATATATATATATATATATATATATATATATATATATATATAAAAGTGTTCATTTGAAAAGTCAATCTAGGTTACTTTGAAATTTTGATAGAATAAGACGCAAATATATTAGTATAGTATGTGTTTGTATGTATGAAACTGTCAAAATATACGACTTCGTAGGTTTAGTGGTAAATTTTAATTTGCGACATACTTCAAAATGTTCTCAGTAAATCACATGCTACTAGATTGACTTTTCAAATGAACACACGTTATATATTGTTATAGTTCAGCTCATACCTAGGGTTTATAAACAATTTAATTAATTTATATTGTCTGAAGGAAGTAATATCTATGAAATAATAGTAATTAAAACGTTAATAACAAAGTAAATAATATGTAAACTTGACGTAAGATCAAAATTAGCTTTATAATCATGATGCCGAACTTAATTGATTATTTTTATTTGCGTATTTATTTTATTTGGTAATTTATTAATTTATCATAACTTAATATTGCGTGAAATCAAGAATTTTAAAGCTAATTATGATTAAAATATTTATGTACAAATAATTTTGAACATCATTGTTAATTTAACTTTTGAAGCTTCCTGTGGTAGTCATGACAAAAAAACAAAAGTTGTTTAGAGGAGATTTTTGAACCACTTGTAATAGAAACGACGTTTTTTCGACGCATCATTTTTAAAATGTATAAAAACACAACATATAAGCCTAATTTAATCATAAATTTCGTTTTAAAAATATAGTAAATGTAATTACCTTAATTGAAGACTGTCTCCGAAAGAAAAAGCAACGTATTTTCAATAATAATAAATATCAAAAATTTTCCTGTTTCAAAGCCAGTTAATTTTGGAAGTATTGGCTTAAAAGAATTAAATAGACCATATTTAGAAAACCAAAAACCATTTATAAGTGCAAAATTAATTAAGCCTGGCGAATTTATTCCTAAAGTGGGCCTTCGTAAAGGAAACCCTCCTGTCCTACGTAAAGCGTACCACAAACGACCACCCTTTACAGAGCCAGCCTGGTATTTCCTGAACACCTATGAACCTTCTACACAGTGCTTCTCAAAAGTCCCCTCCCCCCTCTTATCTTTGGAACGATTATACATACACAAGTGAAATTTAGAAACCGAATATTATAGGTTATAAACTTCCCTACTAGTGATGATAGATGACGAAATCGTCATAGATGACGTCACAAGGCCATTGTGACCAATAATTTTAAATAGAACGCTACGGCAAGCGACACTTCTTTTAAAAGGTATCGAAAAAACCTATTCAATGATACTAATTTTGTTTGTGTTTGAGGCCGTTTTAATGGCTTATTAGTAAACATGAAAATTTAAATTCCATTCAGTATGATATTAAATACAGATTTAAGAAACAGTATGTACTTAAAGAAATCGCTCGAAGTGATCTCCATTTACTTCCTGACAGTAAACTATCCTATTTTTAAACTCTTCTCGTACTTCTTCAAATGTGTCTGCGGAAACATCTTCACATTCTGCAACAATACGTTGTTTTAAAACGTCAATATTGTCAAGTTCAGTGGCGTAAACCTTCGATTTAAGGTACCCCCACAGAAAAAAATCCAAAGGTGTGAGGTCCGATGATCGAGGTGGCCATTCCGTTGAACCTCGTCGTCCAATCCATCTACCAGGATACTCCTCATGCAAATACCGTCTTACTGCACCGTAATAGTGTGGAAGAGCACCATCCTGTTGGAATGTTATTTGTTTTAAAAAAAGAGGCCCAACGATGTGGTTTCCCAGGATACCTGCCCAAACATTCACCTTCTGGGGAAATTGGGTATGTGTTTCACGAAACAGGTGAGGATTTGCGTCACTCCAATACCTCACATTGTGTATTTACATTTCCATTTAGATAGAAAGTACTTTCGTCACTAAAACAAATTGTTTTGACGTAGTCTGGCTGTTGGTTAATTTTAGTTTCTATATTTTCACAAAATTCTAGTCTTCGGTCTGGGTCGTCGTCTGAGAGTTGATGAACCATTTTTAATTTGTATGGATGAAATTTGTATTTTTTCAACACCCTGTGTACTGTACTTCGACTAACTTCACAGGTAGATGCAACTTGAGTTGTTGAAGAAGTAGGATTAACTCTTACTTCTGCCAGTATATCAATTTTTTTCTCATCAGAAATTTGTGGTCTGCCAGATCGTTTCGCATCATTAATACTACCCGTTGTTTCAAACTTACGAAGAAGCTCCCTTAAATAAGTCCTCGAAATGGTGCGATCGGGAAACCTCTCATTAAAAATGCGTTCTGCTGCATGAATATTTTGTCTAGTTTCACCAAGAATTAGGACCGCTGCTACTTTATCACCTAAAGCACGTACCATTTCGCTTCTTGAAGCACTTAAACTTTCGACTCACAACAGTTTAACAAATTATTAAAATGTACAAAAATATTAAAAGTACCATAAGCTGTAAAAACAGTGAGACGTTCGATCAACAATACACAAATTATTAAATGTACAAAAACTCGGACAATTAGAAAAACGTCGAATATTGGAGACTAACAAAAACGTCAGATTATTTGACAACTAACCATAGGCGGAGCTTGAATTTGGAATTTTAGTATTAACTTGACAATTTGACGTTTTAAAACAACGTATTGTTGCAGAATGTGAGGCTGTTTCCGCAGACACATTTGAAGAAGTACGAGAAGAGTTATAGGTTTTTTCGATACCTTTTAAAAGAGGTGTCGCTTGCCATAGCGTTCCATTTAAAATTATTGGTCACAATGGCCTTGTGATGTCATCTATGACGATTTCGTCATCTATCATCACTAGTAGGGAAGTTTATAACCTATAATATTCAGTTTCCAAATTTCACATATGTATGTATAATCGTTCCAAAGATAAGAGGGGGGAGGGGACTTTTGAGAAGCACTGTATATTAGTCCTGAAAACTTCATGCTCTCCGTTAACAACAGGTATTCCCAGGTGGAACTATATATGCATAATTTCAATTTCTAAAAGATACTTCATTTGTTAAACCATATTATTCAGTATATCATTAAACTCACATTATCTTGGGGCAAAATACAATTCTTAAGCAATATATATTCAGTTAGTATAATCATTTCTAATATAACCTCGCTTTTTTGTTTTTATTCGACTAGTTTTCAATAGTCATATGAACATGATATAGCCAACTATATATATAATTAGTAAAAGGGATTAAATGAGCAACCTAATATTCTTTGATGTTTTGAGATAGTATATTAAGTACATGATTGTACCTTGTATCCGAAATCAATAATTGTCTTGAATATATTTATTTATTACTCTATGAAATTGTTTTTTTTTGTTTTATGTATGCTTGTTGAACTGTATGGTATCTAGAACCGACCATATAACCTGAGGAAGCGCTCTTGTTTTAAATATTAGCATATTCAAAGTTTACATAATTGAGCTAGTTGTATATATATTTCATTAAAGTATTTATTCATTCAGCATTTTACATTGCTATATTGATATACTTTAAATTATATATACAGAGCATGCCTTTATAACAATATATATATAAATATATATATATATATATATATATATATATATATATATATATATATGTATATATATTTAGTGTTTAAAGAATTTTGTTTTTCTTTTTTATTTTATTGGCCGTGTTTTAATATTAAAAATAATAGATTTTTATTGGTTTTAGCGACCTTTTATTGAATTTAGATGTTTGTTTGCGACGTTTCGACTTTTTTCAATTCAGTCTTTTTCAAGCATCTGGAAACAAGTCGAAACGTCGCAAACAAACATCTAAATTCAATAAAAGGTCGCTAAAACCAATAAAAATCTATTATTTTTAATATGTATATATATATATATATATATATATATATATATATATATTGTGATACTACGAGACTGCGTCGTATGTAAATGAGGTTATATTTATGAACGCCCCAAAAACGTTGGGCTCTAAATGTTATATTACTGAATTTCACGTTGGGCTGGCAAATGTTATATTTCAAATGAATATTACTATATACGTGAATGTTAATATACAAATGTTAATATATAAATAAATGTAAAGTGAATGTCATAAAAGTTATATAAAATTCAAATCGGGCTCGTTCAATACTTATCTGTTTTTTGTTATTATCGTCGGCTAGCTTCTTTTATTTCTTCAGGGTTAAGGTAGGTTCACCTCTCTCCACTTTGACTTTATGTACGTAGTTTATTTAGTTGGGATCGGAACAATATCTCAAGTGTATTACAAAAAAAAAACCAAAGTAAAATATTGACAATTAACTTTATTAAGGATAAAATATCTAGCAAAGTTTGAGAATTTATATTGACAATTTCGTGACACACAAATAACAATAAGGGAGACACACTCAACGGTTGGTATTCTTATAGTATAACAATATGGTGTAAGACAAGTGCAATTAGGTGTTGTTTTATTAAAAGAGTTTATAAAAGTGACATAGAATCCAGTTTTAAAGTTACAAACAGTGGATACTAATATTTAAATAAGTTGAATAAAAATTACAGTGGTATAATATCGGTGAAAGCAATGTAAATAGTTAGTTATGGAATAAACAAAGAAAGTTCTAGAAAAGTACATGAGCAAGTAAAAATGGCGCGTAAAATATTGTTAAAGTTAGCAAAAACCTGAATCTTCGGATATAACCTCCGTTGCTTCCTGCTCCTGTGTTCTGCTGGTTTTCACAACGGGAAACTAGAGAATATTTCTGCTACGGTCCCTCGGGATGACTTGAACTTTTTAAGAAATCTCCAAGTCCGACGGCGGCTTGATCGGATGACCGGTCTCGAGCGTTCCAAGATGTTGGTCGTTGCACGGTGAAATTTATGGCGGGTAGTTTACGTATTGAAAACTTTAAAAATTCGTAATTCTTGAACTATTTGGTCGGCAGATGTTAAACTTGGTCTACAGGTAGATCGTAGGTATGTGTAACGTTTTGTAGACTTAAAAATCTCCAGCACTGAATAATTTCGCCAATTTATTTTAATTACTTCGGAGCACAAAAAACGTGACCTCTCACTGTAACGACTAATTACCGACGCTTACTTTTTCACTTGTTTTTAATTGCATAATTTGCCGTAAATCGCTCCATTCTTTACTTGCATTATCTTTTTGAATATTATTCATTTAGACATTTTTACAGAGTAAAACAGTTAAAAAAATTACAATTTGATTTATAAAATAACTTTAGTTGGATATCATATGTTTATGTGTTTACAAACACTCTGTCAATATCGGTTTATTTTCGGGTTATTGCACCGTTAAAATTGTGGGCGGGGCTTAATCGTTCAAATGCATTTTAAAATAAATACGTTACATTTGTTTGAATAAAAACGCGTTAAATATTAATTTGAATTAAAAATGAATATAAACATTATAATAAAAAAATAGAAAAATAAGTTAATTATTTCAAAGCAAATTTGTCGTCAAAATAACGTATTTATACTTTGAATCAATCTTTCCCCTTCTAGGTATTAAAGTACATAGTAGATATAAATATTATGGTTACATGTATTCTTTGTTTCTTTCAGAGAAAAATAACCTTCTTGCAATGCCTCAATTTTCCCCCTTGATTAAAAGATAGAAACTTGTTGAGAGCTTTTAATCAACCGTATCTAGGAGTAAGACAGAAATATATAAGTGCAGTATAGTGTTCTGATGAAATTTTAATGAAATGTGTGTGTTCACGTTAAAAATATTTCAAATTCTATAAGTAGTTATTTGTATTATTCTAGCTAATAATTCCCTATTTAGTAATTGTCATTAAATGGTTAAAGTTAATTGTTTTATTTTGTTGTTCGGGTTCTTTTGTTTGGAAACCCTTTTTAATATTAAGTAGTTATTTTCTTCTTCCTTTTTCTTTTCTTATTTAATAATAATATGATTAATTTAATTAGCCTAGTCTAAATGTAAACTTGTGATTAGTATAGATAATATAATATAGTAATATAGTACTTATTATTGGTTTACGGACTATAACATGCTTGGTTGGTTTGTTCTGAAAGTTGTTTCGGCTTGTTATGTATATATATAAAAAAATACTTTATTTTTAAGTGTGGTAGTCTTGCAACATAGTTATGTGATATCTACCTTTAATGTAATTTGTTTCGGGTTCA
Source organism: Melolontha melolontha (assembly GCA_935421215.2). Taxonomy (NCBI): domain Eukaryota; kingdom Metazoa; phylum Arthropoda; class Insecta; order Coleoptera; family Scarabaeidae; genus Melolontha; species Melolontha melolontha. The sequence continues at coordinate 2,157,227 of OW285243.1, forward strand.
AAACGTTCGTAGGTGTTGTTACCAATGATTCTCTTAATCGTATAGGGACCTTGGTAGGCTTTCAGTAGCTTTCCCATTATTTTGTGTTTTAAATCTGTTACTCTTAATCTCTTAACTATAACTTGGTCTCCTACATTGTAAGTTTTGTACTTCTTATTTGCCGTATTTCTCTTTTCCTCCCATTTTCGCTTTCTTAGTGATAATCTTTCTCTGACTTCTTGTAAACGATTATGTAAATTTATATGCTCAGAATCAGTCCATGGTCGTTGTGGTGGTTGTCCAGTGAATAAAGTTATTGGGCAGTGATTATGCACTGTGCTAGGTGTATTGTTTATAGTAAATTCTATCTGTGGTAACAGTCTGGCCCATTTTCTGTGATTTTCGTTTAAAATGTTAATTAATTGCGGTACGACGTTTGTATACGGTATTTCCTGTTTATCAATTATGTTCGTTATATCATTCTTATCATTTATAATGTCAGTTGTCTGTAAATCCTCCTTAGTCTTGACCTCTTCTTCGCCCTCGTAACTATCTTGCGTTCCTAACAAATCTGGCCTATTATTCACTCCTATATATTCATTATTTATAATATTATCCTTTCCAACTCTATCAATAAACCTTTCTTCAGCTCTCCTATAGTACGGTACATTATATTCTAATAAATTATTTATTACAAATGCTAAAACTTCTCTCTTATAAGTATTATATTCTTGCACTTCCTCTACGGACAAATGTTTATTAAATGTTAAATTGTTCTTTCCAATTGATAAAATACCTTTTTCAAAATTCAATATCATTTTCAACCTGTTGATATTGTCTATACCCAATATACAGTCATATTGTAACTTCTCTATTACGTAACAGTGAATTAAATAACCGATTTCGTTTATTCTTATTTCGGTATTGAGTTGCTTTGTGACAGTGCCCATCTTCCTTCCATTTGCGGTAACTATGTCGGTACCCTTGGTTTTAACAACGTGTTGTTCGTATCCCTTTATTTGTTTTGCCAGATCTTCTCTAACTAATGTAATCTCGGCTCCGGTGTCGATTAAACAATTTAATTTTATATTGCTGAATTGTAAAATAATGATGGGTAGAGAATATACTTCATTTACGGTGTCCCCTGCGTCTTCTATGTTTATGAATTCCTCCGGTGATTGGTAAAATTTTATATTTTGTAACTTCCAGAACATGTTATAGCCGTTATCATTATTTGTCTTGTTTATTATACCTCAGTTATCTTTGTTTGGTAATGTGTTCTCTTTTCTTTATTAAATTGTGTTTAGCATATCTGTGTTTATGTTTAATAATTGTGCCTTTCGTTTAGTTTATGTATAATTATCAGTCCTTAATAAATCGTCTCCCCATCTTAGCTTAGGTCGTCTTCGTATTCATTTTAGAGTATATTTAGTTAGTTTGTAAATTATGTTAGTATTTGTACAGGTAGTTGTAATTATATTGTAAATATGTTAGTTGTAAAATGTTGTTGTTTATAGTGTTATTAGATTTAATGTACACACGTAAATGCAATGACAAATAACAAAAATATATGTATATACAAGAAATATGAGTCTGCACTTTAATATTTCCCTGTAACAACCTTTGAATATCTTACCGATGGTCTCGAATACAGCAATCCCTTGAAATACAAAACCGTGCTCTCTCTCTGAAGTTCCACAAAGACAAAATAACAAATACATAAACAAATAGTACAGTATGGTAAATGCGAATACAACGGTTCTCCTTGTTTTTTTTTTTTATTTATTAATTCTTTGTGCCACGAAACTTTGTTACTTGAGAAAGTGTTCCTTCTTAATATATTTGACAATAGAGTAACTTTTTATTGAAGTGTGGAGTAGAAGTAGGCCCCAAAACGTTAGGGTGCCAAATGTGATACTACGAGACTGCGTCGTATGTAAATGAGGTTATATTTATGAACGCCCCAAAAACGTTGGGCTCTAAATGTTATATTACTGAATTTCACGTTGGGCTGGCAAATGTTATATTTCAATGAATATTACTATATACGTGAATGTTAATATACAAATGTTAATATATAAATAAATGTAAAGTGAATGTCATAAAAGTTATATAAAATTCAAATCGGGCTCGTTCAATACTTATCTGTTTTTTGTTATTATCGTCGGCTAGCTTCTTTTATTTCTTCAGGGTTAAGGTAGGTTCACCTCTCTCCACTTTGACTTTATGTACGTAGTTTATTTAGTTGGGATCGGAACAATATCTCAAGTGTATTACAAAAAAAAAACCAAAGTAAAATATTGACAATTAACTTTATTAAGGATAAAATATCTAGCAAAGTTTGAGAATTTATATTGACAATTTCGTGACACACAAATAACAATAAGGGAGACACACTCAACGGTTGGTATTCTTATAGTATAACAATATGGTGTAAGACAAGTGCAATTAGGTGTTGTTTTATTAAAAGAGTTTATAAAAGTGACATAGAATCCAGTTTTAAAGTTACAAACAGTGGATACTAATATTTAAATAAGTTGAATAAAAATTACAGTGGTATAATATCGGTGAAAGCAATGTAAATAGTTAGTTATGGAATAAACAAAGAAAGTTCTAGAAAAGTACATGAGCAAGTAAAAATGGCGCGTAAAATATTGTTAAAGTTAGCAAAAACCTGAATCTTCGGATATAACCTCCGTTGCTTCCTGCTCCTGTGTTCTGCTGGTTTTCACAACGGGAAACTAGAGAATATTTCTGCTACGGTCCCTCGGGATGACTTGAACTTTTTAAGAAATCTCCAAGTCCGACGGCGGCTTGATCGGATGACCGGTCTCGAGCGTTCCAAGATGTTGGTCGTTGCACGGTGAAATTTATGGCGGGTAGTTTACGTATTGAAAACTTTAAAAATTCGTAATTCTTGAACTATTTGGTCGGCAGATGTTAAACTTGGTCTACAGGTAGATCGTAGGTATGTGTAACGTTTTGTAGACTTAAAAATCTCCAGCACTGAATAATTTCGCCAATTTATTTTAATTACTTCGGAGCACAAAAAACGTGACCTCTCACTGTAACGACTAATTACCGACGCTTACTTTTTCACTTGTTTTTAATTGCATAATTTGCCGTAAATCGCTCCATTCTTTACTTGCATTATCTTTTTGAATATTATTCATTTAGACATTTTTACAGAGTAAAACAGTTAAAAAAATTACAATTTGATTTATAAAATAACTTTAGTTGGATATCATATGTTTATGTGTTTACAAACACTCTGTCAATATCGGTTTATTTTCGGGTTATTGCACCGTTAAAATTGTGGGCGGGGCTTAATCGTTCAAATGCATTTTTTGAATATTATTCATTTAGACATTTTTACAGAGTAAAACAGTTAAAAAAATTACAATTTGATTTATAAAATAACTTTAGTTGGATATCATATGTTTATGTGTTTACAAACACTCTGTCAATATCGGTTTATTTTCGGGTTATTGCACCGTTAAAATTGTGGGCGGGGCTTAATCGTTCAAATGCATTTTAAAATAAATACGTTACATTTGTTTGAATAAAAACGCGTTAAATATTAATTTGAATTAAAAATGAATATAAACATTATAATAAAAAAATAGAAAAATAAGTTAATTATTTCAAAGCAAATTTGTCGTCAAAATAACGTATTTATACTTTGAATCAATCTTTCCCCTTCTAGGTATTAAAGTACATAGTAGATATAAATATTATGGTTACATGTATTCTTTGTTTCTTTCAGAGAAAAATAACCTTCTTGCAATGCCTCAATATCTATATATATATATATATATGGTAGATTTAATTAGTTGGCGATTTAAGGTCTGGTTTTACTCAAAAATGCATATACTTAAAACAGTCTTACATGTTTCGGCTAGTGACGCTTTTCTCAAAGAATATAAAATATAAATGACAGTATATTAATGACATACTTATACAATTGTAGTTGTCATGGATAAAATTATTCAAAGATACATCCAGTTTAATAATAATAAATTATGCCTTAGTATTCAAAAACGGAGAATGGCAAGGCATGAGTTATTATTATGTATGCGCCCGTGGAGCGGCTTAAGATGTTAAGCTGTCGGCATTCGCCTTAAATGAGAAGAGAAACCACGAAAACCTACTCGGATAGCCAGTCAGGGATCCAAACACGGAACAGTCAGCATAATAAGCAAATGTACAGATATTTAAATAAAACATAAGATATATACTTATATAACATCAACATATATTATGATGGTAAATTGCATATCGTTACATAATTAAGTTGTAGTATATACTGCTTAAATTTTTCATATATATCACTTCTGTAGTTAATTGAATCTTTTTCCTGTTTAATACTAATCATTTCTTTAATTTCCCTTTTCATTATGTGTTGTTCTTTATCAATTATCTGTGTGTTTTCAAAATCGAAATGGTGATCGCGTTGTAGTTTGTGTGTAAATAAAGCAGTTTTGTCTGTTTTAGAGTATTTGCGGGCTTGTATTCTTTTGTATAAATATTGTTTAGTTTGGCCTATGTAGTAACTATCGTAATCGCGACATGGTATTTTATAGATGATATGTATTTCTCGATTTTTTTCTATTTTAGGTTTTAGTTTTGAAAATAGATATTTTTTTTTAAAGTGTATTTAATTTTTTCTGATAATTGTTCAAAAGATATGTAGATGACATCATAACATGTATTCCGATAAATAAAATAAACTACCTTTTAAATAAATTCAACAGTTTTCACAACAATTTAAAATTCACTATTGAAGAAGAAATTAATAACAGTATTAATTTTCCTGATATTTCTTTAAGCTATGATAGACAGGGTACTATTTATACAAATTGGTATAATAAACCAACAGCTTCTTTTCGATATATGAATTACCACTCAAATTCACCTACAGTATTCAATAAAATGATTATAAATAATCTGACTGATAGAGCAGTAAAACTATCACATACTCAATACAGAAAAGATATCATCAAGAAAATTAAAACGATTTTAACAGATAACAACTATCCACCACAACTCATAGACCAAACAATTAAAAAAAGAATACACCAAATATACAACTCTGCAGACACCAATAACAATTTAAAACAATGAAACAACATATATCACGATTCCATATGTTCCACAATTATCAGAAAAAATTAAATACACTTTAAAAAAATATTATCTATTTTCAAAACTAAAACCTAAAATAGAAAAAAATCGAGAAACACATATCATCTATAAAATACCATGTCGCGATTACGATAGTTACTACATAGGCCAAACTAAACAATATTTATACAAAGAATGCAAGCCCACAAATACTCTAAAACAGGCAAAACTGCTTTTTTACACACAAACTACAACGCGATCACCATTTCGATATTGAAAACACATAGATAATTGATAAAGAACAACACACAATGAAAAGGGAAATTAAAGAAATGATTAGTATTAAAAAAATTCAATTAACAACAGAAGTGATATGAAAAATTTAAGCAGTATGTACTACAACTTAATTATGTAACGATCTGCAATTTACCATCATAATATATGTTGCTGTTATATAAGTATATATCTTATGTTTTATTTAAATATCTGTACATTTGCTTATCATGCTGACTGTTCCATGTTTTGATCCCTGACTGGCTGTCCGAGTAGGTTTTCGTGGTTTTTCTTCTCATTTAAGGCGAATGCCGACAGCTTAACATCTTAAGCCGCTCCACGGGCGCATACATAATAACTCATGCCTTGCCATTCTCCGTTTTTGTTGTCTAACTATTTTTTGAATGCTAAGGAATAATTTATTATTATTAAACTGGATGTATCTTTGAATACTTTTATCCATGACAACTACAATTGTATAAGTATGACATTAATAAACTGTCATTTATATTTTATATTCTTTGAGAAAGGCATCACTTGCCGAAACATGTAAGATTGTTTTAAATATATGCATTTTTGAGTGAAACAGACCTTAAATCGCCAACTAATTAAATCTACCATAACATAAAACGGTCACGAAATAATTATCTATATATGTATATATAGATAATTATTTCTTGACCTTTGTATGTTATAGTAGATTAAATTAGTCGGCGATTTAAGGTATCGTTTACTTTGATATGTATATGTTTAAAACAATCTTATATGTTTCGACACACAGTGCCTTTATCAAAGAAATTAAAAATATAAATGCCAGTATATCAACGTTAAACTTATATATCTGTAGTTGTTATGGATAAAATTAAAATATTCAGAGATATATTCAAGTTTAATAATAACTCATGCTTCAGAACTTTCGACAGCAAGACGTCAATTACGGGGATTGGCAAGCCATGAGTTATTATTATTATTTAAGATAGATATTTATATAATAACAACACATATCTATCTTATGTTATTTAAATATCTGTGCACTGGCTTATTGTGCTGGCAGTTCCGTGTTTAGATCCCTGACTGGGCTGTCAAAGTAGGTTTTCGTGGTTTCCTTCTCGTTCAAGGCAAATGCCAACAGCTTAAAATCATAAGTCGCTCTACGGGCGCAGACATAATAATAACTCATGGCTTGCCAATCCCCCGTAGTTGACGTCATGCTGTCGCATGAGTTACTATTATTAAACTTGAATGTATCTTTGAATATTTTAATTTTATCCATGACAACAACAGATATATAAGTTTAACATTGATATACTGTCATTTATATTTTTAATTTATTTGATTAAGGCACTATGTGTCGAAACGTGTAAAATTGTTTTAAATATATACATATTAAAGTAAAACAAACCCTAACAAATATGGTTATCTACAAAGAAGGAGGAAATTAATTAATACATTAAGAAATTATAAATAAATTTAAGTTAGTAAGAACCAAACCGTACATTATAGGTGTTAAATATCAAATAAGTTAATTTCGCGTTTTGCTTTTTGTAAATTGCTTCATTATTTTAATAAAAATTCTTATTTCTCATTTCTGTAATTATATTCTTTCGTAATTTTATATTTCCGGAAATTTTTTAACTTATTTGATTGCTTTAATTTAAATAACAAACCTTTGATTCAACAGTACCGATTGGTACCGTTTAAATGTCAAAATTTCGGGAAACTAACGATATGTAAATATGCGCATGACATCTATGTATATTAAAAATAACCTGTAAACTTTGTCTAAATTATTATGAAAAATTTTGAAAGTTATCTGAACGTGTATTTTATATAAATTTTAGTTAATTAGGAAAATAAAATTAAATATTTATTCCTGTAAAATATCGGACGAATGAGAGGTCCAGGAGAAAAAAGTTTTTTTTTCCTTTCCTTTTCCTTGAATCGATAATAGTAACACGTCTTTTCGATATCTCCAATTTAAAAATTAAATAAAACTAGTAACAAACAGAATACTCACCTTTGAGTTATAACACGAAGAAGCAGCTACCATTTACAGCAGAAATAGTACCTTAAGCGCGTTTTAGAGGTTATAAACCTTCGAAAGCCAACCCAGTCAACTTCTATCCCTTCAAGATCCTTTGAAAAGGCCCAGATCAAGTACGCCGACCTGATAACAGTTCCTATCTATACTAAGAATAGTTCCTGTCAAATATATTTTAGCAACTTGTCCTAAAAATAAACATTCAAAATTATCACTAACCTATCCAACCGTTTAGATATATTTTAAAATTTAAAATTCACAATATTTCTTAAAATAAACGTACCTGATAATGTGCGGTGTCCTCTTAATATTAATTTAATATTATAAGTTTATATGTTTTCGTTTATAATTCAATGATTATGTCTGTGAGAATCCCTTTTGTAAAAATAAACATTCAAAATTATCACTAATCTATCCAAGCGTTTAGATATATTTTAAAATTTAAAATTCACAATATTTCTTAAAATAAACCTATCTGATAATGTGTGCTGTCCTCTTAATATAAATTTAATATCATAAGTCTATATGTTTAAAACACTTGTATTAAGTCACGTGATCACAGCATTTATAACTTTCAATTACTCCAGTACTTAAGTTGAGTGTTCATAAGTTTTGATTTTGATTATTATTTTTGTAATGTTAACGGAGATCTGTTTACTATAGGACCGACACCTGGGTCTTTAATAGTCCTGTTGATTAAGTATTTACCACTGATTAGCCGAGGTAACAAAGTATTAACAATAATAAAGAGGTACAAACAAGCTAAAACTATCTCTTACATTTGCAATTACTATAGAATTATCGTATTTTGTTACTCAAATTATTGTTATGATATACATGTATTAATCCCTTATGAGCGACATCTCCAAGGAAGTATCCCAACTTGAATGTCGAGATAAAGGGGAACCCGATAACAGCTTATCAATTTTAATTTTCTTTATGTCATATTAAAAATATATTATTACATTTCAATTGTCGCCCATGTGGTAAATATATATTTACTTACATAATTATCACATTGCAATCTCATTTCATTATAACAATTTATATTGTTCTTCAATCATCATCTTGTACATTTCAATATATGTATATATATTGTAATAGTATTTTTGATTGACATTGTATAATAATATGTTCACAGTTATAGATAAACTTAAGAGTATTATCAGTTTAATTAATATAAAGTCAGTTTATTTAGTCATCTTGTCTGTTTGACAATGGTAAGTTGTCTTACCGAAACATATGTTAGAAAAATCCAATAAAGTAGGTAGTGAAATAGTTAATGTCAAGTGATTTCATTTATTCGAATATTTAGTTCACTATTAACAATATGTTTACGAAAACTTAAAATATCCTTAGATGTTATAAATAGTATTCAAGATTATATAATTACTAATATTTAGTAATCTATCCAGCTATTACAAATAGGTAATTTACAAATTATTTCTCGAACTTCTGTAATAGTTTACAATCCATTATGGCATTTGTTTATTGAATTTACAAATTCAGTCGAAAGCAGTTCTATTGTTTATAATTTCAAAATATTTTCTGCTACTAACTTTTTTGCTTTTTTTATAGCACCTGAATTATTAGAGATTTCTATAATGAAATTTTTAATATTTCGATATTTTTTTTAAATAAAAATTGCAACATTTAACCATGTTCCCCACCCAGTAATTACTGGTTGTGGAGGTAATTGTGGTTCTTTGTTCAACTGAATCCGCAATGCTGCTTTTAAAAAGAAACTTTAAACAGATCTCTATATAAACATCAACTTGACTACTGTCCAGGACTTCGCTTATAAATTGTGTAATTTGTGTAAGTTTGTTACGATAAATCTTCCGCGGATATCCCTGCTGATATTCGGAAAATAGCTAAAATATACATCATTTTCTTCTGATTCAAAATTAAACTTAACAAAATAGGTATTAATGTATCAAACGTAAATACTAATGCACTTTTAACAAAATTAACATGGAAATATTGATTTATTTGGTATTGAATCGATTCTGCCTTTACTTGATGTAAATCCATATCAAATGATAAAAACACACAATGTTGTATTAGATTTACACTTTATTTAATAATATTTAATAATGACTATATAACAGCTGTTTCACCGTACAACGGTTTCTTCAGATATAACAGCGGTACTATAAAACATTTTACTTAAACGTAAATATTTTTTATTTTATTACTTAATGGTATTCTCAGAAATTGGAAACCGAAATATTTTTACCCGCCTCTTTTAGTATAAGGGATACATATAGATAACATAAATTATATTATAAGTGACACATATCTAACAAAATATTTCAATCAAAAATAGGAAATAAATTCAACAGAGGGGAGGAATTAAGCTCTGTTTAGTCATTTAATAATTTATTTGAAAATTTTTGTTTATTAATTTACATTGCTTCTAATAAATCGAGTTTTTTTCTTTTCTTCGTGTAGGATCTTGAAATTATTATTAAAACTATGGCTTTCTTCAATTAAATGGTTGGAGTATGCTGAATCTTTTTTCCCATTTCTAAACGAAACAGATTCAGCATACTCCAACCATTTAATTGAAGAAAGCCATAGTTTTAATAATAATTGCAAGATCCTACACGAAGAAAAGAAAAGTAAGAAACTCGATTTATTAGAAGCAATGCAAATTAATAAACAAAAATTTTCAAATAAATTATTAAATGACAAAACAGAGCTTAATTCCTCCCCTCTGTTGAATTTATTTCCTATTTTTGATTGAAATATTTTGTTAGATATGTGTCACTTATAATATAATTTATGTTATCTATATGTATCCCTTATACTAAAAGAGGAGGGTAAAAATATTTCGGTTTCCAATTTCTGAGAATACCATTAAGTAATAAAATAAAAAATATTTACGTTTAAGTAAAATGTTTTATAGTACCGCTTGTTATATCTGAAGAAACCGTTGTACGGTGAAACAGCTGTTATATAGTCATTATTAAATATTATTAAATAAAGTGTAAATCTAATACAACATTGTGTGTTTTTATCATTTGATTTATTTGGTAAATATAAATAGGGTATGAAGGATAATAAACAAATTTCAATGAATAAAATTATAAGCTTTATTTCCGCGAAACAAAAAGAAACAATAGCTGTTCATGAACAAGTCCCACGACAGCAAAATTCCAAGGAATAATAAAGCGCACGTGTACTATGACCAAATCTATACAGAGTGGGGCAGTCATTATACAAAAAACGACGTTAGTTTGCACACCATAGTGATTTAAATTCAGAAAATTCGCTCCAAAACCAGGACATATCATTCATTCAGTAACAACCCCATTATGTTATATCAGATGTTATGGAAGCAATCGATATTTATACGGCATATATGTATGTTTAATTTGAAACTATTTAAGAAATTCATTACGGTAATGGAAAGTGAAAACTAAATAAACCACGCGAAGTAAATTAAGCTTTATTATATACTTCCAGGATTTCCTTATTTTAACTGACAAGCATGTTATAGGATTTAATATCTGCACTAACTTGATGGGTACTTATTTTCATCAGTTTTGTACTGTTTGCAGGTATTATGTCTAGCCTATTAATTTATTTTGTGTGTATTGTGATTTATTTAGAAATATGATCAAGTACACTTATGTACACTCGAAGCGGTCCTCGGGTCTTGACAAGGTTTCAGCTTAATCCTAGGATGCATATCTGGTACAATATCTACTATTTTCACACTACTACTTTCACATAAACCGGGCCCCACAAGCCCGTCTTTTAAAAACTCATTATAAAATGCACAAATTTATTGAATTAAAGCTACATTCAAAAGATCATTTCACAAAAAACGAATAGTTATTAGTAGGGAAACCCAACTATGCAAGTGGAAAGCCAGAAATATGCGCATAAATAAGCAAATCATTTAGTCAAAATATGCACAAAAATGTTGAAAATATGCGAATAAAAAAATACTTATACCTAATACATAAATTGAATGATTTACTTAAAAATAAACAGACATTATAATTTTGAGGTTGTCGTTAGTTGTAAAAACAGTGAACCACTAAATGTTTCTCGAAGTTCTCAATTAAAAATTTTTGTCTCCTATCTGAATATAAAAATTTATAAATGGAAAAACTCCCTTCCACATCAACCGATGTACTAGGGGCGTTTATAAAATTGCTTAATATTACAGAATCCAAATTCTCCCTCTAAATATTAGCTACTTGGCTAAGAAATCGAAATCCACATTTTTTTCCATCACATTTTTGAATTTTTGAAAAATTTTTGTCTCCCATTTTGCCTGCGACATTTTGAAACGCTACCTCAGATTCTTTCACTAGTTCTACACTTCGGGTTAATGGCAAATTAGATTCCTCCATTTGTGTTATTGTTTTAGAAACAAAACTCTAATTGGTTTTTATAAACGAAACTTGTTTTATTTCTTTGTTTTCGAATAATTGCTTACCATCAGTGAGGAATTAAGAAGATTTATCAGACTGAATTCTGAAATTAGATCTTATAGTTGACAGAAATTCCCGCAATAAAGAAAACTTCCAACCAATTGACCCATCTTGTAATAACAGGTTGAAGTGGAACAGGAGTGTTTGGTACTTTTTCTTTATAGAACTGAACCCTTATAGGGCTTTAAGGAAGATTTTCTTCATGTTAGAAACTAAACTATTTGCAAGAGGAAAATGTTTCCTAATCTCTTCAGCAACCCTATTTAAAGCATTAGCAAGATATGTTACATGTATCAAGTTGGGATAAAAGATTTTCAAATTTTGCTCGGCCTTTATTATGTATGGTGCTATATCTAACAAAATGAGCAAAAAATTATCTCCAGGAACAGGCGTAGGAAGAAAAAATATTGATAGATCCTCTTGACCAAATCTGACCACTGTGAGTGCATTTCTTTTTTCTAACTCTTTAGAAACAATGAGGTAAGATTTTGGCAGAATCTCATCGCCAAGAACACCAATCAATAAATGAACAATATAGCATCCTTTTGAATCGGTGGTTTCATCAATACATATGTAAAAATGTTTGTTCCGAATTTTAGCTTTTATTTCCTCAATTACCTCCGAACACAAGGAACTTACGTCGTTTGTTCGTAGTGTTGTTTCACCTGCGACATTGAATTTGCAATACTTCTGGAGAAAAGAAGTGAAGTTTTGATAACGTAGCTTTGACAAGGGAATATTTGACGTCATCACTGCATGCTCAGTTAAAGATGTCTTGTTCGTTTAGCTTTTTGGACATTGGTTGGAAACATTGCGTTAATGTGGGTTATGGCACGTCTCCAGATTTCATCTTATTAAATTTAGTGAATGAACAGAAATTTTCACGTGTTGGTCTATTTGATATTTTTTATCGCATAGAAAAAAATGAAAAAAATAAAAAAATTAAAATATCAAATTGGAAAGCAATAATATCAATACTTAGATCTAAATTCCTAATAAATAAGTTCAAAATATTAAACGAAAGCGCCCCGAGTGTCCAAATGGTACGAAATCGGTCAACATACCTAGGGTTCCGTATAAAAAAAATAAATTAATGCTGAAAGGGCAAAACTGAAACGCTCTGTACATTTCTCTGTATTTTCATTGTGTATGTCCGTCAAAAAGAAAATAACTTGCTTTTAACTGTTTTATATCTGAAAAAGTGACAGATATCGACCGATTTCGCACCAGTCACTAAATTGAATATTCAAAAATTATACTACAATTTTAACGCATCCAGAACAGTGGACTTTCCCCAAATCTTTACGTAGTTCTTTGTGTGGCTTAACCCACACTGACGTTCTACTGACTTCGGGCATTTTACTAATAAAAATAAATAAAATACCACAATACTACAAAACACAAATCGATGTTATCTCTTCAAAAGCACAATAAAAAGTAAAATTCAGAAATCGATTTATTATTTACTTATTTATGTAACTATAGGTACAATGAAACCCCTGTTAACGGTTTAAAACTACATATTTTGAATTCTCGGAATTTAAGACTGAGAATATCTTATACTCTTGGACCTCATAATTTTTTTTTCGTGAGAACTCCAAACATAATAAAATAAATTACTTCATAATGGGAGATTTATAGAATTATTTATCTTGAACTCTTGAAATGCCTACCAAACATCATTCAAAATTCTTTGAATTGTTCGCAATATGCTATTTATTAAGGATATATGGAAATATTTAAAAAAATGTGTATAATATGCAAAATATGCGCTTTACATATTTGGCTTACATTAGTTATTAGTTGAGTTTATTTTTTCTGTCGAAAAAGCACATATCGTGCATGAACGAAAGAATGGTATTTACACAACATTACAATATAATATAATAACATTTATATAGCATTACAAATAAAGTGAACATGTTACACAATAAATAAAGCACAGATATAACCAATAAGAGATTCACACATCTTATCCACAAAACAGAAATGCAGGAGATTCCAACGTCAACCCGCAACGAACTCATCCAACAATACTTTTCCCAGAAGCAACACCTTCATCTTCGGTTGAAATTGTTTTAAGCTTGATGACTGCTTAATGTACGACGGTAGCCTGTTAAAATATTATATTTATTATAAAGAGTGGAGCAGAGGAAACCCATGTTTTTCACTACTGAATGACATCCGCTGTTTTATTTATAGAAAAAGTTTTACATTAAGTAATAATATTTTTATTTCATTTTTGAAATGTACATACATTAATTAAGTTCGGAAAAGAATGTCATTAAGATGACGTCTTTCTTATCAAACGCAAACTCGAAGTCTCTCCTCAAAGTTCTGCACGGCTTTCTGCAACAATTCATCCGACTTCAATTTCTTGACGAATGATATTTTCACAAAAAGAAGTCATACATCGATAATGGGGGCGCATGCGGGCCAAAAAACTTCGCGGAAACGTGAAATGACATGTCCAGGAAACACTTGTCGAACCACTTCCCTGGATGCTGTCCTCGGATGAGTTATGGCACCATCCTATTGGAACCACATTATTTCAGAATCATTATTTCTAAAAAACCGGTAAACACGCGATACTCCACGCTCCAATGTTTCATAGCGACTGAAAGTGCGTTGCCTAAGCTGTTCGCCAGAGGTCGCCCAAGGTCAATACCCCCACTCCTCGCTGAGTACTAGTGGTTTAAAAAACATGTGTTTCCTCTGCTTCACTCTCGACAACAAATTTTTGTTAGACATTAGAATAACAAGTACTAACGTGCCTTCAAAAACTTTCCTCATTATAGCAGGCTGTTTTTTAAGTAATTAAGTAATCAAAGATTGGTGCACATGCGAAGCTTAGAAATCCTCTCAATTCTGACAGTCGTCAAACATCAATTCAAATTATAAACACTTATATTTTTAAATGATCTCATTATAATGTTAAAGTTGCAACATAAAATATTTATTATTCAAAGTTACTATAGGACTGGCCAAAAATTAGAAAATGGAGATTGGGTTTATTCCACTAATCAGTGCTTACAGAATTTCCGGCAACAGTATCCTAATCTACCAGTTACTTACGCACAACTGCAAAAACATATTGAACCCTATTTTATTAAATTTGGTGAAACAGGGGCAATAACTTGTAAACCTAGCGGTTGAGCACCTAGAATACGAACAGCAAATTGCATAGAGGATATTCGACTTCGAATGAATAACTCATCCAAAAAATCAATCGCAGAACTATCACAAGTTCATTTGTCAGTGGGAACATATCATACTATTTTTAAAATGGACTTAAAGTTGTTTCCATATAAAATTCAAGCAATTTTGGAGCTCAAACAAGTAGATTTTGTTACGAGAACACAATATTGTCTACGGTTTTTAAATAACATAAATAATAATGACATTCTCGACAAATGTTTCTTTTCGGATGAGGCTTGATTTCATCTTTCAGTATTATTAAATAAGCAAAATATGAGCATTTGGTCTACAGAAAACCCTTATGAATTTGTGGAAATTACGCTACATCCACAAAAAATAGGCGTCTGGCTAGCAGTTTCAAGAAAACGAATCATTGGGCCTATTTTTTTTTACCAAACCATAACTGCTGAAAGATATCAAATCGAATTATTAGAGCCGTTTATTAATGCACTTCATGTTGATGAACTTACGGAAAGATATTTCCAACAAAATAATTTTCAGTCTCACCACATATTTCTATATCTTGAAGTTCTTGCTTATTTAAAACAAAAGCCGCCATACATTCCAAATTTAATAAGTGAAAAGTTGTCTCTATTGTTCTTCAAAAACGTCTTAATATATTAACTTTATTTTGCTCAAGAAAGGCGAATTAATGTATGTATAAACATCTAATATTTAAGTTTGTTAAGTAGTTGCTAGTTGTGGCAGTATCTCATTTAAAAGACATTTATCTTTTGCCAACCTAATCCCTTAAATATACATGAATTATTAAGTAAACGTGCATTATATTCAGCGGAAGCTAATATAGGGGATTACATTGCCGGGAAAATTAAAGACCGAGCGATTGTTGAATTTGTTCATTACTGAAGGCCTATTAGTCACACGGAATTATTTATTTAGTTAATCTTAGAATATACAATATCACTAATAGTTTAAGAATAGGTACACCTTGTAATTATGTTTATTGAGCTTTAAATATTAATCAACTGACACAGGTTTTGGACTGATTTTTACCCAAATATTCAAATCCATGGCAGAAAATATTTGTTCTGATTATAATAAGCATATTCATTTTATTTTATTCTTTATATTTATTACATTTGGTTTATCTTTATTTTGTTATTGCCGCAATAAATTATTCATACGTTTAGAATTAGAAATATATTTAATACTTTGGAACACCTAAGAGAAAACATTACTTTCATTTGAAAAGAATTTATTCTTTATATCTGTGTGTAAATGCATTTAATTAATATTTTCAACTGTCAAAGGCAAAGGTAAATATCACGTCTTAGTTTATAATTGTAAAGTACTTTGAATTTTCGTATGCTATTACCGGCAAAATTACCATTACATTTATTGATGTACCTTTGTTGTACAGGTATCTTATTGTCATATGTTTATAAATTAGTTGCTAACCAAATCAGGCGTAGGATTTTTTCCGGTTTGACCAGTAATATGTAGTAACCTAGTATGTAACCTAGTGTACATTACTACTAACTTAGTGTACATTACTACTACTGCACATTACTACACATCTACATTTCTATTACTTTTAATTTTATTGCCGTTCACCTCTTTGAAACCGCCGAGTGAACCTAAACCATTTCTTTTGTGAAAAAAGTAGTTCTGCATTCACTTCCAACGAGAAAATATCTCTCACATACACATTGTTTCTGTAAATACAAGATCGTTTATTTAAATAAAATAACCAAAAAATACGTAAGTGTTTTTAATATAATATATTACATATGAAGAGCTATTATTTGAAGTATCTTTTAAATATACTTAGTGCCTAAAAAAATGTAACGTGCTTTTTAATTGAACGCCCTATATTTTTTTACATTTTAGCATTCTCCTCGATAAGATGATTTCAACAAAATATAACACTTGGAGTCTAAAGTATTTAGCTTGAAATTTACATGCAAACGAAAATCAGCATTTTTAGAATATTTATCTCTCGGTATTTTCAAAATCATATGTATTGCTTGATACTTAGATATGATCGTTTAAATACAAACCTTTACAATTATAAATATAAATACAGTCAATTCAGCTTAATTAAGCCACTGGTTATTCTTAGCAGCCGCTTATTTCGGCCAAATCTTAAAGAACAGAATTCAAAATATGAAGAAAACGTTAATTTACATCGGATATTTGGGACAATATTCCACTTAATCGGGACAAAAAATTTAAGATCGAAATTTTAATACATATTTAACTATATATGTGTTTACAAAATTTTATTACAAAAAAGCTAAACATCCAATTTTAGAGAATCAAACGTTGATGGTGTGGGATTTACACAGTAGGCAAAGCCGAATTTATGAACAGTACTACATCAACTTGCGTCTAAAACGTATGCGTAAAAGCGGACTTTTAATACATTCGAGTTTAATTAAAAATTGGTAATTATAATGAATTTTTAACAATAGATAACAATTTACCATGTTATGATGAAACTGAAAACTATGAGGATGTAATTATTGAAGGTATTCAATCAAAACGTCAAATATTAGATGAGGACAATGACTCTGATGATGAAAATCTACCGGTGCCAGTAACTAACCACGAAGCAGGAAAATGCATCACCAGGTTGCAATGTTTTTTTTTATTGAGAAAAATGATGAAAGACCTATGCCCGCACTGGATACCTATACTGATTTTATGCAGAAACAGTCATACAAACACAAACGGCAGACTACACTTCATGAATTCTTTCATAATTAAAGTTTAGTTGTCTTTACATGTAAAAAAAATGTACAAAAAGGTTTTGTTTAAGTATGACAATACGTTAAGCACGTATAAAGCGTTTGTACAATATGAAACAAACATGTAAATAATTTACATATCTGTAACTATGCACATGGACAATACACCTCGTATTTTCAGCATTTACTTCTGCTTAATACATATGTTTCTGCCATTTAGGCGTCCTCAGTTAAGCTAGTGAAGCAATGTATACAAATTAATACAAACCTGTTATAAACAACTGGTTTGTATCTGTATTTAAATTTACTGAAATAGCCCGCATAGATCAAGCAAGTTCCGTCCTATAAGAAGACAACTATTTAATAATTGACATCTTACGGGCGAAAGAGACTTTGTCTGGAGGGCTACCTATCGTTCGAACAGCTAAGCTGCTACGGGAAACGATAAAATACGTATGTAGATGTAGTCCATTAACAACCAGCCAGATGGCGGTAAATATACAAAAAGGTTTTGTTTAAGTATGACAATACGTTAAGCACGTATAAAGCGTTTGTACAATATGAAACAAACATGTAAATAATTTACATATCTGTAACTATGCACA
Source organism: Melolontha melolontha (assembly GCA_935421215.2). Taxonomy (NCBI): domain Eukaryota; kingdom Metazoa; phylum Arthropoda; class Insecta; order Coleoptera; family Scarabaeidae; genus Melolontha; species Melolontha melolontha. The sequence continues at coordinate 2,175,609 of OW285243.1, forward strand.
TGGACAATACACCTCATATTTTCAGCATTTACTTCTGCTTAATACATATGTTTCTGCCATTTAGGCGTCCTCAGTTAAGCTAGTGAAGCAATGTATACAAATTAATACAAACCTGTTATAAACAACTGGTTTGTATCTGTATTTAAATTTACTGAAATAGCCCGCATAGATCAAGCAAGTTCCGTCCTATAAGAAGACAACTATTTAATAATTGACATCTTACGGGCGAAAGAGACTTTGTCTGCCTAAATGGCAGAAACATATGTATTAAGCAGAAGTAAATGCTGAAAATACGAGGTGTATTGTCCATGTGCATAGTTACAGATATGTAAATTATTTACATGTTTGTTTCATATTGTAAAAAAAATGTATTTATTTTTTATTGCCTATATGCATTTAAATGTTCATTTACATTCTTATTAAATAGATCTTACCAGGAAGGTGTATTATTTAATGTGAAATTAAACTGCAGGAAAAGATACCTTTCGGTAGAACTTCGTTTAATTAGGGCAGCGGCTTACAAAATGTTCTGGTCCCAATGTGTCCCGATTGAGCGGAATTGACTGTACCACAATTTCTTTTATTTCGTGTTTTGTTGTAAGCATTAAAAAAGCATACTCTTATTAAGAGGAGATAGGTTATGATCGATCATCGCCTGCAGATCAGACTGCCTGCAACCATGTACTACAATGAAGTACAGTGTTCTGATACTAGTTCCATCGCTAATGGTTTCGCAAATTACTTTTTGTCGGTTTTCACATGTGGCACGCCTTCGGGACTCAATGCAAAGAATATATATCCCACAGAACTGAACTTTGGAATGAAGCTAATTTCTTAAAAGCTCTCGAAAAGCTTTAGAAAGATTATGCGACTGGGGTTGACGTCTCTACTGAAGGATTGCAGAACGGCTTCGAGTGCACCACTGTTGCACATATATAATCTAATATTGTTAACAATTGGATGTGTAATGTGGGCCGTCTTTTCTAGAACATAACACAAACCCTGACATATAGTCTTGTGTATGCAATAAACATAGAGTAAGGTCGTGTTTATATAACACGTTACCGTTTGTATTAAAAAAGGCGAGGTTGTAGCCTTGCCGAGAGTGTTATGCATATACATGACTATATCGAGTTATTACAGATGTTTCTCTGATCAGTAGAAGCTGAGTAAAATAACGCCCGTCTTTAAGAGTGGGAATAAAAATTACATAAAGTCTTACCGACCGATTTCTTTAATTAATAATTTTTCGAAGGTCTTTAAAATATTTCTCACTGATCTTGTCTACAGTGAAATAATAACACAATTATCGGATTCGCAACACGGATTTGTAAGAGGCAGATCTACAACAAACTAATTTAATGACTGTAACTCAATATATAGCAAATACCCTTGATCAACGCTTGCAAGTGGATGTTGTATATACTGACCTAAGTAAAGCCTTCGACAAAGTTCCCCCATCACGTTTTAATCACTAAATTAAATAATTTTAGTATTAGTTTTAATTACGTCAAGGTTATTTCCAGCTATTTAACGCATCGATCTAATTTTATTGAATGTGAGGGCACTAGATCGCATAGATTTCATGCGAGGAGTGGAGTTCCACAGGGGTCTGTTTTGGGTCCGCTCTTTGTAATGTAGATAAAAAATTGCCAGCTATGCTCAGGTCAAACTGTTTATTGTACGCTGATGATATGAAGATTTATGATAAAATTAACACTTTCGCTCACTGTAAACAACTTCAAACTGATTTAAATATTATAAATGATTGGTGTGCGAATAACGGACCGGAACTAAATGTTAACAAGTTTAAGGCTCTATGTTGTTCTAACAAGGAAGTCACGGTTCAGTACCATTACAATATAAATGGCAATCGTTTTGACAGAGTGGAACTTTTTAAGGATGTTGGAGTCTGGTTTGATACCTCGCTTACATTTAAGAAACATTTCGTCAAATATGCAATAAAGCCTACAGATACCTTGATTTCCTTTCTCGCAACACCAAGGTCTTCAAGACAATAGGGCCCTTGAAATGATTCTATCAAAGCTATATCAGAAGTACGCTGGAGTACGGGAGTTTTTTTTGGTCACCATATTACGTGAAGGCTGTTGATGGTGTTGAAAAGGTTCAGCGGAAATTTCTGATAATTATTTATTTTTGTAAGCATGGTATATATCCTGAGAGAGGTTACTTATGTCAGGAATTACTCCAAGAATTCAATGTAATAAGTTTGCAGGACAGACGCACAATATCACAGTTGCTTTTCGGGTTTAAGTTCATTAAAGATGTTATTTTTGACACCCACCTCCTATCTTTACAGAGATTCAGTAAAGATTCAGTTCCTCAATTTGTCTCAAAGTATTTTAACCTTTTTTATGTCCCCAAGTTTTCCTCCTTATATCAACAACATTCGCCTGTGATTGATATGATTTGTACCATGAACAACATAAATCAAAAGGCTAGACATATTTCTAATCTAGAGATATTTTTAATATAAATACAATCAATTTGTCACTATTATTCACACTGCTGTGATTGCATCTGTGTTTATTTTATTTTGTAGTTTTGGTATAGTTATTAGACCATTTTCTTTTCTATTTTTTTTCACTCATTTCATTTCATTTTATTTTATTTTGTATAAATATTGTATTATCCTGTAATTAGTTATTATGACTGTTGTATTATTATTATTATTATTATCATGTTGCCAAATTGCGGGACGATGATATGGGAACTTCTCTTATAATTTTTTTTTAATTGTTAATTATACAGCAAATTATCATTAAAGTTTTTTTTGTATTCTGTTTATGCATTCACTGTATAAAACTCAGTCAAAAATCTGCATTATTATTAGAGATAAGCACCTTTTTTTACGTGGAAACTATTGATTTTTCCATACATTTTGTTAGGCCTTTTCAATTGCTTTCATACATTCTATCTAGTTTCAAAAGGATGGCAGTCATTCTCCTTACATATTGTACAGAAACAAATGCCTATTCTAATATTTCCCCTTGAAATAAGTAAACAGATGCAATCAAGAAACAGCAAAAGCATCTACAAAAAACTACATGTTTTTCACTGAAATTACTTCGCGTTGACAGTATCAGAATATCGGGAAAAATCATACGAATATAGTACTTACGATTTTCAGATATATTGGAGATTTACTGCAATGTTTTAACAACAATCAGCAACAATTGTCTAGATCACTTTGCGACACTATTTTAGACATTTTTTTCAAAGTTATAGCAAAAATGTTCAAAGTTTCAGAAACTATTAAAAATAATGTAATTAAATGTGTTTTTTTCGCTGTTTTGAAAAGGCCTTTTAATATTTACAGTTTTGGAATTACACAATTTATTCCATAAGAAGTTACCATACTGTATATAACAAATGTGTCATAATATATATTCAAAGCAATTATCCACAATAATAAAGCTTTAATTAAATTTAATTTGATTACAGGAGGCTGTGCAGCTTTTGGTCATTCATGTTACGGCGGCATGGGTAAACGAGCGGGAGAAATAATCGGCTCCAATGAAAATGATCTTTTAGAAGACATACAGCAAGAAGATAATCCAGAGATCGTATTCACGGGACCACGCAGCGAATATAGAAGTGAACAGAGGCAACTTACCGCACAAGATATATACAACTTATCTCCGTTCATCAGACAATGGGTATAACGTTTAACTTCTTTCTTCTCTTAATCAAGACGTATAAAAAAAGTTAGAATGTAATTCTAATTTAACAGAAATTTAACGACTCGAATTAAGTATTGCTGCATGTCAAAAAATATAGTAAATTCACTCAGAACATTAAATATAAGTTTTCTGATAACGTTTATATTCGTTAAAATAGTTTTTGTGTAGACTGAAACAGAAGTTCTAAAACAACTTAATTAATACGTCCGGCACGTATAATATTTATCTTGTTCTATTCTCATCACATCGCATCACATGCCAGCGGCGTACGCATGCAATTTTGCATTTAATTTAAATTATAAATCGTGCACAAACACTTACCGCATTATGAATCATCAGTGAATTCATTATCTGGATAAGATTTTTCAAATATTCCAATCATCAGATATGTCTCCACAGTTGTTTCACTTGAGTTAGTACGACGTGCGGAATAAACGTGTTTTAATGCCAAAAACAACCATTCCACATCTAATGATATATTTGCATATTGAAAATAATCTTGGAAAGAACTTAATGGTTCTTTAGACGCATCTTCACAAATTTTTTAATCTTCACAAATAGTTTTAATATGTGAAAATCTGAATTTTTGTCACACGCATATTTCTTTCGCCTTCTACAGCGTGAACATCATTCACAATTTGAACAGAATACATAAACAAAATCGAAACATTTTGTAATTTTTCTATTCCCTTGGCTAATCCGAAGTAATTGTTGTGTATCGTTTGTAAATCTTCTTTAACCTGAGGATCTTTAAATAATTCCTGGCTTTTCTTGATACCTGCAGCTACTGTCGGATTGAATTTTAAAACTACCTTCTAGTAAAACGCAGCCTTCAACAATGTTGTCTAACGTGTAATTATCGGCTCTGGTGGTTCAGGTATTTCGGAACATAGTCTGTGTAATAGTCTAGTACGTTTCGGAGACTTTAGAAACACTGCCTTTGTATTATTAAATCATTTACTCGTGGATAACATTCACGAATGTTTATGCCACAAGAATCAAAGCATATATTTTACACGTTACATGTAATAGGTCGACACTATGTTTTTTGAGAGATCGATCTAAAGATAGCATGTTTGCGGCACCGTCACTCACAAACATTAATATTTGCTTTGGTGAAATTTCAACTTTGTCCAATGACTTCAGCACCACCTTCAAAATCTCATTGGCAGTACACTTTTCAACTCGTCTGGAAGCAAGTAACATAGCAGGTGACAGTTGATAAGGTTCCATTGTACGCACCATAACATTAACCACTGATTGTTTTTTTCGATCCATCATTTCATTCACGCACAACCACAGTTTTTTAACTTTCAATTCCGATTTAATTCTTTTTTCAATATTTTTGCGAACAAAAAACGTTGTCCGACTTGGCAATTCACAACTGTTTACGTGTATTTCGCAATCTCGTCATCTACGACACATCAAAAATCTATTGCACACTGGCTGCTAGCTGCCGATATCAAACCCGATAACGCCAAAATATCTCCAGCTATGTATGTGGCATCAATATTTCTCTATTTACATCTCAATAAAATACGAACAACTGTGGTAGCACAAATATGCGATAAAAAAGAATCTGAAGAAGCTACGATATCTGAAAAACACTTCGAATTTATTCAGATACAAGTACATAAGATAAATGTACCATTTACCTGCCCCTTAATAGATTGGTCAACAGAAATAAATATACAAAGGTTTTTGTCTTATTAATTTTCGTATTTTATTTTTTGACATAAGAAATAGACAATGTAGTTTTTAAACTATAATTACTAATTTGTTAATGTATAACGAATTAATGGTAAGAACGATATAAATTTTTTTAAAGGAATATTGTGACGTTATACCGATTACCGGCCATATTTTTCAAATGTTCTTGTTTGTATCCACTACCCACTATTCGAAAAGCCTACTATGAACCAGTAATTTATTGAAAACATAACTTTGTTTTTGTTTAAATAAGTACAAAAACAAATAGGTGCATGACGTTTGATTTAGATGTTCTTTTTTCTAATTTCATTGACTCCTGGAACAGAATAAACTGCACGATTATTAACAGCTGTTGGGAAGTCAATTCTGCACATAATATTTTTGTCAGCATAAGGCAGAATATGGTCTTTTGTAGGCAATTTCCAGTGGTTACTACTCATTGTCACTGTTTCGTTACAGTTAAACACTCTTGATTTTTCAAAACTGCCTCTAATTTATTTTCACTTATGTAATCTTGAACTCGTCTGAACCAACTACGAATATCTTTTTCAGTGATATTAGCACGTGACTTTGTAAAGTTCTGTGAAACTCTAGTAAGAAATTCTGGATATCTAACTGGAAAATTGTCGTACCAGTAACAACCTGGAATACCACTTTTGAAAGGGTTTTCTCTATTGAGTTGGGATACTAATTTTGCTACGCTTTCAAGCAATTGGCATTTGAGAACCAACGCTTCCTAAATATAAAATCCATTTCACTACGTCATTCTTCTTTGCTTTCCTAAGCACAGTATACGCTCCACTTTTCGAAACGGTATTATATTTATTATGAATTTTATCTACTATAGTAGATTTCGCAATTTTTAATTAATTTTAAGTTTTTAAAAAGCTCATCCCGTTTCTTATTGATAAAGAGCATTTGGTAGCGTTTCTTCGGAATAGTTCTTCATTTTCTCCTCCATTTTAACTATAAAATTAGGAAATAGAAGCTATGTTAATTATGTATGTTGCATTAGGTCGAAGAAGAGATTAAAGGAAGTCATTTCAAAAAATAGAATAGCACTTTCTAACAGGAAAAATATCATAACTAAACTAAAGACAATGAATGGTAGGGCTGGGGGAAGTATCAATACATCGTCCAATACCCGATACCGTAACTGGTATCGATTCCACGATACCTCAGATAACGAAGGTATCGATACTTCGGTATCGATACTAAGAAACCAATGCCAGAGTATCGATACCAAGGGACCGACACCAACGAACCGATGCTAAGGTATATCGATACCAATAAATCGATGCTAGCTATAGAAATGACTAGAATTGATCTCAATGTATGCCGAAGTATTCATTCCAAGGTATCGACTCCAAGCAAGGAGTTCAAAGCATCGATACTAAAATAGTATGTCGATATCTCTTTATTTTGGAATCGGTTAAATTTCTACAAGCCTCTTACATATTACCTCGATTGGTATCGATACCCGATAACGAAAACGTCGGTATCGCCCAGCCCTAGTAAATGGGAAAGTAACCAATGAGTGCTCCTTAAACCGTATATTAATTAAAAGTCATTTTCGAAAATACGAGTGCATATATCTATCATATTCATTGCAACATTAATTAAAGGCCACTAGAGTTATTGGAAACTAAAACTATTTTATAACAAATAAATTTGTCGTACTAAAAAGGAATAAATAATTCATTGTGATTTCAAGGCGACACATATTTAAAATTAAGAACAATTATATTCCATATGTGCCAATATTTAATTATATGATACATATTTGCTGATCGGTGAAAGATTCAATATTAGAAATTAATTTCTGACAGAAATATCGTTTCGCTTCTATTAGATTCTAGATAATATTCTCGTAAAAGGCAAATTGAAAATCTTTGCCTATTTCATTACCGACCATTTGTTCGATAATACGAACTATGCCAGTTACTATTGAACGTTTTACCGACGTAGACGTTACACGTCGCGACGCCATGTGGAAGTCATGTCTGTCTCTAGGATACCGTGTGTTGACAAGCTCCAATAAGAGCGAAATGCGTCCACACGTTCCGGGATAAATACGACTTTTCACAAATTTTTCATTATTCTAACAACCAGGAAGGTGGCGTCGCGATGTATAGCGTTTTGCATACTGGTACAAACTTAGTTTGTCGAAATGTAAAAATTAACACAATAAATTAGACGACATTCATTTACATGTAAACTGAGATTTAATACTCATTAGTTCTCTTTTGCAGTAAGTTCAATATATTAACTATATATACGCGAAGTATAGAAGTGGAAGTCATGTCTGTCTCCAGAATACCGTGTATTGACAAGCTCCAATAAGAGCAAAATGCATCCACACGTTCCGGGCTAGATGTGACTTTTCGCGAATTTTTCATTATTCTAACAGATAGAGTAATGTAGGTGTAGGTTACCGCGGTCCTTCTCTAGATATAGATCTCGGTTTCCGTATTAAAACCGCGTCGAGTTAGGCGTAATTGCCAACGTTTCGTCCACTATTTCAAGGGACATCTTCAGGTCTGTACGTAGATGCTCGTCGTTTCGCAATAGCATTCTTCAAGCTACTGCGAAACGACAAACATCTACGTACAGCCCTGAAGATGTCCCTTGAAACAGTGGACGAAACGTTGGCAATTACGCCTAACTCGGCGCGGTTCCAACCCGAAAACCGAGATCTACATCTAGATAGAGTAATTACTACATAGTATATTTTTTAGTCTTAAAAAATATTTAATGTATTCCCAGTGGCGGTTCTTGATGACGTACGATGTAAGCTGCTGCACGGATGAGACTGCTTCCTTTAAGCTTTCATATATACAGAGAAGCAAGTAGTCTCATTCGTGCAGCAGCTTACATCGCACGTCATCAAGAACACCCACTACTGTGCATTACTGGCATATGTCGTAAGTACCAAGATATTATAGAAATTTTAACATCGTTTTTCTTCTTGTTTCAGCTGAAATCAATTAGAAACGCTCAAGGACTACATAACAGCAACATTAGGGAATGAATGACTAACCGAAAATATTCCGCAAACACTCTGTCCTATCATTTAACAAAAATGTGAAATAAAGCAAAAAAATATATTTCATCGTTACTAATAATTGTTCAAAATAATATACATATAGGCTGACTATATATAAATTTATAACTGTAAGTTACGTTGAAACTTTGCAATAGATTGTGTCAATTGTAATTTATTTTTCGATGTAATAATGTTAATAATAAAATATCGGGCTGGAACGTATTTGTTTTTATTTATTTTTCAATATGTGACTGTAACCAAAAGTATAAGCTCTGAAAAAACATTCTTATTTTGAAAAGTCTTTCTTTGGAGACTGTGGTTAAGTAAAACCTTTAAAAAATATATCAAACCCCTTACCACAATTAATACGTATTTCGACAACTAAGTTGTCATCCTCAGTAGGTAAAATTAATAATTACAATGTTGCTAAAGCTAACACAGAGAACCGCGAAATACAATACAAGGCACCCACGTATACACTAAGTTTCAAGAAACTAAAATTAAATCAACTTAGGCGTCTACAGAAATGACAAACATGTGTTCCTTCTCACACTCTCGTTTCCAGCCTCTTATCTAATTTTCTAAGAATAGAAAAAGGTAAGTGACCGGGACTAGACCATTGTCCACATTGAATGTGTTACTTTTGTTCTTAATAATATAGAAACTTTCGTATATGTCCACCTCCCACAGATTGGTTATACTTTTAATAAGTTTTAAACAATCTACTGTGATATCAAGCGAGCCACAAAATTTGTATCCTAGGTCATGGTAGGCCATGAACGACTAAAATAGACTTATTGGTCGCGTCTGAGCTTAGAGAATTGACGAAGTGTCATTTGTAAATAATCATAAATCAAATTGACAAGTTGGAAGATATCTTTGCATTTTTTAGCTATTTAATAATGGCTTTAATATTTAACGGACAACAGAAACGGCACATGGTTGAAATTTATTTTAGAAATGGTAGTAAAATTAATGGTGAATGGGTTTATTCTATCAGGAATGCATATCAGAATTTTTTAGAAGAATTTCCAAATATTTCTATCCCATATGATCAGTTTTCCACATGCATTCGCCGTTTTGTGCAATTATTCAGGGAAACAGGAAACGTGAATCGCAAAAAAAGGCAATGGTAGGCCAGCAGTTAGAAATGAGGAAAATGTTGAAGCGGTAAGGCAATTGGTAGAAGAATTTCCGCAGCTTTCTGTGCGATATTTACAACAAAAATTAGATCTTTCTTATAGCACTTGCAGACGTATCCTTAAACATAGCTATTAGAATGAAATTTAACTGGTTTATTCGAATACCGAAGTTCAGTATCGATATATAGTGAAGAATGATATTTATTTTCCAGCACTAAGGGAAAGAATTCTCGTTCAAGTAAGAGATTTCATTCCATATTTGATAGTACTAAATCTAACAACCTTTCTTGCTCATTAAAGATGTTGTTAAACTTAACCGAAGGATAAGACAATTCAAAGATTCAGTTTTCTTATACATTGTTTGTTAAGTTTTCCGCTTACAAAAGATAGATATGAAAAAGAACTCAGTTTAATCAAAAGCATCGCAGTATACAATGGTTTCGACTCTAAAATAGTAACTAATCTATAGAAGAAATATGGGCTTAAAAAACTAATTCATGATACTACGAATTTACTACCTCAAAAGGATCAAGGTGATAAGTTTGTTTGTATACCGTATTACTCAGCTTCCAGAAATCAGATCATTATCTTCAAAAACCATTCTCTTCAAATAGCATTTAAATCATGTAACTCGTTAAAATCATTTTTAAGTAACACCAAGGCTAAAATTGAAGTAAGACAAAAGTCTAGTATCTATGAAATAAATTGTAGCGATTTAACCCAAAAAGACACGGGCAAACTAAACGTTCAATTTCAACTCGTTACCAGGAACATATTGCCAATTTTAGATTCAATAGACCCGAGAAATCTAGCGTTGCCGGACATATTTAGGATACAGGCCACTCTATGCCTCCAAATATTCTAACATTAATTAAAAATGTAAATAATCATAGAGAATTAGATAGCTATGAAAGTATTTATCTACATAGAAATATGAGTAAAATAATGCATTCTGACAATAGACCAGTTTGTTCGATTACCCGGTCCGAGGACCGCCACCGCCACCGCTAATGAGCTAATTAGCGGTTTTAATTTATTAATGGGGTACTACGCGCGTTATTCGCGGTTTAATTCGCGGGATTCGCGGTTTAATTCGCGGGATTCGCGGAATCCGCTGTTTAACTCGCGGAATTTGTACAATTAAATGCTAATTCGCAGTTTTATTCGCGGAATTCGCGGTTTAAGTCGTGGGATTCGCGGATTAATTCGTGTAATCTGCGGTTTAATTCGCGGAATGTGTACAATTCAAAGCTAATTCACGGTTTTATTCGCAATTAATTAACTAAATTCGCGGAATCCGCGGGACAACTCGCGACATAATTCGAGTAATTCGCGGTTTAATTAGCTGGTAATTCGCGTATAAATCACTAAATTTGCGGCTAATTAAACAGCGAACCTCGCGGAATTCGCTACCAATTGACTAAAGCCACGTAATCCGCGGGGTAATTCGCGACATAACTCGCGGAATGCGCGAGGCAATTCGCGGAAAATTAACCAAATTCGCGGAATTTGCGGGGTAGTTCGCGACATTATTCGCGAAATTTGCAAGTAATTAACTAACTTCGCGGGGTAATTCGCGGTATTATTCGCGGTTAATTCACTAATTTCGCGAAATAATTAGCTGCATTCGCGGTTAATTCACGCTCATTTACATATAATTATGTACTATGAATTACACGTTTAATACGCAATGTTTTTGGACGATAAAATCACATGCGGTTTTGAAAGCGGGCTAACGAACACTGAAGTTATATGGGAAGAATTTAGAATTACTTGCATACAAAATGCAGTAGGGGTAAATATATCGAAACAGGTCTGTACATGTCTCAACAGATATCGACCCGTAGTTTTGTGTGTAACACGACCTACACATTATTCCACATAGAAATATTATTTTAAAGTTCTGCGCATTACAGGCGATCAATAGGGGAGGGATGTATATAAGTAATATTCCTACTTTAAAATTTATAGAGTGGTTTTGGTGTTTATTTCGATCTGCCGCTTTTTGTCGAGTAATATAAACCAAGTATAATGTTGCAAAATAATACAAATCTGTATAAAAACAAATTTATATCTGTATATACATGGACACACAGCACGTATTTACGTAGTAGCACGTATGAGGTTATCTGGTGTCATCTGATAGGACAAAATTTGCTACATGACCGCGAAGTGTACCTACAGTCGTTTGTCTTCGTAAATCCGTTATTGATAAAGTCGTTAGACAGAAACGCATGCGTCTGGCGGTTGAAGCAAACGCTCGTAAATACGTGCTGTGTGTCCATGTATATACAGACACAAATTTGTTTTTATACAGATTTGTATTATTTTGTATCAAAGCTTGATGTGAATTGTCGCATCGATATGGAATTTGTTTTTGTAAGTATAATGTGTTTGAACTTAGATCCGATGGAAAAATATCGTCAATTTCTACAAATAATCGGAGAAGATTTACCGAACGAAATTCGCGAGTGGCTATTCTCTTCAAAGTTAACAATTAGGAATTGTATATTTATAGCGGCGTTCATCTTTCAGAATAAACGATACTTTTACATCGATGACTTAATAGATGTGTTAAAATATTGCAATCCTAATGTGGATCATAAGAAACAAACAAAAATTTACGAAGAATATTATTTCTTGCTTGAACCAGAAGCTGATTGCCTAACAGATATATATGTCTTCGATATAGAGACTTCACGAGTGTTAAGCTTACGTAGACAATATCTCAAGACACTTATAGTTCAGTATCCTATACACAGGTACTACGAATTCGATTATAATAAAGACATTATATGCGATGGAGGGGGCTATGTTGTATACGGCTATGAAAAATAATTTACAAACACCCTCAGTCCTATTTTCGCATTCGCCTCGAATGTAAGATACTAAAGAGTGTACATCGATGCAGTTAAACTGTAAAATGGCAAATCTAGAAGATAAAGTGGATCTAGCTATAAGACAATTAGATGATAATTTTGGTATATTAGATAGAATAGCTAAAACGACAATCCAACACATACCGCTTCATATTCTTCAAACAAAGGCGAAGGCAGAATCCCTGAGGCGAAACTGGCATAAGATTCCTATAGAGAAAAAAGATGCTCTAAAAGATTATTTACCATGTGATAATCATTACAATCAACCGGGCCAAGGCGATCATATAGACGGATTTTCACCAACAAAAATAAATTGTTGTTTTTGTATATTAAAATATTAAATGTATATAGCTATGTAAATTAGAAATAAAAAAAAGATATTAGATCATTGATGTTTTATTTATAAGGTATAATACATAAATAATGTTAATAAAATCATAATACATTTTTATTGTCTATCCATGAATTGCGTTAGTTGCTCAACCCCAACCACTTCACGTATACTTTATTACGCTTCCGTCGCAATATCCTTTCGACAAGGTAAACATCCCTATGTTTAGCCTTTTGTAATTCTAGCTCGTAGAAGCTGCCTAGTATCGGTCGGCCGGACATATCCTCAAGTACATACGTTGAAGGATTTGTAATATTCGCATTAACTATTTTAAATAATTCTGTTGACCAATTTGGCGTGTATCCTTTAGTAAATGCACCTTTATATTTACTTACACGAACAACGTAACCTACATAAAATTTTCGAACTCCGCTAATTTTTATATTATGATAAACACTTTTTAGCACGCGTTTTTCAATTTTCTTGGTAACATCACACGGTCGCATTTTAATCGTTCTATGTTTAGTGTGGTTATACTTTTCAGTAACTGTCGGTAATATATCTAACCATTTATATTTACCCCTCATACTAAATTCCCTATACAATTTTTCCTTGATCGTTCGAATTACACGCTCAGCAATAGATGCTTTCATTGTGCTATATGTGGAATAATGACTTATATAATATTTTTTTATTAGATTTTGGAATTTAATATTATAGAACTCTTTTCCAGCATCGGCCTGTAAATTTTTAGGCTGTCGTGGTCCTTTAAGGATTATTTCCATTGCGTTTCTCACATCTTGACCAGTCTTAGTTTTAACAGGCTGCATCCAAAGATATTTCGAAAAGCAGTCTATAACCGTAAGTATATATTTATAGCCGTTATTCTCTCTAGCGTATGGGAGATATTCCATTAGATCTGCGTGCCACAAGTCGCCGAACCCTTTAATAATAACATGTCGTCTGTCAAACATTCTACGACCAGGTTTATGTAGTTCGTTCACAACGTCTCGTTTAATTTCACTCACTTCTCTATTCAACTATTTAATGTCGATATAGTTTAGATGTTTCCAGCTGAACTTTATATTCGTAAATGAAGTCTCAGCTCATCAACTCGTATATAATTACTAACGTTTAAATGTTTTAATGTGTCAACCTCGGTCCGAATTTTTAGAGATCTATTGCACGACCTGGTGGTGATGATTTTTTTTTTATAATTTCCAAGAGTTCTGTAAACTTTTTATCTACATAGCTTTTGTTCGCGCATGTTGATGTGCTTTTTCTAATAAGCTCATCAACCGCTGTTAACTTTTTATCTATATAGCTTTTGTCTACACATGTGGATATAATCTTCCTAATAAGCTCATCAATCACTGTATACTTTTTATCTACATAGCTTTTGTTCACACATGCGGATATACTCTTTCTAATAATCTCATTAGCAGCTGTAAACTTTTTATCTACATCGGTTTTGTTCACACATAAGGATATACTCTTTCTAATAATATCATCAACCGCTGTAAACTTTTTATCTCCATGAGCTTTGTTCGCACATGAGGATGCAGTCTTTTTAATAAGCTCGTCAAGTGCTTTAATCTTTTTATCTACATAATCCATATTCATAGAATCATCAGCTTCTACGGGTGATAGAATATTATCTAGTCGTTTATTTTTAAAATCATAATGTCCTTCGATATCTCTAGGCAATATAGACTGAAGGTTATACGGTGCAATTGATTTTTTTATTTCGCTTTTGCTTAAATGTCATCCGAATTTATAAATACTATCCATGTCCGACTTTTGCAAACAGTAATGGTATACTACCGTATTAATAAACGGTCTCGATTAATTATACAATTACGCCGGATTCTCTGAGCTCTTCAACAATGGATGCAATTTCATTTACATGACTAGAGTGCCCGGCCGTTTTCGATGCTATGAGTAAGCGTAACCGATCAACTACTTCATTTATATCATCCCAGTACACATACTGATAAAGTTCGTTTCTCACCACTATTAATTCTTCACCCACATATCCACTCCCCTCTATGTAGCCACTTGTAGACGATGTGCTCAGATTCATTGACGAAGTCGCTAGATTCAGAAAAGGTTTAATGATGTATAAATATTTGTAACTTCTGCTTCCTTTTACTTGCTTTTTTGGATCGAAGTCACGATGATGTACACTGGTTTGTTTTAAGATTTTCTGTACTGTTCTTTATCCTCTTGTGTATACTCGCTTGGATGTGACTTAAATATTAAATCGCATAGTCCTCGCGTCCCCCTATATCGTACGTTGTCGATTATAATATCACGGCCATCGGGCTTAACACTGGATTTGCCTATTTTAAAGTTATCTGATACAGGATCCATATGAACGCCGAAAGTTAAATCACAGTCTCCGCTGACATCGCCTAATAATCCTTCCAAGTAGATTCTAGGTAAAAGATATTCATCGGAATTTTCAGGCTGACGATTAGTTATATTGTGATAGTCATCTTGGGTCTCAGAACTCCCCATAGATAGACCATGTGACATTGTGTTTGATGTCATCTTCGGAATTCCGATATTTTCCTCTGGCTCTTCATCCTTTGGCTCCATCTCACTCTTCTGACTTATTTTAGCCTGTGTGGATGCCTTTTCCAAAAATTTTTGAAGGGGTTCGGTGACCGGCTTGAAATGTTGGGTTAGTAATGCATTGAATTCGGAACGGCCCAATTTCAATGCCAAATGTTTTTTTCTAATAGAAGCGCTAGCTCGTATGATTTCAGACGTGATTTCATCTTCATCATTTCGTTTACCCCTTTTCTTCGGTGGCATTATCAAGACAGCTTCGTAAACAGATAGTGAACAGCTCCGAAACAGATGTCGAACAGGTCTGAACAGATAACGATCAAGTCTGAATAGATATAAAACAGATAATAGACAGCTCTGAAACAAGAATGAACAGGTCTGAACGGATATTAAACGACTATTGAAACAGATAAGCTGTTTTCAGACTTTAATACGATAGATTGTGTTCATAACTAGCGGAAAATCTTTATTATAAGTGAAGAAATACATTCACAGAGTATCCAATATATATCACAACATATATCTCTGATATCGACTGACGATTGCTCTTCCTCCATTGTTGTGCTTCTTAGTCATATGAGTATCATCAACCTATTGACTAATATGCCGGTGTTCACAAATATATATAACAATCGAACATTTTTCTATAGCGACCCTCATCGATATTACTATCTTTATCTATTGTTAGAAAATAATTTTTATTTTTCCAACACTCTGCACAAACAGCTTTAAACTCATCGAAAGTCATATCAGTGTTGACATGATCGGCATATATGTGTCGAAGATTTAAATCATCTTGTTTAAATAAAATAATAAAATTAGCATTGTCTCGTATTAAATGTTTTGGTATTCGAGTATACGTCTGACATAAGTAAAAACAATCAACCGACTTATGTCGACCCATGCTAAAATATGCTCTAATTTTATCCTGTGTCACGCAAGCAACATCATCGAAAATAAAAACAGAGTTTTCTAAAGCTTCACAGGGATCTATGATGTTATCGTTTTCTGAATACTTAAAATATTTAACGTCCTTTACGTTATTCAACACTGCCTCTAGAAATTGATATTTAGGCTGGTAAAGTGACTTGGAATATACATAGATATTGTTAAATTTTAGACCATTCTCTTCGGTAATCAAACTCATAACGGTATTGGTTTTCCCATAGTTAGATGGTCCACATATTATACATCTGATAGTATTTGGTAATATTGCGCCATGTCTTTGTTTCGAATTATTGTCTACCAAACCGTCATCCAATTTTTTAACCTTTAAGGTAGCCTTCTGCTTAACGATACGCATTTCGTGATAATGAAGCTATGTAATACGATCATCTATTCATATATCTTTCACTCAAATGTCTACATTCAAAGAGGGTAGAGGTGTATTAAATTCACTCATTAATAAGTTGCCAATAGAATTACATCTGCCCGGCTACCAATACTGCGGTCCTGGTACGAAACTGAAACAACGTGTAGCACGTGGTGACCAAGGAATTAATCCGCTTGACGCTGCATGCAAAGAACACGATATTGCACATTCAAAAGACGGTGATACTCTAAAACGTCATCAAGCCGATCACATACTACAAGAAAGAGCGTGGACTCGAATCAAATCTAAGGACGCAAGTTTTTGCGAAAAAGCAGCAGCTTGGTTGGACACTAACAGCATGAAAGTTAAAAGAAAATTAGGTATGGGGTTAAATTTAATTAAGACGAAGCGTGGAGCAGCTATAATGAAAAAACAAAAAAGAATAGAAGGCGGCTTCGTACGAAAAATTCCGTTTAGAAAGGGGGTTTTCGACCATGCTAAGGTAGCCCTAAAAAAGTCTAAACTTAAAGATATTGTTCGCTTCTGCTAAAATCGCGATCAAGAAGAATGGAGGTAAAAAAAATATCAATACACCTAGAGTTATACCTCTACCGAAATCGGGCGGTATCATTCCTCTCATACCTCTATTTGCTGGCTTAAGTGCTTTAGGTGGTCTTACCCGGGGCGTGACTGGAATTGTATGAGCGGTAAATAAGGCTAAGGCATCTCAAAAAGTTTTAGGAGAGACGCGACGTCATACTAAAGCTATGGAAGAATTTGCTACGGGGAAAAAAGGTGAGGGGATGTTTTTGAAGCCATATATGGGGAATGGGGGAATGGGGTTATATCTTGAACCAAATAAGAAAACAAACAACTACTAAATCGACTGCCACGAAGAGCTCTCACAGACGTAGACATTTTAAAGTATGGAGATTATTTACCATAGTTCCGAGGCGTCTTTATGAGAAATAGCTTACCAAATACACCAGAAACCAATGAGTGTGTAGTCGTTAATCTTGATTCGAAAGAAGGGTCAGGTACGCATTGGGTTACATATTTCAAGAGAAAGCTGAAAGTTCAATATTTCGACTCGTATGGAAATTTGTCGCCTCCGCTTGAACTCATTCGATACTTAAAAAATTGTGAAATCGAATGCAACCATTCCCAATATCAGAAGTTTCACGAAAAGAATTGTGGACATTTGTGTTTACAATTTCTATATAGTCGCATGTAGATTGCATAGTGAGTTTAGTATCATGTCAAACACGTTCACACTCAAAAGCGCGAGCCACGTGCTTACTGCAGATTATTATCCTCCAATAGAATTAGATGATCGATATGAATACGGATTAGGTCTTATAGGCCTACACACTTTCAATACTATACCGAATGTCTACGAGGGACATAATAAATTTTATTATGATAGCGAGGTCTTAGAAATACCAACTGGCTCATATGAAATAGGTGATTTAGAGGCTTATATACAAAACCGATTGCCGTCTACAGGCAACGACATATTAGATAAAAGCGACTTGTTATCTATAAAGCCTAACAACAACACGTTACGATGCGAGATACATAGTATTTTTTCTAGAGATTTTACGAAGGAAGATTCAATCGGTCGCATGCTAGGATTCAGCAAAAGTAAATTGCGCGCTAAAAGAACCTACGAATCTGACCTTCCACTACAGATTATAATGGTTGTTACAATTAGAATCGAGTGTAATATAGTATCTTCTGCGTATTATGACACACGTCCCTCACACACTCTCTTCGAATTTTCACCTGCAGTAGAACCTGGTTACAGCATCAATATAGAGCCGAAGAAGAAGCGATTATAATGGGATTAAATTTTAACGGAACGCAAAAAGAAACCATTTATCAACCGCCGATGGTCATTCAGTCTCCGACGACTAACCTGCTAACACCGCTAAATCAAGCATTCCTCCAATCATTAGGATTTGTTGTAAACAATGGAAAAGTTAGACATTTACGCAAAGTTAAACTTCGATGAAACGATTATTAAGGAGGAATATCATACATATTATCCCCGCGCTAATACGTTCAATGCGAACGATGAAATACGTATACCAATAAATAATCAAGATGTGTATACAATTCCAGGAGACAGTTACATATATATCGAAGGTACATTTAAACCGAACGTAGATGGGACTGGCTCTTGTGAGCTCATAAATAATGCATACGCATTCCTGTTCGATCAAGTGCGATATGAGATAAATGGCGTTGAAGTTGATCTGGAATAACTTCTACCATCAAAGGTTTCTTATCTTTAAGCGATAATGAGAGTAAGTCTCAAAAATTATACGACTTAAAAGCCGCAATCAGACAATCGTTTTGTCTCAAAACAGATACAATAATATATTTCATTTGATGCAGCTAATCAGTCAAAAGCTGTCCGTGTTCAAGAGTGCCGACTTTGTGCGCTTCTATAATGCAACACTTCAGGCATGCTCGCAGATGGAAGGTGACTTACGACATAAGATTAGAACATTATTGTCTTGCAATGTATATGTTAGAAATACTGTATTTACATTATAGTACTTTACATTTTGATTTCGAAATAATGAAATTGAGAGATTAATAAAAATATCTATGTAAAAAATATTAGAACATTATTGTCTTGCAATGAGACATCCTTAAATGCTCTGTATATGTTAGAAATATTGTATTTACATTATAGTACCTACTTTGCATTTTGATTTCGAAGTAACGAAATTGAGAGATTAATAAAAATATCTATGTAAAAAATATATGTTGTATAAATAAAATTATATTTCTATGTGGAATGATGTTTAATTTTAAAGTAGGTCGTGTTACACACAAAACTACGGGTCGACATCTGTTGAGATATGTACAGACCTGTTTCGATATATTTACTGTATTTTGTATGCAAGTAATTCAAAATTCCCATATAACTTCAGTGTTCGCTAGCCCCCTTTCAAAACCGCATGTGATTTTATCGTCAAAAAATATTGCGTATTAAACGTGTAATTAGCGTATAAAACGCGAAGTTAGTTAATTACTCGCAAATTTCGCGAATAATGTCGCGAACTACCCCGCGAATTTGGTTAATTTTCCGCGAATTGCCTTGCGCATTCCGCGAATTATGTCGCGAATTACCCCGCGGATTACGTGGCTTTAGTCAATTGGTCGCGAATTCCGCGAGGTTCGCGGTTTAATTAGCCGCGAATTTAGTGATTTATACGCGAATTACCAGCTAATTAAACCGCGAACTACTCGAATTATGTCGCGAGTTGCCCCGCGGATTCCTCGAATTTAGTTAATTAATTGCGAATAAAACCGCGAATTAGCTTTTAATTGTACACATTCCGCAAATTAAACCGCGGATTCCACGAATTAATCCGCGAATCCCACTACTTAAACCGCGAATTCCGCGAATTGGCATTTATTTGTACAAATTCCGTGGATTCCGCGAATTAATCCACGAATCCCGCGAGTTAAACCGCGAATCGCGCGAATCCCGCGGATTAACCCTTTAATTAATTAAAACCGCTAATTAGCTCATTAGTGGTGGCGGTGGCGGTCCTCGGACCGGGTAATCGAACCTACTACAGACCATTTCCTCAATCCAGTTTTTATCTTTATTGTGACTATAGTTCTATTTTTACGTTTTATGTTTTTCACGCTTCGCGGTTCTTTAATTTTCACGCTAGGCTTAAGTAGTATATAAGGGGTAGTTTTAATGTTAGGAATTTAGTGTTATCCCCTGGCAATTTGGCGAAAAGTATATCTTCAAGGGTTTTACCTTAACCAAAGATGCTACGTTTAGCACTATTTTCATTTTCAGCTTATTCTACTGAAGACTGCAACTTGGTTGCCGAAACACGTATATAAAATTTATTATTATATTTCGTGGTTAGGGATTCTTCTTATTTCTGTCTGTTAAAGAAAAGGGGAATCAAAAAAGTAAATTATGCTGCATTTAGTAATGTTAAGACTCATATTGTTTTCGTTACACCATAAAAGGAGTTTATTTCAAGTCGCGTTGTATCGAATCATTAATCAATTTTAGAATCAATATACTGGTACAACTTCAGATCATCCAGGTATACTAGAAAAAGACTATTTATGAAATAATAATATGAGTCATTTACAAATAATTAGAATAGAATCGTGTAAGATGACTGCTCTGAGGAACACCGGAAGATACCATGTATATTCGTATTATTTTCAAGAGAAAGCATTTCTTTTGTATCGTACTGGCCATAAATGACAGCCATCCGAAAACTATGTACCTGCTGCCACCGAACGGTCAACTCATTTATTCATATTCTGGACTTTTTGTTTCATTTCTGTTGTATACATATCATTTTAACATGGAATTAATGATATTATACAACGTATTTCAAAAGCAATTACATATATTATTCATGAATTTCTCCTATAAATTAAGATGTTCTGCATTCTTGAAATGCTGATATAGATTGAATGGTATGAAGGTTATCTACCTGTTACTGTCAAAATTTATCATCGAGAGATATGCTGATGAAATTAATAACGAGTACAACTAGATTATTAATTCATTTAATAAGAAAACTCTAAAGATGGAATATTAATCAAACAACCAAGGTAAATAACTAATTTGTAGAAATTTTAATTATTATAATTTATAAGTGTTCAAAATGGTCACCATTCTGTTGAATGCATAATGCAATAAGACGTTTCATGTTGTCAAAAATATTCTGCAATACATTAGGTGTTATTTCATTACATTTAGTTGTAATTGTATTCATAAAATAATTTAAGTTATTCATTCTTGTCTTATATACTTCATTTTTTACCAATCCGAAAATAGAAAAATCTAAGAGAGTAAGATCTGGTGACCGCGCTGGCCTTTGCTTATAACTCGATGAGAGAAGTAAAATTCTAAAATTTTCAGGAATTGTATGTACAGTAACCCCATCTTTCTGAAAATAACCCCCATTGAATTCGCCTCGTTCGACTTAAGCTAAAAATGGTGTTACAGGCGATTGGCGTTCTCGTTACCATCCATCTACGGACAATTCAGGGTTGTCGAATTTCGGATGAAGTCCGTGTGAAAACGGTTTCATTTCACCCTCATTAGGGAAATTTTCCCGAGGCATGGTCGCAGCAAAAAAAGCAACGTTCTAGAACATTTATCGGCGTCACCAACATGGCGAACTTCCGAGTTTAAGAAATAGTATTCATCAGAATCCCTTTGGAGGGCATTTCCATTAAGTTCGTAGATAAGGCAATAGCGAAGACAATATAAAGTAGGTGTTAGAATTTTTAGTCGATACTTTGTTAAAAATATAAGTGCAATTCCTAACCTCTAACGGTTATATATGTGTGTTCACATTTCATTTACGTAAAGGCTTGACAGAAGGCCAGTTATTAGTTAATTTTGTGCATTCGAGGCAATTTGAACCTATCATAGAGGATAGCATCGTAATGATTCTGTCAGATTAATTTTTATCAAATGTAATAAAGCTCGGTTATTGTGAAGAGCATTTTAATTGTTTTAATTCAAAAGTAATTTACAGTCAATTCTTTACTGCACAACGAATAGATTAATCGCTCAGTTTTACTTATTAATTTTCTTGTAACTTAGTTAGCCGAGCAAGGCATTAATCAATGTGTAATTAGTAGATAGGATGTTTACACACCAATTTACGTTCCATTTTCTTGTGGTATTAATAAACTGGTTGTCTAGCTTCATTAGCAGCCATGTGAAATTGGTATTGTCATTCTATATGAGGCAATTATCTTTCAGATAAGCCATCGTACTGGTTAAGTATCATTTTGGGATACGTTGTTGTTTTGATTTAATTAAGATCGTTATAACCTTATTGTAAAGAACCCAGAATTAAGTATACTTAGTTGTGTTCTACTGAAACACTTGTTCAGACTCGAATTTAATTTAATTCATAATTTGTTTACTTTAATTTATTACCTGTTAAAACAGGGGGGTTATTCCTAACCCCCCTAATTCATATTTTGTTTACTTTCATTTCTTACCTGTTAATACAGGGGGATATACCTAATAACCTAATACATATCTTATTTACTTTAATTTCTTACCTGTTAATACAGGGGGGTTATACCTAATAACCTAATACATATCTTATTTACTTTAATTTCGTACCTGTTAATACAGGGTGTTATACTTTCAATTGATACTGTTTATTGTAATCACTGACATGTGCCGTACTTAGCCAAGTTCATATTTTGTTCACTTTAATTTCTTACCTGTTTATACAGGGTGTTATACTTTCGATTGATTCTGTTTTTTTTGTAATCACTGTTATGCGCCAGTGGCGCGGGAGTTTTATTAAATTAATTTTAGTATTATAAATCCATACTACTATCTTGGAGATAATTGTTTAGTTTTAAATGTTGTGCTTTCGCTGACAATTAGTCAAGCAAAGTTGCTCTGAAAGCCGTCATATTTGTGTTCTTATAATTATTTTTTTTTTATTTAAGCCTATATCTTGTGTACTCTCACTTTCAATTTTTCGGGTGGGTCACTTGGGCCACTGTTAATGTAACCATCTTTTTCGCCTTTGGCGATACCTCTATAATATTTGGGATTCTGACATTGTATGTCGGCATAACAGGCTTTAGCCTTCTGGTTATTTTTTTTGTTAATAAACTTGTTACTGTTAGTTGATGTCTTGTATTTGTTTGATACGTTTCCCACTAGTGTATGAGTTAGGCAAAGGCATATTTATTCAGTATCAGTAGTTTGGGGCCAAACAAGTTTTGCTTTTGAAGCTACCTGCATCCCACCCGCTTCCGTGTTACGGGGGTGCTCTGCAGAGGAATACGGTGGCGCTCACTTTCCACCTCGCGACCTTGACCCGCGACGCACTCCAAAAATCGATTGAGTTGGCCGGCAGAGTATTTCCTTTGGGACGTTCGCCAACAGATAGGTTCAAAGCAAAGGTGGTGGCCCAGCAGAACATCTCGCTACTACGTATAACTACTTGTTTTGTATTTAGATTTTGTCGCGAAAAGTGTAGCAGTAGGTATATTTATGTTGATATATTTAATCCTAGTTTTAAATTGTAAATACTATATAATGTATATAGAAAAGGTTCTTGGGGTTCAGATATATTTAATGCTGTCAATTACCTTAGGCCTAGGCAGGTATTACATTTCTTTATTCATTGTCTTGTTTTCTATAGTCATAAAACTATTTATTTTATTACAGGCACAACCCTCTGGTTAACCCATCCATTTAGTAGTTGTAAATGTATTTGTATAATAGAATAAGTTTTATTGTACATATTTCCTGTTATAGATAAAGTATTATATTATGTATAGTTTTGGTTCGATGCGATTCTGCGAACTATTATGTTATCTCTAACGCACTTCCTGTGTATTGTATATTTATTATTTTAAGAGTTATAATATTTTCTATATTTATTTTATTTTCTATAATTAAGGGTTTCCGGCGTATATTGTTTATTTTAATACATTTATGACGTTGGAAACTACAGCATATGCTTTTCTTGGAAGGAAGGTAAAAATGGTTGCATGGAAATTTCCGTATACTCAATTTCATTGTTTTCTCCGTCTCTTGAAACTGGCGGGGACAAAACTTTCTTGCCGAAAAATAAGTAAATGAAGAAACAGTTCCAAACAAGATCTCTTAGAGCTCACTACAGTTCCAAGTACGATCTATTCGAGTTAACTACAGTTCTAGCTTAGGTCTCAGTGATCTAACTAACAGTTCCTACTAAGATCTCAGCGATCTAAATAGGAGCAAATATTATTTATTAGCCAGTTTTCTCGGTCTTTAGTATTAAGACCAGATACTGCATTGGTATTAAGTTAACGGAACTCCAAGACTAAATTTGTAAATAAATTAGTGTTATTCAAAAACTATTGCATTATTTCAACTCATACTTCGGTCGATACATACCGAACTTCCTTCAAACCAGGAGGAAGAAACATTGGTCCTTCGAGCCGGATGTTAGCTCACAGCTATCAAGATTATTCCAAGACCAAAAAACATTGGCCCTTCGCAGCCGGATGTCAATGACCAGATTGTTCCAAGACCAAAAAACATTGGTCCTTCGAAGCGAATATCAGTGGCAGCTCACAGCTATCAAGATTATTCCAAGGCCAAAAAACATTTGGTCATCACCAAAAGCATTGGTTCTTCCAGGAGCAGGATATCATCGACATCTGCGTCAGCAACAGCGCATTCAAATTAATGAGGTAAGTTTCCAGTTAAATTCCTTTTCTTAATTCTTTACCGATCAGTGTCCTAAAAAGCCTATTACTTCAAACATGACTGACGTTAATTTAAAATCATTAAAAATCAAGAAATCAAATATCAAGGCCCAAATAACGCGTGCATCAAATTATTTAGATATATTAGGCGAAGATATTAATATAAGCAATCTCACAGCTCGTCAAGATAAACTATCAGAAAGTCTTGAGCAATTTCAAAATATTCAAACAAACATACAAGTTCTAGAAGACTTAACTATGCAAGAGGACGAGAGATGTGAATTTGAGAATAATTATTTTCAGTTAATGAGTCGATTTCAAACAATTATTCAAAGGAAAATAAATATAGCGGACGATAAACAAATTAAAATTAACGAAGAACAACCTCAACATTTAAATTCAGTTCGCCTACCTACAATAACGCTACCTGCTTTCTCGGGATCATATGAAGACTGGACTAGTTTTCATTACACTTTTTCCGGTTTAATCGACGCCAACACTGCTATACCAGACACACAAAAATTTCATTGTTTAAAATCCACTTTAAAGGGCAATGCAAGTGCATTATTAGACTCGTTACCTATTACTAAGACAATTATTGCATTGCTTGGAATATGTTGAAAGAAAGGTACGGTAATGAAAAACTTATCGTTCAAAATCATATTAAAGCCATTTGCAACTTGCCAATTGCTACAAAAGAAAATCATGTTATTTTAAGGCAAACAATCGACGGCATTAATAAACATATTAGGGCACTAGATTCATTAAAGCGTCCTGTGAATAAGTCAGACGACTTATTAATACACATCTTAACCACAAAATTAGATTCAATTACAATAAAAGAATGGGAAACAAATTTTTCCAATGACAATTTGCCTACTGCTGAAGAATTAATAAAGTTTTTAAATCGCAAATGTCAAACTTTAGAAGCCATATCAAAAAATGTTAAAAACGAGATTCCTAAGTTCAAGCGTACTTCTACACATTGTAACTAACAATAAAAAATTATCATGCGCATTTTGCAAACAGTCTCATCACATAATATATAAATGCCAAAGCTTAATAAGGAAGTTGCATAAAATTTTAAATGCAGTGTAAAGTTCTGTTAGGAAATATTTCGAAAGATTCATGCGCAATTTTAAAAAATAATTAAATAAAAAATTGTTTTTGATATATAAGAGGCTTTTAAAAATTGGATAAAACCAGTCAGGAATCACGTGACACCAAACGCGTCGGTGATTTGTGTGACGTCATTCGGTAGTAAACAGATCTGTAGCGGGACTTTGTGTGATCTCGACGTCTACTGCTACAAAGCGAGTATCGATATCTACAATCGCTAGCGAGGTTCGCTTTGAATGGTACTCTGTGTCACTATCGCTATGGCTTCGGACAAACTCGGATAACAATTGCTCATTTTAATATTGTTGTGGCAACATTCGGTGTACTTTTAGGGTTTTTCTTTAAATAACTTGCATAATAGTGGCAAGTCTGTCCAGTTTGACAGAAATTAGATAAGAGTTTGTAGTACTTCCATTTAAATATAAAAATTGTAAAGCGTTATTTATTTCAAGTTTATACTGAAAAATAATAATTAGAACGTCAGTTAAATTCTATAAATTATCTGAATAGAAAGTAAAAAATTGTGTTCTACATGTTCCCTATTCATATACATACATAATATTTTTGCGGCAAAACAGGAAGAATTTCTAGAAGAAATGCGTGGATATAATATTCAACGACGGTTATTACGTGATAACTGTGACCCTTTCATGATGAACGAAATCCACTTTATCAATATGTTTCGCTTGAATAAAGAAATGGCCCAATATGTCTATGAAAGAATATTACCTAGTCTGAATGTATCAGAAAATTTGGTTGCTGTACCACCAATTTTACGTTTTTTTTGCACCTTATATTTTTATGCAACAGGCTCTTATCAGAGAACAATCGGAGAAAGCTTTAATATATCTATATCACAACAAATGGTGTCACAAGCTATTGATGAAATAAGTGTTGCAATACAAGAAGAGCTAGCTGAAGAATGGATCAGTTTTCCTAATGAAGAAAATTTCGTTAGAGTTAAGGGTAGATTTATGGAAGCTATACAATTTCCTGGCGTTATCGGAGCAATAGACTGTACCCACATAGCAATTGTAGCTCCTCGTATTGAGGAACACAATTATGTAAATAGAAAAGGATATCACTCTAAAAATGTTCAAGTAGTAAGTTGCACATATATGACAAATATATATTATTAAGTAATTACTTTCAAATTGCAGATTTGTGATTATGATCTGAATATAATAAATGTT
Organism: Melolontha melolontha; assembly: GCA_935421215.2. Classification (NCBI taxonomy): domain Eukaryota; kingdom Metazoa; phylum Arthropoda; class Insecta; order Coleoptera; family Scarabaeidae; genus Melolontha; species Melolontha melolontha. The sequence goes on from OW285243.1 coordinate 2,202,866, forward strand.
AATTCTATATATCCAGGTTCATCACATGATTCTTTCATATGGAGAATGTCCACAGTGCAACGATTCTTGCAAAATATATATCAAAATGGTTGGTATATATATACAATAATAATATTCAATGTATATCTAACATAAAAGTTGTTTTATAGATAACACAAATTCATGGCTAGTTGGAGATTCGAGTTATCCGCAACAACCATGGCTAATGATACCAATACTCAATGCAGCCGAAGCACACCAGAATTTAGATATAATCTAAGGCATATCCAGGCAAGAAATTACATAGAAAGATGTTTTGGTATTTTAAAAGGGCGTTTCCGTTGTTTATTCAAGGAAAGGTGGTTGCGTTATGAGCCAGATAAAGTGGGCATTATTGTAAATGTTTGTTGTATACTTCATAATATATGCAGACATGGCCAAATTAAAGAAAATTTTAATATTCCTGTTGAACGTAACAATGAAGATCCTGTCAATATTGGGATCAATGAACACGAAGGAAGAGCAGCACGAGCAAATATTATAAGAAGATACTTTAATTAAAAAAGAAATTGTACTGTATAAACCATATAATGAGTAAAATAATAAAGTTGAAGACATTAGTTTCATATTATTTTATTTTTCAAATTACATATATATTATTTCTTTAATGCATTTGCAATAGCCTGCAAAGAATCTGCAATGCATGCCATAGCAGTCGCCATTTTTTCAACATTCTTGTCAATATTCTTTAGTGTATTTAATGTTGCTGTATTTGCTTCTATAAGGTGACTGCTTAGTTGCAGTTTTTGAATCTTTGTACGATTCTCTAGTTTTTCTTTTTTTGCTGTGTGCATGCTGGTTGAAGTACCTTCGAATAACCTCTTCTTACATTCTGCCTTCGGTGATAGACTGTTACTTGAAGAAGGTACATCATTCCTTAATGTAAATAACTGAGGAATGTTACTGTTATCCTAATGAAGAAAGAAATAAAAATAGATACAATAATTTTATTTGTTAAATATTACTTTACCTCTACTTGGATTTTGTCTAATGTATCATTAGTGTTTGGTGTTAATGACACTGATTGGCTAGTTTAAAAATTATATAGTTTTTATGACTTTCAATATATTAATTTCACAATAAAATTTACCTGTGAGAAACCTAGTTCTTGCACATTATCTCCATCTATACTTTTTCTGCCTAATATATTCAGCAGCCGCTCTTCACATTTATTTAGAGGAGGTTGCTTCTGTTCACCTCCACCAGTTTTCTCGATTTCTTGTTTCACTTTTGCAGATTTTGCCTTCACTTTGTATTTCCAGTCAGTTACAGCCTAAACAAATAAAATTAGTTAAAATATTGCAAGAAAAATTCATAATAATATGTATTACTTTTCTCCACTCTTCTATTGTTTTAGTTCCATAGCCAAGACCGTTCAACATTCCCACTAATTTAGACCATAATTTTGAGGCCTCATTTCTCCCATTTGGGTTAGAAAATTTATTGGTTAATATGCATGGATTTATTTCAGCAAAATCCAAAAACGCACTCCAATGGTCTTGATTCACCTTCATTTTTGAATAGCTAAAAAACCAAAAATTGGAACTGGACTTTTCAGTATAAATTATACGCACAAAATGTAGGTGTAGGTTTCCGCGGTCGTTCTCTAGATGTACTACACAATTTCCATATACTTTAATAAAAAAACCTGTAACTGATTTTCTATCTGTTAAATCACTAGCCCAGTCTGAATCGACATAGCACGTCAATGGCAAATCCTTTTCTTTTCTTTCATATATTAGATTCATCTCTGCTGTACCATTTAAATATCTCAACAGTCTTTTTAAATTAGTCCATACTTCTTCAGAATTTTTGTCTTGAAACCTACTATAATAGTTCACAGTAAAACTGATATCTGGTCTACTGCCAAGCATTAGATACATTAAACACCCTATCAATTGTTTATATATATATATATATATATATATATATATATATATATATATATTGAGGCATTGCAAGAAGGAGTCGCTCTCTGAAAGAAACAAAGAAAATATGTAACCATAATATTTATACCATAATGTTTATTTCTACTTTGTACGTTAATATTAAGAAGGGGAAAGATTGATTCAAAGAATAAATACGTTATTTTGACGACAAATTCACCTTGAAACAATTAACTTATTTTTCTAATTTTTTTATTATAATGTTTATATTCATTTTTCTTTCAAATTCATATTTAACGCGTGTTTATTCAAACAAATGTAACGTATTTATTTTCAAATGCATTTGAACGATGAAGCCCCGCCCACAATGTCAACGGTGCAATAACCCGAGGAAAAAACCAACATTGACGGAGTGTTTGTAAACACATAAAACATATGTTATGCAACTAAAATTATCTTATAAATCGAATTGTAATTTTTTTAACTATTTTACACAGTAAAATGGTCTAATTTAATAATATTAACAAAGTTAAGGCAAGTAAAGAATGGGGCGATTTAGCGGAAAGTTATGCAATTAAAAACAAGTGAAAAAAACAGTCGTCGGTCATTAGTCGTCACAGTGAAAGGTCACGTTTTTTTGTGCTCCGTAATAATTAAAATAATTAAGCAAAATTATTAAGTGCAAGAGATTTTTAACATTACGAAACGTTACACCTGCATACCAACCACCTGTGGACAAAATTTAACAGCCGCCGACCAAATAGTCCGAGACTTACGAATTTTTAAAGATTTTTACCGCCATAAAAATCTCACCGTAGCTTGACCACCATCGTTGGACGATCGAGATCGGTCATTCGCTCTAGACGCAGTCGGACTTGGAAATTTCAACAAATTTCAAGTTATCCCGAGGGACCGTAGCAGAAATATTCTCCAGTTTCCCGTTGTGAAGCCGTCTCCAGAACACAGGCACAAGAAGCAACGGAGATCATATACGAAGATTCAGGTTTTTGCTAATTTTAACAAACTCTCCCGCGCCATTTTTACTTGCGCATGTACATTTCTAGAACTTTGCTTTGTTATTCCATAACTAACTATTTAAATTACTTTCACCGAAATTTCACCACTGTAATCTTTAGTCAAATTATTTAAATATTGGCATCTACTATTTGTATTTGTAAAACTTGATGCCATATCACTGTTATAAACTATTTTACTAAGACAACACATTATTGCACCTGTCTTACACCATATTATTATACTGTACGAATACCAACCGTCGAGTGTGTCTCGCTTAATATTACTTGTGTGTCACGAAATTATTAATATAAATTTCTCAAACTTTGAAAAATTGTTTATCCCTAATAAAGTTAATTGTCAATATTTTACTTTGTTTTTTTGTAATATACTTGAGATATTGTTCCGTTCCCAACTAAATAAAGTACGTAAAGAAAGTAAAAGTGGAAAGAAGTGAACCGACTTTAGCCCTGGAGAGAGAGAGAAGCTAGCCGAAGATAATAAAACAGATAAGTATATATGAGCCCGATTTGAATTTTACATGTTTTTATGACATTCATTCATTTTATTTTTCCGTACGTAAGAAACAATTTTATTTATCAACATAAACGTAATATTACATTTGGCGATCCCAAACTTAGTGGGGCATTTATAACAATCATAACAGTTATTCTCATTATATTCATTCTTTAATTTACTCGCTACAAACAGTAGAAACAATACATTTGGCACCCGAACGTTTTGGGGCGTACTTCTACTCCACATTTCAACAAAAAGTCACTCTATTGTCAAAAAAAAATATTAAGAAGGAACATTTTCTCAAGTAGCAAAGTTTCGTGGCACAAATAATCAATAAATAAACCATAAAAATAAAAAAAAAAACAAGGAGAACCGTTGTATTCGAATTTACCATATTATACTATTTGTTTATGTATTTGTTGTTTTGTCTTTGTGGAACTTCAGAGAGAGAACACAGTTTTGTATTTCAGGGGATTGCTGTATTCGAGACCATCGGTAAGATATTCAAAAGGTTGTTACAGGGAAATATTAAAGTGCAGACTCATATTTCTTTTATATACATATATTTTTGTTATTTGTCATTGCATTTACGTGTGTAAATTAAATCTAATAACACTACAAACAACAACATTTTACAACTAACCTATTTACAATATAATTACATCTACCCGCACTAATACTAATATAATTTACAAACTAACTAAATATACGCTAAAATGGATACAAGACACAGAGCCAAGACCCCGAAAGACGCAGTAGAAGAAGACCGGAGTGAACAGGGGGACATTACAATACCGCAACCGTCCGTTTCCGGGGAAGCCAGTATTTCGCCTGACAGTAAATTCATGGACATGTTCAATATGTTAATGGCACAGATGCAAGAAATAAAACAAGATATAAATAACAAATTAGATATTAATAATACTAAATTAGATAACACTAACAACAAACTGGACACTAATAACCGCGAACTAAAACAAGACATAAACAATTCAAATAAAGATTTAAATGCCAAATTAGACAACAACAGCCAAGAATTAAAACAAGATTTAAATAACTTAAATTACGAACTTACAACGAGATTAGAAGTTAACCTTATTAACATAAATGAAAAAATAGAATTAAACAACGCTAACATAGAAATAAAACTTAATACATTCAAGGGGGATATCGACGTACAAATCGCAGAAATCACCGCCACACAAAAGGCCATGGAACAAAATGAATTGAAGTATCTCCTAAAACTGGATGAGACCGTCAAAGCACAAAATTTACAGTGGGCACAACAACTAGAAACTTCTACCACTCAAATTTACGAAATAACCGAATCGAAAATTAATGCAGCGAATAAAGAACTTCACAAAGATTTAAATAAAATAATACTCGAAAATAATTGTACGTTAGATACAAAGTTAACAACATATAACCAAATCAATGAGGAACAGAACCAACATCTAAGACGCGAACTTACTACACAAATTAACGAAAATAAAGAAATATATAACCAAGAAATACAGGCGGTGAACTTAAATCTAGATAATATGAAAACCGTACAAACCGAAAACTATAATGAAACGCAGCACAACTTACACAAATTAGAAAACAAACTTAGAACTTACACAGTACCTATACATAACATAAATACGGGTAATTCGATAATAAAAATCGAAAACTTACAACATTTTGACGGAGATATGACCAAAGTTCACCCCATGGCGTATTTAAACGGGATACTCCGGTATTTAGAGGACGTGATGGACGAGAAACACCGGATCGAAGTAGTGCGAGCAACATTGCGGAATAGCGCACAAGAATGGTTTCAAAGGATAGAGGAACATTGCCATACTTTAGATCAATTTGTTGCGTTATTTACGAAGAACTACTGGGACGAAAACGAGCAGAACAGGGCCAAAGTTCGTTTGTTAACAGGGAAATTTAGATTGGGACAAGCGACGAGGGAGATGTATGCGTCTCGCGTATACAACCAGTGCAAACACATCAGCGACATGAGTGAATCAATGATCGCGCGCCTATTGTTAAACCACTTTATTTTCACGGATACTCAGGCGATTATCTGCCAGAAGGTCACTGACATGGACTCCCTAATCGAGATACTCCGAAGACTGGACGATTTCGCTGAAACCAACCAACAACAGCAGCCTAATAATCGGACGAACAACACTAGGAACCCACAAGCACCGAACTACATTCCCAACCCCATACCACGTTTTAACAACTATGCGAACAATAACAATACCAATAATTATGCTCAAGACAATCGCTATCAACCAGCAACCTCTCGACCATACAACCCGAATAATAATCACAATAACAACTACAACAATCGTCCTCATAATAATTATAACAATCAGAATCGACCGAATACACAACATGCGTATAACCGACCTTATCCGAACAATTATCAGAATAACTCGGCAAATAATAACTATAACAATAACCGACCCGATAATAACGATACTTATAACACGCAGCGCGCACAAACTCACCAATCGAGACGCGGAATAAATCATTACGCAAGCAGAGGAAGAGGTCGAGGTAATAATGCTTACCGGCGATATCGATCGTTATCACCTGACAGAACGAACATAGAGGGGCTACAAAAAAAAACTTCAATTTTACAAGACGATCCATATCTGAACCCAACACCCGGACCGTCAAACCAACAAAACTAAATAATGACAACGGCTATAACATGCTCTGGAAGTTACAAAACGTAAAATTCTACCAATCACCGGAGGAATTCTTAAACATAGAAGACGCAGGGGACGCCGTAAATGAAGTATATTCTCTACCCATTATTATTTTACAATTCAGCAACATAAAATTAAATTGTTTAATCGACACCGGAGCCGAGATTACATTAGTTAGAGAAGATCTCGCAAAACAAATAAAGGGATACGAACAACACGTTGTTCAAACCAAGGGTACCGACATAGTTACTGCGAACGGAAGAAAAATGGGCACTGTCACAAAGCAACTCAATACCGAAATAAGAATAAACGAAATCAGTTATTTAATTCACTGTTACGTACTAGAGAAATTACAATATGACTGTATATTGGGTATAGACAATATCAACAGGTTGAAAATGATATTGAATTTTGAAAAGGGTATTTTATCAATTGGAAAGAATAATTTAACATTTAACAAACATTTGTCCGTAGAGGAAGTGCAAGAATATAATACTTATAAGAAAGAAGTTTTAGCAGTTGTAATAAATAATTTATTAGAATATAATGTACCGTACTATAGAAGAGCTGAAGAAAGGTTTATTGATAGAGTTGGAAATGATAATATTATAAATAATGAATATATAGGAGTGAATAATAGGCCAGATTTGTTAGGAACGCGAGATAGTTACGAGGGCGAAGGAGAAGTAAAGATTAAGGAGGATTTACAGACAACTGACATTATAAATAATAAAAATGATATAACGAATATAATTGATAAACAGGAAATACCATATTCAAACGTCGTACCGCAATTGATTAACATTTTAAACGAAAACATCACTTTAATAAATAACGATATTGTTTTTGCAAAAGGATATGAACATCCAATTAATATTGACAATGACTGCCCGTTAATAAGTAAGAATTACCCGATCCCGTACTACTACCAACAGAAAGTTAGTTTAGAATTAGAGAGATTAGAACAATCCGGAATTATTGAGAGATCGAACACATATTTTATTAATCCCATTGTTATAGTTCAAAAGAAGGACCTATCATTAAGAATATGCTTAGACGCGAGAGCTCTGAATAAACGAATTAAGCCAGAATTCTAAATGCCGCAAAACATAGACATCTTATTAACGAAATGCGGAAATAAACGAATTTATAGTAAATTAGACTTAAAGAACGCTTTTTGGTTAATAAACTTAGAACCGGAATCCCGAAAATACTGTGGTTTCTTAGTGAATGGAATAGTATATCAGTTTAGAGTATGTCCATTTGGTTTAAAGACGTCACCAGCCGCTCTGATACGTTTTCTACATCGTATACTAGACCGATATGATGAATTCGCTTTGCATTACCTAGACGACATTATTATATTTTCCGAAACTGTGGAACAACACCTACAACATATTAACATTATCCTTAACACTTTAAAAACTCATGGAATGAAACTTAACTTAGCGAAATGTCAATTCTTTAGACATGAAATTAACTATCTAGGATATGTGATTAATCAGAATAACATTTTATTAGACCCGACACGGTTAGATATCATTCAGGAGTATGCGAGACCGAAGAATTTAAAAACGTTAAGAAGTTTTTTAGGAGTGTTAAATTATTATAGGAAATTTGTCTCAAACTATAGCGAGAAAACGTTACCCTTGTTGGAACTAATCAAAAAGGGGAAGAAATGGAATTGGACAGCTGAATGCGAATTATGCTTCACAACTTTAAAAGAAAACTTTGTAGAAAATCTTCGTTTACATCACCCAGATTTTACTCTACCATTTGTTGTGCGAACAGATGCTTCACACAAGACAATTGCAGCAGAGCTAGTACAAATGAAAGACGATCAAGAAATCCCTATTTATTTTATTTCACGCACTTTGAAAACATGCGAGATTCGATACACGATTTCCGAGAAGGAAATGCTTGCTATCGTATTTGCGTTAACGAAACTCAGATATTATTTGATAGGAAAGTCATTCGTATTAGAAACGGATCACAAAGCTTTAGTCAACATCATGAGCTGCAAACTTAATAACAGTCGCATTTATCGTTGGACTTTGTTAATACAACAGTACGAGTTTATAATAAAATATAAACCTGGAAAAGAAATGGTAACGGCCGATGCACTCACGAGACAGGAGGGGGACGTAAAGAGGCAGAATATTTGCATCAACTTAATAAATCTACAAAGGAGAGGCATTTTCTCGAAAACAAAAATCTTACAAATACAATCAAGCCCAGACTTCGATGAAATAAGACAACATTTAAGAACTGTAGGTGAATACAAAGGTATATCAATCAGGGACCGATTCATAGTAAAACAAATAGGAAGAACTACTGTATACGTCACAAACGAGCAACACACCAGAGAAATAACAGAATATATACACCGAAGATACACACACATAGGTGCACGAAAATGCTGGTTACTCTACAGAGAAGCTTTCTACTGTATAAATGACGAACGAATAATAAACAGCGTGGTAAAACAATGTCGACTCTGCGAAATAACCAAAGATAAAACTTTCACTAACACCAACATAAGCCACAATATAACCGCATATGATAGACTAGAGTTAATATCTATTGATTTTCTATCCAACCTTATTCCTAGCACCAAAGGTTATCGCCACATTTTAGTAATATGTGATATATTTTCTAAGTTCATCAAACTCATACCTACGCAGAAATGCGATACCAACACCGTTTTACAAGCTTTAGTGGACTACTTCGCACAGTATGGAAAACCACAAACAATACTTTCGGACAACGCTACCTATTTTACTAACGATCGCTACAAGGAGTTCTTACATTCACACGACATCCACACCGTCTATACATCAATCCGCTACCCACAAGGAAATCCTACCGAGCGATATATACGCGAAACGATAAAATATTTACGTATATTACTGGACGAAAATCACAGAAAATGGGCCAGACTGTTACCACAGATAGAATTTACTATAAACAATACACCTAGCACAGTGCATAATCACCGTCCGATAACGTTATTCACTGGACAACCACCACAACGACCATGGACTGATTCCGAGCATATCAATCTACGTAACCGTTTACAAGAAGTCAGAGAAAGATTGTCACTTAGAAAGCGAAAATGGGAGGAAAAGAGAAATACGGCAATTAAAAAGTATAAAACTTACAATGTAGGAGACCAAGTTATAGTTAAGAGATTAAGAGTAACAGATTTAAAACACAAAATAATGGGAAAGCTACTGAAAGCTTACCAAGGTCCCTATACGATTAAGAGAATCATTGGAAACAACACCTACGAACTTTTTGAACCCGAAACAAATTACATTAAAGGTAGATACCACATAACTATGTTACAAGACTACCACACTTAAAAAAATAAAGTAATTTTTTTTTTATATAAATATATGTACACAACAAGCCGAAATAACTTCCAGAACAAACCAGCCAAGCATGTTATAGTCCGTAAAACAATAACAAGTACTATATTACTGTATTACATAATCTATATTAATCACAAGTTTACATTTAGACTAGGCTAAGTAAATTAATCATATTATTATTAAATAAGAAATAAAATAAAAAAAAGGGAAAAAAGAAAATAACTACTTAATATTAATCAAGGGGTTTTCAAACAAAAGAACCCGAACAAACAAAATAAAACAATTAACTTTAACCATTTAATGACAATTACTAAATAGGGAATTATTAACTAGAATAATATAAAGAACTACTTATAGAATTTGAAATATTTTTAACGTGAACACACACATTCATTAAATTTTCATTGATCACTATACTGCATTTATATATTTCTGTCTTACTCCTAGATACGGTTGATTAAAAGCTCTCAATAAGTCTCTATCTTTTAATCAAGGGGGAAATTGAGGCATTGCAAGAAGGAGTCGCTCTCTGAAAGAAACAAAGAAAATATGTAACCATAATATTTATACCATAATGTTTATTTCTACTTTGTACGTTAATATTAAGAAGGGGAAAGATTGATTCAAAGAATAAATACGTTATTTTGACGACAAATTCACCTTGAAACAATTAACTTATTTTTCTAATTTTTTTATTATAATGTTTATATTCATTTTTCTTTCAAATTCATATTTAACGCGTGTTTATTCAAACAAATGTAACGTATTTATTTTCAAATGCATTTGAACGATGAAGCCCCGCCCACAATGTCAACGGTGCAATAACCCGAGGAAAAAACCAACATTGACGGAGTGTTTGTAAACACATAAAACATATGTTATGCAACTAAAATTATCTTATAAATCGAATTGTAATTTTTTTAACTATTTTACACAGTAAAATGGTCTAATTTAATAATATTAACAAAGTTAAGGCAAGTAAAGAATGGGGCGATTTATCGGAAAGTTATGCAATTAAAAACAAGTGAAAAAAACAGTCGTCGGTCATTAGTCGTCACAGTGAAAGGTCACGTTTTTTTGTGCTCCGTAATAATTAAAATAATTAAGCAAAATTATTAAGTGCAAGAGATTTTTAACATTACGAAACGTTACACCTGCATACCAACCACCTGTGGACAAAATTTAACAGCCGCCGACCAAATAGTCCGAGACTTACGAATTTTTAAAGATTTTTACCGCCATAAAAATCTCACCGTAGCTTGACCACCATCGTTGGACGATCGAGATCGGTCATTCGCTCTAGACGCAGTCGGACTTGGAAATTTCAACAAATTTCAAGTTATCCCGAGGGACCGTAGCAGAAATATTCTCCAGTTTCCCGTTGTGAAGCCGTCTCCAGAACACAGGCACAAGAAGCAACGGAGATCATATACGAAGATTCAGGTTTTTGCTAATTTTAACACACTCTCCCGCGCCATTTTTACTTGCGCATGTACATTTCTAGAACTTTGCTTTGTTATTCCATAACTAACTATTTAAATTACTTTCACCGAAATTTCACCACTGTAATCTTTAGTCAAATTATTTAAATATTGGCATCTACTATTTGTATTTGTAAAACTTGATGCCATATCACTGTTATAAACTATTTTACTAAGACAACACATTATTGCACCTGTCTTACACCATATTATTATACTGTACGAATACCAACCGTCGAGTGTGTCTCGCTTAATATTACTTGTGTGTCACGAAATTATTAATATAAATTTCTCAAACTTTGAAAAATTGTTTATCCCTAATAAAGTTAATTGTCAATATTTTACTTTGTTTTTTTGTAATATACTTGAGATATTGTTCCGTTCCCAACTAAATAAAGTACGTAAAGAAAGTAAAAGTGGAAAGAAGTGAACCGACTTTAGCCCTGGAGAGAGAGAGAAGCTAGCCGAAGATAATAAAACAGATAAGTATATATGAGCCCGATTTGAATTTTACATGTTTTTATGACATTCATTCATTTTATTTTTCCGTACGTAAGAAACAATTTTATTTATCAACATAAACGTAACATTACATTTGGCGATCCCAAACTTAGTGGGGCATTTATAACAGTCATAACAGTTATTCTCATTATATTCATTCTTTAATTTACTCGCTACAAACAGTAGAAACAATACAATATATATATATATATATATATATATATATATATATATATATATATATATATATAGCGAGGCTTTGCAGCTTTAAAGCCGCTTCTCGCATTCTAAGCGCCAACGCTCCTTATCACTCCAGTCTCCCTCCTGCAGATCTCGTTCTTTCATCTCTTTGTGTATATTTTGTGCCCATCGTTTCCGCGGTCTTCCCCGTTTGTTTCTTCGTGGAGGAATCCATTCCCATACTTTTCTGGGAATCCTTTCGTCACTCATGCGACGCAGGTGGCCGTACCACTTTAGCTGTTTTTCATTTATTGTGTCCAAGATAGTATCTGTAGCCCTCATTCTTTCTCTAATGTTCTCATTCCTAACGTGGTCGAATAAAGTTAAGCTACAGCATCGTCTCCAATAAGACATCTCTGCTGAAAGTATTTTCTGATTGATGTTTTTATTCATGACCCACACCTCCGACCCATACGTCATAACCGGTTCAATTAGTGTTTGATATATATTTTTTTTTGTTTTTTTTGTCAAGTTATTATTCCACAGGATCGGATGCAGTGCTCTAGTCATATTCTTTCCTCTACCTATTTTCTTCAATATGTCCTTCTCATCCCTTCCATCTTCGCAGAAGGTGACCCCAAGATATTCATACTCCTTTACATTTTTTATTAATCCACTTTCCAATTCCAAATGTTGCCCCCTTCCTCCTATAACCATATACTGGGTTTTTTCCGTATTTATTTCTAAGCCCCATTTATTGTATTCTTCTATGAGTCTAGTAATCATATATTCCATGTCTTGTTGGTCTTCAGCAATTACTACTTGGTCGTCTGCGAAGAGAATTGTGTGTAGACGGCTACTTTCCAGATGTATCCCCATGGGGCTGCATTTCCTACTCCAATGCTTTAGAGCCGCTCCTAAGTAGATTTTGAAAAGGGTAGGGGACAAGCAGCAACCCTGTTTCACGCCTTTTGTTGGTTGGAAGGGTGCAGATGTCTGTTTTCCGACTTTGACCACGGCTTGATTTTCAATTGTCTAACTGGTTTTATTCAATTTTCATTTTTTTCACTTAGTTTTATTTTCAATCTTGGGTCTATGGGTGTATCGCATGGTTTACAATTTTCAAAATTAAAACGCCTTAAAATTCCCGTTAAATATCTTTCCTGGTTTATTTTTAATATCCCTTTATCTCTGTCATAATCTATTTCTAGTCCCAAAAAATTCTTCAAATTACCCTTATCTGTCATCTCGAATTTTTCCATTAATTTTAATTTACAATTTTCTATTTCTGCTAAATCTGGTCCAGATAGAATAATATCATCCACATATAATAATAAATACATAACTAGATTGCTTCTCTTTTTAATATACATACAATAATCTGATTCAGATCTTTTAAATCCTAAAGATATTAAGTAATTATTTATTTTCTTGTTCCAACATTTTGATGATTGTTTTTTTAACCCATACAAAGACTTATTTAATTTTAAAATATTCTCTGATTTACATTCAACCCTCTCTGGCGAATAAACATAAATATTTTCCTTTAAATCTCCATTCAAGAACGCTGTTTTAACATCTAACTGCTTAAAATAATGCTTATTATAATTTCCTATTGATAATAAAGTCCTTATTGTCGACATCCTAGCCACTGGTGAATAAATGTCATCATAGTCAAATGACTCTCTTTGTCCGAATCCTCTTACCACAAGTCGCGCTTTATATTTTTCCTGCAAATTTTCTTCAAACGGTTTTGAAGTAAATACCCACTTAGTTTTTAAAATTTCCGCATTCTTCGGCTTCTTAACCTCTGTCCAGGTATTATTCTTCTCAATGGATTTTATCTCTCTCTCCATTGCTTCTGTCCACAATGTTCCATTACTTCTTCCATTTAACTCATCTACACTCTCAGGCACCTTTTCTATATATGACATTGCATCAAATGCCATATACATTTCATAGTCGGTATACTTTTCTGGCAATTTTGCTATTCTTTTATCTGGTCTTAACACTTTATCCTCTTCTTCTATTTTCTCTTTACTTGTGTCCTTCTCTCTATCTTCATCTATGTCTATGCAGGCTGACTGTTTTTTATAATAAAATGCATCTTCGTTGAAGACTACGTCTCTGGCAACTATGACCTTCTGTCCATCAATGTTCCACAACTTTTATCCTGTTGTGGTATAACCTATCATGATGCACCTTTGAGCTTTTTCATCAAACTTATCTCTGAATTGTTTGGGTATATGGGAATATGCCATGCAGCCAAATACTTTCATATTCTTGATATCTGGCTTGGATCCATTACAAACTTCCGCTGGCGTAACTTTGTCTAAGGATGAGTGTGGACTTCTATTTGAAATATATGCTGCTACTCTCACGGCTTCACTCCAAAAAGTCTTTGATAATCTAGCTTCCTCTATCATGGCTCTAGCGTTATCTACTAGACTACTGTTATATCTTTCAGCTTTGCCATTTTGTTCAGTAGTGTACGGCGTTGTATAGTCAATGTATGTACCATTTTCTTTGCAAAATTCCTTGACGTTATTTGAAACGTATTCCCCTCCGTTGTCACATCTTAGTGTTGATACTTTAGATTCAAATTTTGCTTGGACCATATTTATAAATTCTTTAAGGCAATTAAAAACTTCACTCTTTTCTCTAACAACATATACATGAATGAAATTTGAATAATCGTCTATAAAAGTTACAAAATATTTTCCACTTTCATGGCTTAAAGGCGTAATAGGACCCGCTACATCAGTGTGTATAATCTCCAATATTCTTTTTGCTTTCGTCCTTGCTGTAAATTTCAGCCTTGTCATCTTACTATTCACACAGGATTCACAAAAATCTATTTTTCCTACCTTTACATTTTCTAAACCGTTAACTATGTTTCTTTTGACTAATTTCTCTAGATTAGAATGACATATATGGCCCAATCTTTTATGCCATAATTCAAATTCATTATTTGATTCTATATTTAAGCACTCTTTGTCATCTGACTCAAACAAAATCTCATACAACTTATTTCTCTTGCCTAACCCTACTAATTGATTCCCACTATGCAAGAATACCTGTCCATTTTCAAAAGTTACACTGATATTTCCCATTTCTAATCGTTTTACAGATAATAAATTCTTACGTAAATTTGGAACATAAAATACATTTTTATTGTACATTTTACCTTATTTTGATCATTTACCTTACTTAACACTTTAATATTTCCTACCCCTATTGCATTCATATAATTATCACTTTTAGCTACAGCTATCTTAATAGGTTCTTTTAAATACATAAAATCCGAAAAATATTTTTTTATCATTAATTAAGTGATCTGTGCACCCTGAGTCTATACAAAACAAAAGTTTATTTTCACTAAGATTATCATTTTCATTTATACTTGACATGAAACAAATACCTGGTTCTGTTTCATCAGCCCTTTCTTCTTTCTCCACAAAATTACTTCTTCTCCTTTCGTTATTTTGTTGTCCTCTTCTATAATGCCCACTATAACGAGCACCTCGGCGGCCACTATGACCAGGACCATAATCGACATCTCTATTGGAACCATTTCCACCATAACTGCTACTTGAACTTCCCTGATAACCACCACGTGTCCATCTCCATGATCACTTCTGCCTCTACTTGTGTTCCCGTTATTTCTTCTGAAGTTCTGTGTATTAAACTTCTTACACTCTCTCTTGTAATGACCTTGTTCACCACATAAATAGCATCCATTTCGATGAGTAAAAAATGTTGCCGGTGTGATGTGAGCCCGGCCCTGAGGGCCACATCGGTGAGTCTTCACGCAGATATCGTTGTAGCGTTAAATAATGCACAAGTATGATAGGTTTAACATAGTTTAATAAACCAACACTTATAACTATTTAACAAGATGGTAATTACATAATTAACAATGTAGACGATAGTCGGAAAGAGACTCTAACTCATTCGTACCGTCTGAGGATTGTTACTCTGCACTAAGACTGTCTCTCGACTGTGTCTGTATTGACTCTGATAAGACTCCGGATGGGATGTCTTATATATATCGTTAGAGTGATCTGCTTTTCGACTATATGTCCTTACTCTAAATAAACAAGAGTGTTGAAAGTGTGTAACGTACCTTGCGAATGCTTGTGTATGTACGTTATGTCGGGCGAGGTCATGTTTGGATATAACATGCATTAAACACGAGCCCGCGCCTTGACTTAGATAAACGGTACACTGCATTGCTTAATTAGGTTATCACACCTTCCAACAGGAGGAAAAAAGAAAACAAACACGATTTGTTTGCTTTTCTTTTTGTTAGAAATTCCTATATCTATTTCTATATCTATCTATATCTCATATACATGTGGTAGATTTACTTATTATCTAAAACATCTTATATTAACTTAAAATCTGTGCACTATAATGTTCTTTGTTCCGTATACGGCTTCTAGGGTTGTTGCATATAGTAAAATATTCTTATCTAAATATTACACATAAAAATGTTTGAGACGATTCTTATGAATCTCAATGTATTTGTCGCCTATTTGAATTGTTACATTCGGTGGCTTGTTTGTTTCAGTAATGGTATAAGGACCATTATACAATGTCTCGAGTTTACTTCCTGCTTCATTTTTTACTAAGATTTGGTCTCCAACACAGAAGTGTGTGGGTTTTCGATTATTGTTAAGTTTATTTTGTCTTTCAACTTTAGATTGAATTAAATTGTTTTTTGCCTCATTTAGGGCTGTTTGTAATCTATATTTAAACTCTGCGGTATAATTATTGAAATTATAAAGTGGTTCTATCGCGTTTGTCAACGATGAGGGTAGGGGATTGTGTTTACCAAAGACTAATTCGTGTGGGGTATATTTTGTTTCTGTGTACTCTGTGTTGTTGAATGCAAAACACCAATAAGGTATCCATGTTGACCAATTGTCTTTGTGGTTATTCAGTTGAATACGTAAATACGCTCCCAGGTGTTTGTGTGTGTTCTCTAATGCGCCTAACGTTTCGTGGTGGTATGCAGTTGATTTTAGCTGCTGTATGCCTAAAAGAGAGCATGTTTCCTTAAAAACTGTAGCCATGAATTCTGTCCCCTGGTCGGAAGCTATCTGTTCGGGAATAGCGTACCTTAGTATAAAGTTCTCGACCAGAGCCTTGGCTACTGTGGAAGCTTCTTTGTTTTTAATGGGATAGGCTTCTACGAATTTCGTTAGCTCGCATTGGAGTGTCAGAACATATTTGTTCTCCTCTTGGTCTTGGTTTAATGGACCTAACAAATCTACAAAAATCTTCTGGAAGGCGTATGACGATGTTGTTGTGACTTTGATTGGTTCCTTATTGGGTATTGAGTGCTTGTATTTTTGGCAATCACTACATCGTTTCACAAATGCTTCGATGTCGTGTTTAAGTTTCGACCAAAAGTAAAATCTTTTGATTTTGTTGAAAGTTCTATTTACCCCACTATGTCTCCCTGTGGGTAACATGTGGTAGTCGTTGATTATTAGTTGCTGTGTCTCGTAGTCTTCAATTCTTTGCACTCCTCTAATTACATTTACCTTTAAATGGTTTGGCTCTCTCTTACTCCATGGAATAATTTTTCTCAGGAAGTCGCTGTTCCTGGAATTATCTTTGACTATACATATTTCCTGTATGTCTTGTTCCGCGCAGAACTCTTGGAGTGTAGTTAACAAGCGCATGTACTGCTGAGGACTTGTTATTCCTACAGTCTCCTTCATAAAAATCGTGAGAGCATCTTCGTCGTATAGGAATATCTCCTTGAAACGCATGCTTGTTTCGTTACGACGTTGGAGTGTATTGAAGCTTGCCTTGTCTATCACCTGAAGTTCGATAGATCCCGCTGGTCTTTTCAACAGCTCCACGACCCCGGGATGATCAATCCTGGAACCGGTGGAATCTGCGGTTGCTGGTCTTGTACTGGCGCCATCGGCAGCTGACTGTCTTGACTGATATCTGGTCGTGACAAAGATGCTGTCGGTAGCTCCACTACTAACCTTCTTTAAGTCGTTGGAATCTATCTCTATTCGGGATAAGGCGTCTGCAACTACGTTTTGGGAACCTTTAATATAATTAATGATGAAATCATATTCCTCCAATACTAGTCTGAATTTTGTAAGACGACTCGATGGATTGGTCATTCCAAACAAATATATCAGTGGCCTGTGGTCTGTAAAGATTTTAAATTTACGACCATATAAGTAAGGCCTGAAATGCTTGACTGCCCAGACAACCGCTAATAATTCTTTCTCAATTGTGCAGTAATTCCTTTCTGCTTTGTTTAAGGACCGACTGGCGTAAGCAATTGGCCTGTCGTTGCTGTTTGAGAGTACTGCTCCAATTGAATAGCCAGATGCATCAGTTTTTAAAACAAACATGTTGTCTGCATCAAAATTAGGATATTGCAAAATTGGTGGTGTCTGTAGGGCTAGTTTAAGATCTTCGAATGCCCTTTGTTCCACATCGGACGACGAAAATGGTATGTTCTTCTTTGAAAGGTTGTTCAAAGGGGTCGCGATGTTGGCAAAGTTTGGAATGAAGCGCCTGTAATAGTTAGCGAATGCAACGAAACGTTTCACGTCCTTCGCGTTTTTGGGAACTGTGTATTCCACTAAAGCTTTTACGTTGGACGGGTCTGGTGAGACGCCGTCTGCAGAAATGACGTGTCTCAGATATAATATTTCCTTTTTTAAAAAATCGCATTTGCTTGGGTTGAGTTTCAGATTAACGCTTCTAAGTCGTTCAAATACTTTAACTAAATTTGAATTATGCTGCCGTAGATTGCTGCCGAAAACTATGAGGTCGTCTAGGTATATGAAACATTGTTCGTAATTTAGGCCTGACATTGCTATTGTCATGGCTCGAGAAAAAGCACTACTACTAGTCTTTAGTCCCATTGGAAGTCGGCACATTTGGTACTGATCTTTGCCGGTTGTGAAGGCTGTATAAGGACGGCTTTTGGGTTCTAGCTCGATTTGATGATAACCTTGGGCTAGATCCAAATGAGAAAAATGACTGCACCTGAAAGTGAATCTAAGATCTCATTGATCGAAGGCAGTGGGAATTTGTCATCGACTATCTGCTTGTTTAACAGGCGGTAGTCGATCACCATTCTCCACTTCTGGTTTCCGTCTTTATCCTTCTTTTTGGGTACTAATAGTAAAGGCGAAGACCAAGCTGATTTGGCTTTCTCTATTATACCGTCAGACAAAAGTTTGTCCACTTGTCTGTCGATCTCATGTTTTTGGGCGTGTGGCAATCTATAGGGCTTGGAATATATTGGATTTATATGTGAATTAACCTGTATGTCTCCCCTGTATATATTTGTGTTTGTAAGCATGTCTGACTCAAGGTAGAAAATATCACAATATTTTGCAAGAATCTTTTGCATTGCAATATTCTCTTCCTGGTTCAAGTGCGATGTGTTTACTATTTGTAAAATTTTGCTGACGCGCTCGACGCATTTCCGACCGTTATTACTGAATGTGCAAACGTTGAAATTTTCAAGGTCTGCAAACGTCGGAGAAAAATTCCTCAATGTCGCGTCGCTATCTCTTGTGTTTAACACGCGTACAGGTACTATGCCTTTCCTTGGAGATGCAACAGTACTCGCAATAAATACACCAGGGGTTACTTCTTCGGGTAATATTACACAGTCTTTACGTGTGTTTATTTTAAACTCTTTAATTACTTCGCATCTCGCGGGTATGTTTGTGACCGTATTTATGTCGGAATGAAGCGGTAAGGTTATTTTCTGACCTACTATCGAAAGTGCTAGATTGTATTTCTCGTAATCTAATATTGCACGGTATTTGTTTAAAATATCTGCACCGATAATACCGACGAATGAATTGTTTATACTATCTAAAATCGCAAACTTATGATTGACCTTGTACTCGCTTAGTTCAATTGTAACAACTGCTGACCCAATTGTTTTTGCTTGTCCGTTTATACCGATTATGTTTATTCTGTCAGCTTTATTAATATTTATGTTTGTACGTTTATTGTTTATAAATAAAACGCTTATTGACGCTCCGCTGTCAACCAGAAATGAATGCTCTCTATTATCAAAACGTATTTTAATGTAATTTAGGCCTCCGAGGTTAAAACTATACGGGGGTGCATTCGTTTTTAGTTGACGGTCTTTTGAAAAAACTGGAATTCGCGCTTTCCTTCGTTATTAGGGGTAGCAGCATTTGTAGATGCTGAAAAAACTTTATTGTGACTGCCGCGATTATCACGTCGTGAAAATTTTTTCCTATATTCGTAATTGTGTTTATTACTACTAAACTGAGAGTTTTTATATTTACTACCGTGATTCGGGTGTCTGTATTTATTGTACTTAACATGTGAATTAGTATTCGGTGACTTTCTTGAAAAATGAAAAACGAAATTACTTGGATTGACGATTTCTTCGTTCGTAGCCTCCTGAATTGCTTCGGAAAGTGTGTTCGGGTTGCGCGCTTTTATTAAAATTCTTGTATTAGCGTCCCGAAGTCCATTTGCGAATATATTGATCGCGACCTTTTCGTTCACTTCGCGAAATTTGTCGATTAGTGTTTCGTCTTCGTTTGCTTGCGCTATGGTTAGATGTGAGAGAAGCTCTTCTACTGTTTCTCCGTAATCTTTGATAGATTTCGCGCCTTGCTTCGCGTTGTGTAATTGAGTGGTTATTGCCGTAATTGACTTTTTCGTAATGAAATGACTTTTTAAATCCGCGATTAATGCGGTAGTACTTGTATATGATTTACGTAGCCTTAAACAACCTCATTACTGACCTTATCATCTTTTGCACAGAAATTCCTTATTAACTGCATTACTCGGGTTCCACGTCGTCGGCATAATATAATGCTAGGCTTTAATGGAACTGTAGATAAAGAAATTGCCATATGTAATTAGCGTGTAAGTAATTTAACTAAGTCCTTTAACGAAGGAGGTAATTAACGATTAACTCTAAAATGTAAAGAGTCTTTGTATATGAGATGTTCAAACTAAGAACAGTGTATATAATTTACGAAAAAAAACAATCTAAAAGAGTAAACTGTAGATGAATTTTAAAATTTATTATGGGCGCCAATATACAAAGATCCTTAGTTGAAATAACGCTATCTGTTCTCCGAAGTGATGACCAGCGATTTGCGGTGGAGCTGAGTACAAATGTTAATTAATATCTCAGGGTTCTAAGTCGGTCAGGTGTATTATCCGCAGCCACAAAGTAATAAAAATATTCTAAAGCACAAACATAACAATTACACCACACAAATAAAAGATTGAATTAAATTAATAAATATAAATTTATTGTGATAAATAAGGTAACTGTAACTTCAAGTTGTATCATATAAATAAGGAAACTGTAATTTCAAGTTGAATCATATAAATAAGGAAACTGTATTTCCAATATTAAATATTATGCATTATGTGACAATAATTGATATTAAAGTGTAGCACATGTAATAAACAGTGATGAAGTTAGGTTATACAGTATTGAATTAACAAATCTTAAATAGTTCTTATAACTAATATGATTTGGGTAAGTATAGTATTACCTTTAGCACAATATATTTTAAATTTTCACGTTTTAATTGATGTATGCTTTTAAATATATATTCTCGAAATTTGATATTTAAAATTGATTATTAATAGAAACTTATTTGAGCAATTAAGACTTTTAAGATAAAATTATTGGATTTTACGTTGTAGGTGAACCTGTTTCCGTTCTCTTTGTTCTGATATGGTCCTAGAAATGCGTTCTACGAAAGGCAGCAAGTACGGCCTGGTCCAATATTGCCTGCGGTGATCGTCGCTTTCGTCCGCATGGATCTACAGATCGTCGCTTAACCAAATCCAAATGATGCTTCAGACGATTTTATTCGTTCGCGTCGAGGTATTCTTCCAGTTTATATGTCAAAAGATGGGCCTTATTTTCATTTATTGAATGCTCCAAAACTTGGTAAGACATTTTATATTTTAAATAGTTTAATTAATTTATATTCACGAAGTTGACAAAAATGTGGCCATTTGTGATGAAAACTTTATATCAGATCCTGCCGTTAGCGTTTGTTTTTTATTCCAAAGCCTTATTTATTTATCGTAATAATCTCGTAGTTTTAGCTTTACTTACATCATTTAGAAGGTGAATTTACACAATGTTTTAATCTTAAAATGAACGGAAAATTGAATTATGAAATAGGGAAATATAAATATGTAAAGTGAGTTTAAATCGAAATAAGTTTATGATGAATTTTAAAGTTATCGTCGTAATAATTTATTTACATTTCGATGTTTATTTCACAAATTCCGTCCACCAATTTATTATTTGTACAGGTGTTTAAATTGATTGTATACCTGTTTTTCCCATTGCAGGTGCTGGAATACGTGTGCTGGCTGACCTACTACATATTCGCTTTTGCCGATAACCGAGTTTTAAGAACGTAATTTATTAAATTCTCTTTTCCCGCGTCTTCTAATAATGATTCATACAATTCAATTGCATCTATAAGTTGATGTGTGACCTCTTTGCCATTCATGACAGGTAATAAGCTCGAGGCAGTGCGTAAATCGAATTTTTCAGCCATTTTAATAGGTTTTACACTTAAATTACTTAGTCTAAAATTTAAAATATCTACAGCTTCGTCTAAAGTACTGATTATACTTCTGACACAATTTTTGGTTGATTCTAATATGTTCGAACTATGCGACACTATGCTATTAAAATTGTCTTTTAACTCGTTTAGTCTATGTTTAAAATTGTCTATTTGCGCTAATTTGCGCTTAATAATATTTTTATCACTCCTTATATTAGCATTGTCCTTTTTTAAATTAATAACAAATACCTTGACTTCGTCTTGAAGTAGAGTAAATCGATCCGGGGTGGACATAGGGTGGCCTAGACTTTCTCTTGGCTCCGGTGGAACTCCATCTGGACCTGGGCGGTGAGTGCCTTCGTCATCCTCCGGTTTACGTGCTTGTATACACCGTAGCAGCAGCAGGAGACCAGGATGGTGATGACTCCCACGAATGCCACTATTCCGAGGATGTCGACCGTGTCCACGCTGTTCTTCACGTTAGCGTTACTGCCCGCTATAATGACTTCTTCCTTAGACGCGTAATTGCCCATTTTTGGTTTACCAGTCTGCCATATATGCTTGACGGCTCGTTCCGGTCTTTCCACTTACTTTCTTTAGCCTTAAGTGGCTGGCAGAATCGCCATGTCATGTGAGCCCGGCCCTGGGGGCAACATCGGTGAGTCTTCACGCAGATATCGTTGTAGCGTTAAATAATGCACAAGTATGATAGGTTTAACATAGTTTAATAAACCAACACTTATAACTATTTAACAAGATGGTAATTACATAATTAACAATGTAGACGATAGTCGGAAAGAGACTCTAACTCATTCGTACCGTCTAAGGATTGTTATTCTGCACTAAGACTGTCTCTCGACTGTGTCTGTATTGACTCTGATAAGACTCCGGATGGGATGTCTTATATATATCGTTAGAGTGATCTGCTTTTCGACTATATGTCCTTACTCTAAATAAACAAGAGTGTTGAAAGTGTGTAACGTACCTTGCGAATGCTTGTGTATGTACGTTATGTCGGGCGAGGTCATGTTTGGATATAACATGCATTAAACACGAGCCCGCGCCTTGACTTAGATAAACGGTACACTGCATTGCTTAATTAGGTTATCACACCGGCTTCTCTTCTGCTGTCTCCCTTTTCATACTTGATGCTCTTTTCTTTTCTACATCTGCCCTTAGTTTTGCCTTTGCTACACTTAATGTAAGCTCACTTGCCGGTAAATTCTCCATTCAATATAGTCCATTCAATATAGTCACTACTGTATCGAACTCCTTTGGCATAGCAAGTAATAAATTACATACAATATCTTCATCATTCAGTTCTGCCCCTGTAACTTTCAACTGCCTAATTACGTTGTCAAATTCTCCCAAAAATATCTCTAAATTGTCTGGTTCCATTAGTTTTATTTGCATGAGCTTTCTTCTTAACGTCAATTGACCAGGAATGCCTTTCTTTTCATATCTATTCTCCAAATTCTTCCACATGCTAAATGCTGTTTTCTCATCTCTTACTAAATCAATCTGACTATCATCTAGACATTGTACTATAACGACTTACATTTATTATCTTTCTTTCTACCTTTATTTCTTTCTCTTTCGTCTGCATCGCTTTCATCTTTAAACTCTTGATCTAAACACTCTATAACCTCCAATTCTGTTAATAATGTATGCATTCTAAATTGCCATGTGTGAAAATTACTTGAGTTTAAAAGTTCCACGTTAAAATTATTTTTCCACGGTCGGGAGTAGAAATCAGTTTCTATGACATCAAAATTAAAACAGAAGTAGTCGATTATTCCCAAGGGAGTATAATGCTCCCAAGGGAGTTTACATTATGGAGAAGGTTTGTGATTCATGCAAAAAAAGATAACATTGAAATTATTTATTGACATTTAAATTAAATGTTACATTTGTACAATTTTCAAAATTAATATTAGAAGGAATATTACTTTCGTTTACATTTACAGTTTTTGTGATTGCCCTAGTAGTGGTACCTACATAAAACCTGATTAGCAATTTTGGTCTTATTTTCAATGGAGTTCTCGACATAACCCTCAGCGACTGTCGTTGATTTCCAACCAGCATGACGCTTTATTGTCGTGATATCCACACCAGCATCTGCCAGTAATGTCGCTGAAGATCTTCGTAAGCAGTGACCAGTATAACATGCAGCATCAGGTAATTTTAAATACGAAGCTACTACACTCGGAATTTTTCCCATGGTATTCTTGCCAACTGGCTGCGAACTACATTTTCCTGCTTTGTAGTACAAAAAAAGGCGCTTATGCTTGACGTGGGGAGGACGAAGGGACAGGTATTTTCGAAACAACTCAAGCATATTTTCAACATCGGTAACCACAAAGGTTCGTGGAATCTTTGTCTTAGTGTTTGGAATTTTTACAATCAAGGAAGAGCCTACATCCTCAATATCATCTACAGTTAAATTGACTAGTTCATCAGTCGACAAGCTCCGGCAATCCCCAGAATTAATCCAACTATAAAAAATCAAAATACTTAATAATTGAAATACCTAACAACAAAAGTAATCTTACCTTAATCATTAAGAATTCTTTGTCATCTGCACTTGATAGAAAACGGTCGATTTCACCCTTTCTCAATATTTTCGATTTTTTCGCTTGATATCCGTCACCGGTTCTTTTCAAAAATGCGGTCAGCTTGGGGAATTTGCTTATATCTATGTTGTCGTAAATTATCAAGCATGACTTAACCATAGAATATTGCGCCCATAATGTGGAAGACTTGTAATTCTTTGCATTTTCACTGAAGTATGCCAACAAAACATTCTCGCTGTATACTTGAACATTTTTCTCGGCGCACCACTTTTTGAACCGATTGTAGGCTATATTGTATAAAGATCTTGACTTCGTAGGCAGCAAATTGCTTATTGCAATATATGCAGCCTCCACAATCTCTTCCGACTCACAATTATTCATTGTGCACTAAACAAACTTTAAACTAAACCAAACTAGCACCTTAATTTGACAATTCTTTTTGTTTGTTTATTTTGTAGTTATGACAATAACTCAACGACTACTAAATAAATGCTCAAATCCGAATACAATAATTCTGGTGCTACTTACTTCATAATGACAAAATATGTGTTTTAAGTTAATGAGACCGTGGAAAAAATAGTATATACCATTCGGGAGAGATGCTATTTTGTCCTCGGTGCATTGTAGCCCTCGGGCTTCAAATTGCACCTCTGTCAAAATAACGCATTTCTCTCCCTTATAGTATAATATACTATTTTATTGTTAACTGCTGCCATTTTCGTTCTTTTGTTACTTTCTTAAGTGTGAACTGGGCACATAACCTGTTGTGTATCTTATATTGTCTCGACTTATTTCATAAATAATACCATATACATGTATGCATAGATTTATTTGTACACTTTCAGTAATACAATATAACATGACATTTTTATAGATACGACGGCCATTACTACTTACTTACAACTCACTTAGTTATTTCTATAGTAACCAACCTAAGGAAATTATTATTCCACAACATAAAGTAAAATCGACTTACCTTACATGCCAACGAACATAAAATAAAACAGTCGCCATAAAATTTCAAAAGCAACGTGATATTTTCAAATTTGTACAGAAAATTATTATTCATGTTTTCTCTTTCTTACACGTGTTTAAAGTTTCATAGCATGTGTTTCTCTGTTCAACGCGACATCGTTTAACCTGTCGCTTTGAAGCGACAGTTTTGTTATAGTGGGGGAAGCGAAATCTACAATAGATATACACTAGGGTCGAGCCAAACAGCGATATTTGCATAACGCCGTTATCGGCGATCGCGATTTTTAAATAAGGGCGATTTAAAAGCGTTATCGCGATCGCGACTTTTCGCACTATAGTCTATTTTTAAACTAAGAGGAGTAAATGGAAAAGCCACATTTTGTTACGTATAGAAAATCACTCGGCGTTATGCTGGTAAATTCTTATTCCTTTTACTCTTATTCTAGGCTCTTCAAGTCATCGTGATCCGCTTATTTTTCAATTGTTACAAATTACTCTATTTTATATTTTTAGTTCATTAATTATCATGTCGTTTAAGCTTTTCAAAAGTTAAATTCTTCCTAAATCTAATTTCGGGTTCGATTATTTTGACCGACCCTATATTTTCCGTTATATAATTTTGGTTCTTTGTTTGCGGACGCCATCTGGTTGGTTCCGATATTGTTGAAGTTGCTATATTTGACGCAGTACACTTCTTTAAACATTCTTTTTGCCGCGTAAATCATTCTGACAGTGTTTTCCGATTACCTCGAGTCATGTATCTCCGTTACCTAATTTTGCTATGTGGAAATTCGCCTTTTGAATTGTAAGAGTGTCTTGACGCAGTGTCGTTAGTTTTGAATTACCGTTCAGTTTGTTAATTGTTAATTCTTTCGTTAGAGCGCCCTCTGTTCGGAATTTTGTTTCCCTTCAGTTACAGAATTCTACTTTGAATGTTTAATTACCTTTGATTTTGATATTTACCGTTTTCTGAAAATTAATTAGTTTCAAAGTAGGCTCGTTTTAACTCTTTAGGCATACTTTAATCGTTGGGAGATTTTGAGTTCTGTTTTCTTTTATTAATATTTCCGAATTTTCATGATGACGTTTGTCGGCCATTGTGTGAAACACGCGGCTTTCTGCAATTACTTCTTCCTTAGACATCGCCACGATAACGTGTTTCTTGTATTCGAAGGAGCTTGTTTGGCGGTAAGAAATATTTTTAATATATTGACTTTTACTTATTTCGAATTTTCTTCCTAGGATTTTATCGGGTTATCTGGTTAGTTTTGGTATAATTCTGGAATTTATTTATATTCAGTCGTAATGGCATGATTGACCATTTTGTACGCATTCTGTTAAGAAATATTTCCACGTGGTGATCGAAGGCCATCTTGGAACCAAGTTTCCTGTATGGTGGTTAAAACCCTTACATTCCGTTTGATTGATGAACTTTCCAGGAAGACAGACTCAGGGGAAACGTTTCATCGAAATCTTGGTGCCAGCTAAGTGTGCTTTTGAATATTTCGGTGTCTTTAAGGAGACATCTTTTGTTTGGAGACTAATTAAAATCTTACTTTTTTTTAATCATCATTAGGGTGATAATGTAAATTTTGGATTTATTATTTCTAATAAACTACAGAGAGGGGCTTCTCCTTTCTCTACTATATTTTAGTTGTGATCCTATCACTTGTTTAATCAAATTAAGGGCTTCACCCCCTAAATTAATTTAGTAAGGTAAATTATAATTAGATTAAACTCATTTACTTTTCATTATCTTTAGTAGTTTATGAATCTTGCAACCATTTCATTTGGCAATTTTATAATCTTGAGGCTCGTACCATGAGTAGAGCTACCGTTTAATTAGAGAGCACGTCGAATTTTAAATCTGTGATTACTTTATATTTTTGTAAACGTTTTGTACAGAACTACAGTAAGAATTCTCACTATCGTTCTCTCGAATTACCTATTCTTTGTAATTTGACGTATAGTTTCTTGTAGTTAATTTTAACCTGTTATACAGGGGGTTGCTTTCACATTTAGAGTACCTGTGCTTGTTTTACTTTCGGGCACATTTGTTTTGTCAGATTCATATAGCGTTATCTATGATAGATATTTTATATATTACCTTATTTATACTGTAAGTTTATATACCCGGTGTCCAAATATTTTGTGGACATTTAAATTTTGTTCTAGTCACTTTATATTCTTTCATCTTATTTTGTCATTACATTTAGAGAGGCTTAACCTCGTTCGTAATTTAATTTTTAGTTGGCTTAACCTTTTTGTATACAGCTTGCTAATTTTATACTTAGCCATCTATACCAAGTTGAAGAAACGTACACCTGTTGGAAATTTTTGATTTATTCTGATATTGTTGATAACTCCCGGTTGCTTTCTTTTGTGAATTGTGTTTTTATGTTAACCTGAGAAAACGATTGTTTTGTTACATTGATAGTTGATTAAAGATATTTGTTGTTTGGATTATTGTGTTTGATTTCTTTCCTTGCGAGTGTTAAAGAGATCACAGTTTCACGTTTTGGCAGCAACAAGGAGTGGGGGAATACTTCTCTCTTTTGCGACTGAGGCCACCTAGCTCCACCCGCAGCCGTGTATACGGGGTGCGCCTGCCGTGGACTTTATGCGGTGGCGCCTTTTCTTTTACCAACGAGCGATCTTTGATCCCACACGCTCTCCTTCATACGAGCTAGTCGGTAGGGGCATTTCTGTGGAGCGTCCACCTTCAGGTGGGTCAGTCCGAGAGAGAGAGGTATTCGCTGAACATCAAGCGTCAGCCTTGTTGTTAGCGTGCGCTACTATTTTAGATCGCGTAGGTAGCAATTTACACTGTAAAAGTTACCAAATCAATGACATTAATATTACCAGTAGAAATAAAATTAATTGGCAACCACCATAGCATGCCGAAAAGACCAGTTCTCGTCCGATCACCGAAGTCAAACAGCATCGGCCGGGGTCGGTACGTGGATGGGTGACCGCTTTTAGATTCGAGAGCGCCACCTGAAATTTGTCAAGCGTTTGACATCGATAGGTCAACACGCAATTTTTGCATAACGTAATCCTACCTCTGAAGCAACCAATCACGCATAGTAATTTTGGCGCGATTAATTTATAACGCTCCTCTTAGTTTAAAAATAGACTATAGGCCAATACGTTTTCATCATTTCACGGCTATGCTCTCGCGTGATTCATTTTGCTGCTGCATATTAATTTCACTACTTGCCTGCCTCCTATTGTACATCATAAACTGTAAAACTGGAGCTGCTGACTAGGAAACTTGATTTTATTTTGAAAAAATAAAGTAAAACACTTACTTCTTTAAATACACCTTCTCTTTGTTAACTATATGGATTGGAGTCCATTTTTTTGGCACGAAGAAATAATAACATGTATTTCAATCAATTAATGTTTTATTTTAACAAAATATAAAATGAAATAAAAACAAAACAAAATACATATTAATAATACATTTTATAAAAACAAAAAAATTAAATATAATATATTAAAGAAACAAAGAAATTTTTGGCATTTAAAAAATAGTTGCCACCTATAAAAGACATTTATTTGCTATATTTGTAATTAGCATTTAAAAATAATAACATTTGAGTTTTCCTGTCACTTAATCGTGTTCTACGTTCATTCAGGACCTGACCAGCTTTAGAAAACAACCTTTCACAAGGAACTGAAGAAGCTAGAGCACATAGTTTTTCTTGTGCAATTGTAGATAGATTAGAAAAATGAAATTTATGTTCCTGCCACCACTTTAGAGGATCAGAACTTCGTGGAATAATATCTTCCTCCATGTATCTTTGAATTTCAATAATTACGCGGCTTGTGACGGTTCCACGAGGTCGAGCAACTGCAACACTTCGATCAAAGGAACCCCATATTGAACATTCATCATCCTTAGCATTATCATCTGCTCTAGCAACATTAACCTTATGTAACTGTAGCGAAAGTTTTTGTCCAAGTGCTTCTTGGACATTTTTTTTCGCATTGTCGGCAAAAGAGGGATTAGAAAACGCTAAATTTTTAAATCTTGGATCTAAACATGTCGATACGCTTAACGTATTACTTCTTTCTACATTTCCCAAGCGCTCATTTATACCGTTGCGACAAGCTGCAATAATTTCTTTTATAAGCGGTAGGAAATCTTTTTGCAGTAAATTAGTGTAAACATCAACTAGACCATTAGTAATTGGAATAACTAAAGATGCTGTGCTATAGAATTCACCGCTGATGGACTTTGTAGCGTTTTCAAACGGTTTTAATATACTACATAAGTCTTTAGCTAATTGCCATTCGGATGAACTTAAAATAGGGAGATCCTTATCAATTAAAGCAATTGAACTCTTAACCGCAGTTTCTAATTTTGTAAATCTCTGCAGCATATAGTAAGTTGAGTTCCAACGAGTTGGGACATCGTTAATTAATTTTAAAGGTGTTCCATTTAAATTGTTTTGACGTTGAAATGTTATCAATTTTTCATTAGCAGTATAACTTCTGCGAAAATGGGTGACAATAACTTTGATTTTACCGATTAACTCCTACACATTATTATTTTTTAAACTGTCTTTAACAATTAAATTTATGGTATGAGCAAAACAGCCGAAATGTTTCCAATTTAATTGTGTGGAGATGGCATTTTTAATGTTATATGCATTATCAGATACAGCGAGCAAGATCTTTTTTTCTATTCCCCAATCCTATGCAATTCTACGCAGTTCTTTCGCTAAATTTTCTGAGGTATGGGAGACATTTATTGCAGAACACTCCAATAAAATAGAATATAACTCAAAGTTATTATTTAAAAAATGTGCCGTAACACCAATATAACTAATCGTGTTGACCGATGTCCAACAGTCTGTCGTAATACAAAACTTTCTACCTGTTTCAACAATTTCTTTCATTTTATTAAGACATTCTTCATACATCGCGGGAATAGCAGTTTTAGACACAGTGTGCCTACTGGGTAACTCGTATGAAGGATTTAAAGCAGAAACAAATTGTTTAAAGCCGGTATCTTCTACTATTCGAAAGGGTTGAAAATCCAAAATAAACAGTAAATTTAATTTATTATCAATACCCTGCTTTGCTTTTTGCGTAATTTTTTTTGGGAGAAAACCTGTAATTTTTTGTTGATGACTTTCACCAACCCTTCGAGATGTGGATGGCTGCTGGGACATCTGAGGACTTTGGGAAGTACCCGGAATAGCATCGTCTTGTTGATTAGCATCTTCGTGCGCTTGCGAACTCTCTCCGACTTCAATTTCTGTTGAAATTTTTCGTTCACTTGCAGGCTGTAAATGACAAAAATAAAAATTAAACATATGCAAATAGTGCAAATACACACTTTGCTGACAAAACAAATAAGCACAATAAAAAAAACTTTAAACTTATTGGAAATTATTTATTTCATAAAACTTACCAGTTTTGTTGCACTTGTTGGAAGAGATACTGTTGAATGTTTATTTCGCATATGCGACTTTAAATTTGAAATTGACGTTCTGTATGAAATTTTTGCTTTACAAATATTGCACTTTGCATAAATTTCATCATTAGGCTCGAAAAACTGCCACATTTCACTTGTTTTCCGCTTTTTTAATTGCGACATTTTTTTAAAATTGGCACCGAAACTATCACTTGAATCACGATTGAAAATAACAAAAATATTGCCTACAGCGCTTTTATATATGGGTATAATAAGTGAATCCCCTAGTTGGGCAAAAGTACTTTTTAAAATTGCACCAAATTCCACAATGCAAAAAAAGATTTCTACTATACCTTTCTTTGCATTGGAAGTATTGGAACCTGTAAAATATTATGGAAAACTGTAATTCTGCTTCATTGGGTGAGGGGCGTGCAAATAGCGTCGAGAACGCTTGAAATAAAATACGTTGCATTTCGCTATTTCGCTCTATTTTACTGAACGCGATGGAAAGCGAGTAGCTGTGTTGCATGTTAGTTGACGCCATTTCGCATATTCTAAAAAATCGCTGTTTCTGTCAATCGCCGTTATTTGCGATTTTAGTCAACTGTTGCTATCAGCGATTTTTCAATAACGGCGATTAAATCACCAGTAGCGAAATATCGCTCATCCCTAACAGAAATTCAAATATTACTTCAATTTCTTTGTTTCGAGCTAAGTTATACGTGTTAAGCTATGGAATATTCACCTCCAAGAAAGAGGCCAGCAGAACACTTCTCAGTGGAAGAAAAAAACGTGGTTTTGAATATATTTAAAACCAGTCTTGACCAGCCAGGTACATCAAAAGTTGATAGTGATGAAATGACTGCAAAAGCGGCAGGTAGCCATTATTTTTGTTATAAGAAATTATAACAAACTGATATTCTTTTTATCATATTTATAGGAATTACCACTCGCGGTGTTTATAATATATTGAAAGAACATAACATTGAGCAACAATTTAATCCATCCAAAAAATATCAGAGGAAAAGGGGTCTTTTGGGTACTGTTGATGAAGAAACGAAAAACAGAATTCGTAGAATTGTTCATTCATTCTATTTTAAAAACGAACCACCAAGTGTGCAAAAAATTCTCACAGCTGTAAATGAAACAGAAGATCTGCCTAATTTTAAAATAACGACATTCAGGACGATCTTAAAGGAACTAAATTTTCGGTAAACTATCTAAGTTCTGTAACCTGAACTTTACTACATAAAAATTATATTATATAAAAGTTCTCATCAATAATAAAAATATTTCATTTATTTAACGTACTTGAATTTGTTTTATGATTATAGCCACTTTGAGTGTTCATGTTTTTATCGTTTTAAACAACTGAGAAAAATTATTTAAAATAACACAGTTTTTTCATCTGTAAAATAGTTTATTCGTTCATATTGGGGATTACTACGTGTTAATTGATAGAGACAATATAATTCTAAAGCGTTTTTATAGAAAACATTTGAATATGCACAATTTCTTATGTCAAATACTACGGCGATAACTATTTTACCGACATTGATCCTTGAATGATTCCATGTGATTGCTGAATCTGGTCAGCGATTTGAGTATAGTAATTGTTTTTTTTGTTATAACTTCTTACAAGAACCAATTTTGTTATTTGATTTAGTCTATATTAGGCACACTGTAATTATACTTATTTTCACAAATGATTGCAGAAAATCATGGAAATTATATTTACCTATTTCAATATGGTTAGGATATACTAAAAATTAATATATTCAAATAAGCTACGATTTAAAATATCCGCCAATATGGTTTAGTTTGCGAACATTTCGTCAAAGGCGCCAAATCTTGTTTTAAAAGCTTTGTTAATAAGATAGCCTTCTATTTTATCCCTTTTCTATGATAGGGATCCGGCCATCCTCTTTAGCACGGGGATTTATCTAAATATAAAATTCCCGGTTCAAATTTTTAGTTCTGACAACATTAACAATTGGCGCTGTCTGCAATTCTTTTACCTTCCCCGGCTTCCCCGCAGAAAATGAACGTTTATTTTTTGTGTTGGAGGAGGAATATGTCCTTTATCCTCGCCAAATTAATTAAAAGTTCTACATCTACCTTCTCCATCACCTTTATTAAATTAAATTACTGTGTAAAAGCCATCAACAAATATTTATTTATGATGTAATAAATTGTAATATAATAGTTTATACTTACTGCAACGATAAAACAGGAACGCTATAATTTTACGAAAAAGAAGTCAGAAATACAATTTACAAATAATAACTGTATATAAAGTCCTAGTTAATAGGTAGTCAACATCAACACATGTGAGAAGCAACATTAAAATGCCGTTCGCACTTGCATCAATTTCCCGCTTCTTTCTTTATTACCATACTGCCAATCAGTCCAGCTATCCAACTTCAGAAATATTATTTTACTACATTTATACGTAAGATTTCCGTAAAGAGTACGGAAAGTTGGATTCATTTCAACTTGAACGTAAACGTAACGATTGCTTATGGTCATTGTGAACAGGTACATAACTTTCTCATATATTTAACTTTATGGTTTACGTTATTTTACGTAAACTTTACGTCTTACGCTCATTGTGAACAAGGACTTACGCATGTCTTACGTTTTACGTGCTTCTTATGTACTACGCTCATTGTGAACAAGGCATTACTTTTTGCTTTATTTTCTGTTTAAGGCTCTACGCTATACCCGGCAATCCCACACTGAAATGAGTGTATTTTTCCGGCCATTTTTTGGCTTCAAATTAAAAGTTGAAAGACCGCTCGATGTATGTATGACCATGTATCAATAAAAACTAGGTAGGTATTTACGTTTTTTTCAAAATTTTTGAACGGTTTGACTTTTATCGGTAAGAAACAGAAAATCTATCCGGACAAATTGAGAGATAACCAGGCCAGCTAATGTAGTTATGAAATGTTTGTGTTGTAGGTATTTATAATATCTAGGTAGCTATACAGCCCGTTTTTGTCTAGATGTAATTGTTGTTTAGTTATCAATAAAAATAAAAGTCAAAAACAGGCAAACCGATACTCAACGTCCCCGAAAATATGCAGCCCACATTACAGCACACGTAGGTACCAAGACGTCCTGCTGAGAGGGTCGAAAGATTATGTAAATTGGCTCCACAGGCTTCTACCTATAACAATATTAACTTATCAACCAATAAATCGGCGTAAATATTGAAATAAATGCTGCAACTGGTTCAATGGCTAATTAAATTACCTTTTATTGAGTTTTAAGAGAATTTTGATCCATAATAATCACCGAAAATTAAGTGCGGATCGGAGACTAAACATCAAAGATGAATTTTCTAGTCATTTATATGTGAACAAACTAATTTGCAGCTAATAAATTACTGTATTTACATAAGTAAATAGTTTGTATTTAAAAAAAATTAGAATAAAAAATAATTAGAGATCTTTTTTCATAATACTTCTTATAGATTGATCTCTATGATACCTCGCGTCAATTATTTCTGGAAGCATTGCATTCATATAAAATTTTTCCAGATGTTCAATCATATGATGATTCCAGAAATCATCATTTCGTTCTATTACTATATATTTCAAATCGTGTTTAGTATAAACTACGAAATAACATTTCTCTCTTTTGGTGATGTGGAGTTGTCCCTGCACTTGATACATATAATTATCAAAAGTTTTTAGCAAAATTTTGTTACTATCATTTGCATCTAAGGTGCAATAATTAATTAATTTTTCGTTAATGGCTTCATGTATTAATTTATCACGCGCTGAATAAGGACATTTTATTTCGACAATAGAATCGAATCCAATTAATCAGTCTGGAGTGGCACCTAAACATTTTTTCTTCTCGTCAATGAACAAACCGCATGCCTCAACTTTCAAATTTGTAATTTCCATAAATTTTTGCTTGGCCCTTTCTTCATTATCTATGCCATACTGTAGAGAATGTGGTAGTTTTTTATTATTGAATCTATTAGTATACAGCATATGTTTTATTGTACTAGCCGTGTCTGCTTTTTCTCTCATTTTACAAATCTTGCCAAAGTTACTTGCCGTTAATCTTATCTGTCTCTCTTTTTCCCATTCGTTGTTATGTCTCTGATTCACCGTCCTAATTTGAACATTATGACAATCAGATAATGACAATTCATCAAGAAATTGTTTTCTCTTGCTTTCGTATTCCGGAATAGGCATGTCAGGTACCACGATTTTGCACGCTCCGTAATCCGAATCAGCACTTTGAATTCGAATTTTATTTTTTTGCTTTTCTTTTTTATTGCTTGATTTAGTTTAAGATTTTTGAATTTTTCCAAATATACACCGTTAAAATTATCCCCATTAGTTTTCTTAACAAATGTATATACAAATGTCTCTTTATTATTATAATTTATGGCTGCCGCAAAACATCTCCCTTGGTACGAGCCTCCCAGCGAAAAATTTATTCTTTTTCCTCCCACGAATTTATTCACAACAGAATTGAAGGATTCTACGGCGTTATTGTCTACGTCATAAAGTAAACTGGAGGATAAATTGGCTACTCTATTCAAAGACTGAAAAAATATATCATATAGAGCACTGCTTTTGAAATGTTTGTAATCAATAGTATTTGAATTGTTACCATTGTTACCATCTTTACTACAAAAATAGCTAGCACAGTTACTATGTTCTCCAAATATGTGGGCAGGTCCATTGAGAATATCATTTTTTAATTTTTCAATTTTTTGTTGAAAAGAAACATTTTCATTTTTGCGGTACTTTATGGCACTAACTACAGCTGCCCTAAATTTAAGAATATTCTGCCGTAAAAAAATTCGTATACACATATCTGATCGAGGAGTTTTTGAAATTTCTCGTATTTTCGTACAGAAATTTCGCAACACATGATTTCGACACTCAATTTTTTCAATAAAATATGTTGATCCGTAAGGTTTTGCTGTTTGAATTTTTTTATATACACTACTATCCCCATCACCAATAATAGTTTTATATCGCAAATTATGCATTTCTATTGACATTCTAAACCCATCTAGAATAATAGCTGCTTCCATAGAAGTTGAAGAACTGTTCCAGTTTTGAAAACATTTATGAGACGGAACATTTTTTTATCCTTATTTTTACAAAATTTGCACATTTTATTTTTTACTCCTACGTACATAACTTTTTTACTTCTGGTCCCAATTACGCACCCAACGCCCGAGAGAGCGTTATAATTAGACTTGTAACTTCGTTTTGACCAAGCTCCATCCACTGTTACAGTTATAAAAGGTATTCCGTCGCTATCAATTTCTCCTGCTTCAATTGCCAACTTACGTTCTTCCTTTCCTGCAGCTAGCATTTCTTTTAATGCTAACTCCTCTGTATTTTTTAGCACTTTTTTTTCTATACGCGCATACGTTGCTGAAGACATTTGAGGAATGTCTAAAGCTGCGGAAAATTCTGTTAATTGTGAATGACCCGCCCCTATTGCAACAGTTCCACACACCGCTGCTTCATTTACTCCACATTTTTTATTTTCATTTTCAGTACTGAATGTATCGGTTATTCCACACATGTTGCATTTATACGTAAAAACACTTTTAAAACCAAAATGTTTTTCCGCTTTTATTTCTACATTTTGAAAAGTACAGCCAAACATATCATGTCGTATTCCTTTTAGAACAGTAAACAGATTATTTATATCAACAATCCTACGTCCAGCAAGAGTAAAATTTGCAATATTGTTTATATTTCCTGTTTCAATAAAAACCTCATCTGATATATCCGAATCAAAACTGTCGTCGCGTGCCGAATTTGTCTCAGTGAAAACAATTTCATTATCTACAATATTATCACGTTGAGACACTATTCGATTTTTTATCCGAATTTGTTTCATCAACTGTTTTCTACTTTTGCAGCGGTTGTCAATCTTTTTTAGGAGTGAAGTCCCATTGTTGTTTATATTTCAAAATTACAACGGTCACCAACACTAATATCATATGGTCATATCTTTATCGAATTATATACATTTTTCCAAGTAACCAGGTGATTAACTTTAAATGACTAAGAAGGATTAGAAAGCCAGGTAATGCCGTAACCACTTTTAGAGGAAAACAAGTTAATACATTTGTTTGTCTTTTACTTTACGCAAGCATCTAAGTATTTCAATTAGGTATGTATGGGTAAAATTGTGTAGCTTTACTACACTACTTATTTTATATTAGAACCTATTAAGTTACATTTGTTATAATAATATATCTATTCTTTATCTACGATTCAAAAAATTTTAGGCGGAAATACACAGATCATCTATCTGCTGAAAACAAGGCATAAATACATCCCAAGTAGCTGATGTGTCAATAATCAAATTTGTTTGCTAATTTACATAATCCTTCGACCCTCTCAGCAGGGCGTCTTGGTGCCTAGTCTGTTGTAGTATGCTGTAATGTGGGTTGCATATTTCTGAAATGGTAATTTTTCGGGCACTAAAGTAGACCCTTAAGGGTCTACTTTATTGTTATAGGTAGAAGCCTGTGGAGCCAATTTACATAATCCTTTGACCCCTGATCAATCTATAAGAAGTATTATGAAAAAAGATCTCTAATTATTTTTTATTCTATTTTTTTTTAAATACAAACTATTTACTTATGTAAATGCAGTAATTTATTAGCTGCAAATTAGTTTGTTCACATATAAATGACTAGACCCTCTCAACATGACGTCTTGGTACCTACCTACCTTGTACTCTATTTTACCGTGTGCTGTAATGTGGGCTGCATATTTTCAGGGACGTTGAGTATCGGATGCCTGTTTTTTACTTTTATTTTTATTGATAACTAAACAACTTTTACATCTAGACAAAAACGGGCTGTATAGCTACCTAGATATTATAAATACCTACAACACAAACATTTCATAACTCCATTAGCTGGCCTGGTTATCTCTAAATTTGTCCGGATAGATTTTCTGTTTTTTATCGATAAAAGTCAAACCGTACAAAAATTTTGAAAAAAACGTAAATACCTACCTAGTTTTTATTGATACATGGTCATACATACATCGAGCGGTCTTTCAACTTTTAATTTGAAGCCAAAAAAAGGCCGGAAAAATACACTCATTTCAGTGTGGGATTGCCGGGTATAGCGTAGAGCCTTAAGACGTTTTGGTTTACACACGTGTTTTTTGCTAAAATTATGAATATTTAATTTTGATATATTCCAGAGTTTACTTAGGTATTGCATTTATTTATTTATTTTATAATTCGATTATATATATTGTATATTTACATATTTCGTTAAATACGTTTGTTTATTGCTTACAGTTTTTGTTTTTTTTTGTTTTCAGTGTTAATTCTCTTATTAATTAAGTGTTGCATTTATTATATTTTTTCTGTAATTATACATTTTCTGAAATGGGAAAAATTATTGTTGTGTTCCAAACTGTGTTAATAATAGTAGTAATGCAACTATGCACAGATTTCCTAAAGAACAGGAGGTAGGGTGAAATAGAATTATCTTATAATGTGTGTACCAAATGCCTTTTTACAGAGATTTATTAAATGGTTAAAAGCTATTAATAGAATGGACATAGAGCACAAGAAAAAAGAAAACCATAGAGTCGAACACCACTTTAGTAATAAGATGAAATCCATAGCTTACCGTAACCGAACAAACTTGAAAGCAAATGCTATTCCAGACTTACATATAATATTTCGTAAGAATATGACTTATTTCAACATTGTTCTCAAATTTACCATATACAAATATCTTTAGATGTTGAAGATGTACAGGGGCTGGGTAACATTGATGCTTCTACAACCGAAGACACTGCAGTTCCTTCAACTAGTAGTTTCAATATAGAAAGGGGTAGTTATACAAAATTTTAAAGTGTCTTATTGATATTTCATGAATTTTTCAATTGGCTTTTTGTGCCTGCACATCATAGTGGATACCATGTTAATATTATACCTTCTTTCAGACCAATACAAGGAAATTGAAAGAGAGTCGAAGAAAAGGAAGAGAGAGTTATCTTCTCGAGCAGGTACAAAAAAAGGAAAATAGCATAGCAAAACATAACATTTAATGATATCGATAAAAATTAATTTTAGGTCTCAGTAGAAAAGTTAACTTTGCTAAATTAGTAAATTTACGAAAAGCACCCAAAAAGAAGAAACTTATAAATGTTGCAAAAGGCCTACTCAAAACAGCTAGGCAGCTAAACAGAAAATAAATCAAACAAGGAAAAATTAAAGGAAGCATATAAATATTCTGCCTCGAAAGAATTTATGAGTTCTAGATTAAACAACCAAGCTATGAATTTTTTTTTGGGCCAATTGAATTTACAAAAGAAGAAGCCTAAGGGTCGCACATTCAGTACAGATGATAAAATACTTGCACTTTATTTTTTAAAACAAAGCCCTAAGGGATACAAATTACTTAAGAAAGTATTTGCGTTGCCTTCGCGCAAAACAATTTTGCAACATATAGAGTTTATCCAGTTTTAAGTAAAATGTTATATATAAAGAGTATTTTTATACAAAGGATACATTCTTTATATATTCTAAAAAAGTTTGTGTCATTTCAGGTCATCGAATAGAAAAATATTACACATTGTGATTTGACATCCTGGTTAAAAGTAATGACAGCCATTTCTGATCGTACTGTTTTAAGATACGAATGTAAATAGGTGATGCCAGGATTATTACTAGGAGGACACGGTTATATATATTGTAGACATCTTATAACTCCGGTTTTACGACCAGGAAACGTGACAGAATAGTTATAGTTGATAATGAAACTTTGCATTATAGAGACTTATTAAGATACAGAACACATAAAAACTTAATTCAAAAATATTTTGTAGAATAAGTAGAAAATAAGTATGTAATTTTAAAATGCAAAGAAATTTAACAATATTGGTTCTGTACATAATGGTAATAAATGAGGGTTTTTCACTCATTGTGCTCCGAAAGAATGTTTCTACGAATCACACAGAGTTTCCCTCCATAAAATCTTTTTTTTTTATTTTCTTCCTCGTTAATTAGAAGTACTGCTCAGTGTATAAAATTTTTCAAAATATGTATAAGATACATATACACAATAAAGAATATTGTTACAAGAGTAATTACATTAACAAAAAATATAAATTTGAAATTTCGAGTAAACTGTTTCCGCTTAAAACCAAAAAAAATGTACTTTAACGTAGGCATTAATCACCCATAGATTGTAATGAACAAACACGCGATCAAATACACAAAACAAGTAATTTTAATACTACATTACCAGCATTAAAATATATTTTGTTCATCAGTTAGGTTATATGTTCTATACAGGACCTGAAACCTTTGCAGCAGGACCACTAATTGAAATAATATTAGCTTATGTATGTATTTATCTACTACTATTTTATTCATTATCTAGTATATGACTGTAATTCATGAACAAAATCTTTTAATGTCAACCATATTTATAAAATAGAACAAATGTTTAAGCGCGTATAAAACTAATTCATTGATATGACGTTTGTGCATTGTCTATAGGAAAGATTAGAAATAATAGTTAAAAGTAAAATTTGAATTATGGCGCCTTTACTTCAACACCATCAGTGACTGTTGTCGCAACTAGATTTTGAAAAGAGATCGATTAAAAAGAGATGCCCATCTAGTATATAGTTAATCTATGCTCTTTAGTTTACCGTCCTCGGGATTCAACAGCAACGCCATATCACGGATTATACAGATGTGTCACTTTTGGTCGGTACCTTTTATGTTTCTGTACCAGATTTTATTTTTGCGCATAGATTTTATAGTTCTTCCACGCATATGAACAGAGCCTAACTAATGAATCAGAACCGAATTAAGGACATATTCTTAAATTGATATATGATTTGTATTTTTATAATATATGTACATATTATTAGGTGCATGGAATTTTAGGATAACCGTGCATTTCTCATATTTTATTATATTAAACAGACTTCCTTTGACAGTTGGCAAAATCAGCTACTTAAAATCAATGCATTTATAAGCCAAATATAATTTTAATATGTAGAATTGTATAAAAGAAAGTAAAAGAAACCAACAACTATTAAATACTAAATAAAATGAAAGAAACTAAACAGGAATATGAAAGAAATTAAACAGGTCTTTTAATATTTTGTAATTCCACCATTATTCTCAATCACCGATTCTAGGCGACGCGGCTTTGAAAGTATAAATGTCCTGATAAAATGTGGATCTTCTTTGAGAGCATTCCAAGAAAGTTGAATTCCTTGTCAAAGTTCTTCAGAAAATAAAAAATGTTCAATTGATTTCAAT
Organism: Melolontha melolontha; assembly: GCA_935421215.2. Lineage (NCBI taxonomy): Eukaryota > Metazoa > Arthropoda > Insecta > Coleoptera > Scarabaeidae > Melolontha > Melolontha melolontha. Next base: position 2,244,453 of record OW285243.1, read on the forward strand.
TTTAGTAAATAAAATTTCGTTTCTGATTTACACAACAAATGAAGTTAATAACTGCTAGAAACTTGTTGACAATTATAAAATTTTATAATTGACAGATGAACATTCAGTTTTACACAGCTAAAAAAATGGTGACGTTGGTAATCTTAAAATTCCCATGCACCTAACTGTACATGCTCTGTAGAAGTAATGAAAACAATTAGCTGTTATTGTTATTCTTTACACTTAAACAAAAATTTTAAAATGAATTCAGGCTTAACTATAATTAAACGATTACATGTGATTTGCATATTTGAAATCCAAATTCGCTTTTATAAAATATAATTTAACAATTACCTAATTAACACGTAATTTGATAAAAACTTTATTGAAGTAGATGGATTTCTTTTTTATTAAATATCCTAACAAATATATCCATTAAATTCGAAATTCTTTATGTCCATAATAAAGCAAGTGTAATTACACAATCAGAAAGTAAATCATGAACAGCATCTAATAAACTGAATTGTTCCGAAGTGGCACACGTACTTTGTACTTCTTCCGCGCAAGGGCTACAAAAAATAAAATAACATGAAACTTGGCTAAGTGACATATCTTTATAATCTGTGGCCATACATTATATTACTTTTAAGTGAATAATTTTAAGATAGAAAATGTTATAAGAAAACAGTATTTTAATTTGATATGAATATATTTTTATACATTACCGGCACAATTAACCCGCCCACCTTTTGAAATTACAAATATCTAACATTTCCTTATTATTTTTTAATATCCTTTATTAAATGTGAAAATAAGTAAAATCTAGTCAATTAAGCACATATGGAAAAACAACTTATTTATTTTTTTGTAATGTTTATGAACCTACTGCATACTAATATCTCATTGTACACTTAAGAATTAGTAACTAATCAGTTTTAATAATATGTATTGCCTCCTCTTGCTCTAATAACTTCATTTAATCGTTTTGGAAGTCCATTGATAGTATTTTGAATCTCATTCTGAGGTCCCCATTCCTCTCTTAGGACATCCTTAAGCTACGCCAAGGTTTGAGGTGTAGGTAATCGAGTTCTCAATTTATCTCAAACATGTTCTATGGGATTGAGATCTGGACTTCGTGCAGGCCATTCCGTTGTCTCAATCCCAACGTCATTAAGGTATTCAGTAACGCACCTAGCGACGTACGGGCGAACATTGTCATGTATGAGAACAAAACCATCTCTTCCATCTGGTACCCTTAAACAGATTCTTGATTCATATGTGAAGAGAACTTGCTCCCATTGTTCAATATTCCAAACAGAATGATTTTGAGCATACCGAAGGCGAGAGACTCGGTGCTATGGGAGCAATTGTGGACATGGGGCCGGTCTGCTGGCTTTCAGTTGTTGTTCACTAAGTCTTCTAATCGCACGCTCACCAACATTAACTAATCTTACTTTAGGAAGGGGGTTACGAACTTCAAATGCAGTGGTAAAACGATTTCGAAGCACAGTGCTCACAATAAACATGTCATCACGGCTACATGTACAGCGTTTACGGCTTTGCCCAGATCATCTTGTGTAAGAATCAATCTCACGGACTCGTTGTACGGCATCTTTCACAGTAGAGCGTAGTATGCCTAAAATTCTAGCCACATACCGCCGACTTCGTCCGTCATCGACTAATGCGACAGCCCTAGCCACAGTAACAACATCCATTGGCATTTTAATTGTTGGATTTTTTAAAACTTAATTCTAATTCACAAAAGAACACAAATAAAACGAATATCAACACTAAAAATTACAACAAAAAGAACATAAAACCTAGGTTCTATCTAGTAGTAGAAACGTTAATGATTTGGATAAATTTATTAAGAATCACAATGATGATTAAAGCCATGAATTAAACGAAACCATAATTTCAAAATTTGATTGTCAAATGCAATAAATTATGTTGGTTTTTATTAGGAACCTTAATAATTCTACGTGGTGTTGGATTTACATGTTAAGATGACAACCTCCAGGAAGGTTCTCCCATATATTCTGAATTATGTTTATTAAGGCGGCTTCACACGGTCAAATAGTCATGAATTTTGTGACCTTGTATTTATTGAAACGTTACACAAAATTGCCGTGAATTTCTTGACGACAATAAATTCATGAAGAAATTCACGAATTAGAACAAGCTCTAATTTTTCGTAAGTTTTTGGGGGAATTATGGTTACATTTCGGTTTTAAAGTTATTGACAACTTTGGATGTAATGTAATAGTTGTTCAAAAAAGGTATACAGTGTATACGTGGACGCCGTGTAAAGTTGTGCGCGATTCTGCGTGTTAGCTTTACTGTGCTCCATATGCGACATTTTGATTAGTGGTTTTACCTTACTGATGATGAAAACTTAGTTGTCGAAATCGTAGTTAGGATACGATTATTAATTCTGGTAAGGGGTTTTACACCTTTTTCGAATCTTTACTTAACCACAGTCTTCAAAGAAAGACTTTTTAATACTTGTTATGAGAGGATATCGTAAGAATTAGAGGTTATATATGTATTAGTGGTTATTGTTATAAAATAGATCAAGTGAAGATAGTAAAGGCTTATAATAATTAGTCATAATTTTCACTGTATAGCAAGCGCTAAATAAGATGGCGAGCGGTGGGGATGCGCCATAGTCGTTTTTAAAAACGCGCACGCCCACTTAAGCACTTACTTACAACTTTATGTAAAACCAAACACAAAGTTTCTGATTATTTCTAATGCTGCGCGGACTTACTCCCACCGCTCGCCATCTTGTTAGGCGCTTGCTATACAAAGATTAACATACGTTTGACATAACCTACTCTAACCTACGCGTACAAACAGAAACACGTTTGTAGTTAGAAAAGTCCTCATTTTATGATTGGAATTAACTCGATAACTTCAATAAAATATTTGATTGTGTAATACAAGGATGCATTTTCAATAAATTCATGAACTTCTTTATGAATAAATTCATGAGTCCAGTTCTTAGACATTTAGGAGTGTAACTTTTCTGTTTCTAATTCTCTTAACCAGCATTTTCAATTGGATTGTCAGGACCATGGGCCAGTCTAAATCAAAATTATTTTCTCGAAAGCAATTGGTCGATGTGGAATGTATAAAATCAGGATTTTAAAAACGGTACTGTTACGGAAGAAAGCGTTACGTTTTGTTCTTCAATATGCCACAGAAATAGGGTCCATGTACTTATATTAGCCGATATTCATATTCAATCTGAAACGTCCAACTCTATTACGAAGAATTGCTAATATAGTTTTCGCCGTATGTATAACTAGCAAGGTAAGCCAACAAACGCCAACTGAACTATTCGAACGTTTTTACATCAGGTAATATTACATTGTTACAATATATATTTGGATCCGCAACCACGTACATTAAAGCAAAACACAATCATTTCTTTGTTCTTCCTTCAGATTTTTTTGCTGCTAAAATCCTTTTCATTTATTCACCGACGGAACGTATAAAACTTTAACTTGGAAAGATAAGACTCGGTTAATTTAAAGATATATTTTCCTAATTTAATTGCTAGTACTTATCTGGTCCATGCCATTAGGATAATGAAAAATTCGTGAAGTCACATCCATCCTGGAATGTGTGGATGCATTTCGCTTTTATTGGAGCTCGTCAACACTTTTCACAAATTTTTCATTATGCTAACAAGCATGAAGGTAACACAGCACATTAGGCGACATTTACATGTAATGTGAGATTTAATACACATTAGTTCTCATTTTACTGTAAATGAGAACTAATGTGAGAACTAACTAGATATATGTGAAGTATAGAAGTGAACAGTCACATCTGTCCGGGATACTGTGTTGACGAGCTCTACTAAGAGCCAAATGCATCCACACATTCCAGAATGGATGTGACTTTTCACGAATTTTTCATTATATTAATAGAATTGCCAAAGAAATCAGAAATCAATTTCTTCTTGCGAATTAATTTCTAATGTAAAAAAATCCTTTTAAAATCGCCATTGCGGGCTCAGTTGTACAAAGAATCATTTCCCGGGTTACAATTACCTCCATAACAAGTAATCGCTAGGTAGAGAACATTGCTAAATGCCGCAAAATTATCTAAATATTAAAAATTTTATTTTAGAGTTCTCTGATGATTCAGATGCTATAAAAAAGTCTTTAAAAAATAATGTAACACTAAATCAATTTGCATTTATTGAATCAAATTTTTCTGTAGTAGCAGAAACAAATATGAAGTTAGAAACAAGAGAACTGCTTTTGACTGAATCTGTGAATTCAATAAACAAATGCCATAACGCATTATCAACTATTATAAGAGCTGGAGCAAGAAACTATTACTAATATTAGTAATAGTTTAACATCTGATGAAGCTACAGTGTTGTGAAACATGTCATGTGTAATAGTAAAATAAAGCTGGAAATTGTATAAACATGATACACGTTATTTCTTTCTGAAATATCTTCTATATTTAAATGTGTAATTCATTGAATACAGTATAAAATGATATCATAAGTACTTATAATATAATATGAGATTATATAATATTATTTCGTTGCCTGCTTATTGCAAAGGTAGGTACTGGACTAAATAAATTAGAAACTTTGTTTTTTAAAGAACGTATACAGTATGGAAGGTTCTGCGATCTTGTTATCATTTTCTCTACTAGTGGTCTTTTGTATAACCTTTGTGCTTCCTCACGTTGATCATCTGTGACTCTTCTGTCATCTAAATGAATCAGATTTGGAAAGAGTGATATCATAAAATACCTACAAAAATATTTTTGTGCAAAATCGAAATGAATTTACAAAATTAACTTACCGATATTGTAAATACTCATAAAAATTACCACCATTTAAATAAGAAGGTGCTGCAGGATTACCCATAAGGGATAAATACTTCAAACTAGGACATGATTGATGTAAATTATTTGCCCAGGGATATAAATCTTTTATCTAAAATTTGTTATAATCTAGCAGAAAACTGTTTATATCGTACAAACAACCGTTAGTTAATATTTACTGCACACATTACAAATATGAAAGGTATATGTATATTGTCGGACATATAAAACCCGTACTCTAACATATTATCAATATAAAAGTTAGGCATATCAAATTTGACTCAAGTTATAGGTATTAGTAATGCCTAGACATTTAAATAATTTGACCGAATTCAGTATTATTTTTTCAAATTGAGGACGGTTGGTCTATAAAAAGACTTGCCAATGGTATAATTCAAATAAATCCACAATTGTTCAAATTAAAAAACGGTGGATAAATGAAAATAGAATAGAAAGAAAACACGGAGCATGAAGTCCAGATTAGAACAGTTGAGCAAGATAATTTAATTAATTACATAAGAGAAAATCCGTTAGCAACTGCAGGAATGTCGAGTGTAGAAACAAATTTTCCTGGTTCTGTAAGAACAGCATTAAGACGAATTCAGGAGATGAATTTAAAGAATTGTGCAGCTGCAAAAAAGAATAGATTGAGCGAAATGAATAAACAAGGTATAAAAAAAAATAGTCTTATTTTCTTACTAAATGACAGTATATTTTTGGGGAAGAGTCATCTTTTCAGATGAAACAGTTTTTCAATCACATAGTAGAGCCCACTTCGCGTCTATAGACCACCTCGGTGGAGGTATGACGAAAATGATACTTTACAAAATGATAAATCCGGAAGATTTTTCGTAAATGTTTGGGATTGGATTTGTAAAGGACGTTTAGGTGTTTGCTGGAATGTCGATGGACAATTAAATTCGAGAAAGTATATGGACATTTTAGATGTGATGTTACAGTCTGTTAAGGAATTTTTTCCCAAACAATTTTATTTTCCAACAAGATAATTGTTCAGTGCATACAGCACATTATGTAATTAATTATTTTGATGAAAATAATATTGAAATTTGGGCTGCAAAAGTCCCGACATAAATCTAATAGAAAATATCTGGGGAATTATGATTAAAATGATGTGAAATTTATTTACAATTGAAGGGCAAGGGAATAAAACAAGGAGTGTTATAAAACCCACGTTTGAAGAAAACTGGGTTTTTATTATTATTCTTTTAAGGTTAAATGGTAAATACATGTTAAAGAAGAAATAAAAACAAAACAAACTTTTCACTGAATTATAGATGCTAACCAATGAAAAATATTTTCACAGCTACTGAGAATACATGCAGATTGGTGGTGAGTAAAAAAGGAAAATAAAATTTTCGGCAGTTCCGTTTCCTATTCCTTTGTTATCTTTTCTTTTATATGGAAGCTGTGTGTAGAATGAAGCAATATCTGAATTTCCACAGAATCCACGTATTTGAAGATTCGGGTACTTAACATTATTTATTGGAAGAACTCTTAAGAAAAATAATAAAAGCTTTAAAAAAACTAATGAAAACACTAAATGAAAAATTCTTAATATAATAACTTTGTGTAGGAAGTATAAATTTATTTTCAGCCAGTATGGAATGTTGATCATGTATTTTACCACTTTTGGCAATAGGAGATTGCAGCCAGTGCCCGTTGTAACTAGAACGGTGACTCAGTAAACAGATATGTTTTTTGGAGCAATAAATTTCTCTCGTTCTTTGTATAAGAAATGGGCATATTTAAAAAAAATAATGATTCTTGAAAAATTCAGTTCTACCTCTAATCATTGTTTGTTGAACCTCAACAACAGTAAATGGACAAAGATTCTTTCAAGAACAACTCAGAAGCTGATACCAATCATTTGGAATTTCCATTCTTTTTTGAGGTTAACGATTCCCATATTTTGTAACTCGAGATAGGAATGTTCCCTCATTGTAAACGTAATTTTTATTGAGTGCAGTCTTTTAACAGTGTTTAGCATAAAATGCATGAACCTGAACCTAGTAAAATTTTAATGTTGTCCTCCCGCTGAGTCGCAAAATATATGCACATGTTTTGTATCTGGATGAAGATAATTCATAATGGAATCGAAAAGAAAAGAACAAACTTCATCAGACCCCATTTTACCCATATTCTGTGTGTATGTTAAGAAAATTGCCATACATGTAGCAAGAACATTTATGTTAAATGAACACATAGACAGCTGTCTAAGATAATAAACGTCGTTAGTAGGTATGTTTGGTAAATAAACGTTTCTTGTCTAAGATAATAAACATAGTTATGGAAAATAAACGTTTTTTTGAAAATCCATTGAGATAGCAACAAAATCTGTATTAGTTTTTGCTAGTTTCTTTGCTTCTCTTTTCCTGTCTTAAATGTTTGTGCCTTACTTTTGTAAAGTTTGTAGTCTTTTGATTTGCTTTTCTGAATTTCCTTCTATTTTCAACTGATTTATTTGTGCAGTATATTTGTCACATATACTGCGTGTGTTTTTTTTTTGGGCATCCAAAACTTATATTGAATTTGGTGTTTTATATATATATCATCCTATAATGACACATATACGAAGTTCTTAATGAAGGGTATATTTCCTTGAACAATATATTTTCTTGATATTAAGATCTTCTGGCAAGTAATTTTTTTTGATTCATGTAAACTGTAGTGAGGCGAACGTCCTTTAAAAGAATTTATATAACCCATTATTTTCTTGTATCTTTAGGATGTTTATTAGTTGAGGAACAATGCTAGCCTCTTTGGTCTTTTAGAGCTAAACCTTTACATTTTAAGGACTTTTGTAAGTACTCTAATTTTCCTTTTATAATATCATGAAAATGCTCATAAAAGCTTTATAGCAGATAGCAATTTCTAGAACTTGAGCACCACGTTTAACTTTTACTCTGTAAGAATATGTACTATCATGATACTTAGCCTCCTGCTCGGCTTTATGGCTTCGCGACGTCTTTGAACAGCCATGACTGAAATTAACCCGCACAGATAGGCATTTTGTTCATTATTATCAGTCATGGCATTAAAGTACTTAGAATTCGCTTGCGTTCAATTTCTGTTGTATTTTCATAACACTTCAATCTTTTACAGTGACACAGATCACCTGATTCATGAGATGGGAGCTTCAGTGTTTTCATTACATCCTCTATTCTACCCAACTTTTCCTTTTCTTTGTCGACACAGTTTCAAAATGCTTGTTCTCTGATGTCATGTTTTCAACACTTAACATCACCTTTGCACACTATTGTACTCTAACTATTAAGTACAAGAATAAACACGAAAACTTGTTATATCGTAAATAATAAGTTCTATTTAATTCAAGGTTGGACATTCTCTGTTTTATTCCCATAAGGTATGGACATTCCCGCTTTTATTCCAGCATAGTCACTTTTGTATTATTGCGAGCAATAAATTTTGGTCATCAATGTCATTCTTTGACAAAATGTAAGTTGCTGTATTGTAAAACGGTCGTAATGGTAATAACCTATAATTTAATCTGTCATATGTTAATAAAATTTACGGTCCATTTTGCAAGTCCTAGACGAGATGCTACCGTAAATAATCCTTACTTTGTTAAAATAGGATATTGAGGCCATATTAAAAATAATTGAAAAAACAAGACTTTGACAAACTGCAAATTTACATTGATATTTCATTGTAAACGGCAGTGTTGCCAGCTCTGGGGTTAAGTCACTAAATCTAGGGGATTTTTAAAAAAGCGGTTTAGCGACAAAATATAATTTTTGGGATTAGCGACTTTTTTGGGTACTTTTAGATTTACGTAATCATATTTATGGATGCTTTTAAAAGATAATTAATAGTTTTTATTTACGTATATTCAAAACAGCCACATTTTTTTTGTATTTCCTATTGCCTTAAAATTCTTAAATTCTTAAGGCCAAAGATGAACGTCCCAACACATGTAGGTTTTCAGTTGAAGATTTATTTGAACTTGTGCAAAATAATATATATTTCATTTTAGTCTGACATGGGTGATAAATAAAAATCAGAAAGAAAGGGTAATGAGATGGGAGAGGAAAATTCTGAGAAGAATCCTTGGAGGAAAAAGAACGGATGAAGGTTATATGAGAAGAACGAACGAATAAGTATACAGCAGATATCGAGGACTAAAAATAAACGAAGTAATAATAGCTGGGAGACTGAGATGGTTAGGACATTTGGAAAGGATGACTAATGACAGGATACAAAAACAAATAGTGTGGGAGAGCCGGTCGGTAAGAAGAAAAGAGGGAGACCAAGAAAAAAATTAAGGAAAGCAGTGACAGAAAACATGAGACAAAAATGTGGTAAACTGGAAGACAAAAGTGAAAGATCGAAGGATATGGAAAAGTATTACACAGCTCGGGCCATACTGGCCTGTTAAGCTACACTATATATATATATATATATATATATATATATATATATATATATAACATTTGATAAATTATTGGAGTTTTTCGGCTTTTTTTATATGAAATATTTACAAATATTAAATTAGAATGTATGTAATTGCAGAGTAAGTGGAGATGTAAACATTGCTGTCTACAAATTACAAAGCAAATCATACGAAATTTTTTTTATTTGAAAAATATGGTCTACGTTGGGACTCGAACCCAAGTCTACAGCTATCCGAGCTGTCGCCTTTACCACTAGGCCACAATAGACCCAGGTTCAAGCCATATAGAAATGCATTATAAAGTAACAGTGTTAATGAATCAGATGTCAGTTTTTGAAAGCTCATGTCAGTTTTGAAAGCAGATGTCAGTTAGTGAAAGCAAATATCAGTTATTGAAAGCAGATGTCTGTTTTGAAAGCAGGTGTCAGTTATGAAAGCAAACGTCAGATTAGAAAGCAGATGCCTATTTTGAAATTAGATGTGAGTTACTGAAAGTAGACATCAGTATTTTGAGAGCAGATGTCAGATTTGAATGTTTGAAAATGCTAATTATTACTCTATAGCTATATGAGTGTTTAGATAATTTCTTAGCCGTTCATTAAATATAACATTTGATAAATTATTGGAGTTTTTCGGCTTTTTTTATATGAAATATTTACAAATATTAAATTTTGGTGTGTAGGAATTTTAGGTTTTTACCGCTTTGGTGTGCTATTTTAAAATTAAATGGTTTAATATATTGTCTAGTTTTTCGGATAATCCAGTTATATAGGGTGTGGGGATATATGTTAATTCATTGGTTTTTTTGTTTTTGTTGTGGCTGTTTGTTGTGTTATAAATTTTATTAAGTCTTAGTTTTATAATTTTTTGTATAAATTGTGGTGGATAATTGTTTTCTGTCAAAATTGTTTTTACTTTATTTAGTACTGTTGGTCTGAAAACTAGATTAGTGAGATTTAAGGCTCTGTCTACTTACGCTGTTACTACATTTTTTTTGTGGGCTAGGGGTTGGCAAACACAGTTCTCATGCTTTCATTGTATTAATTCTTGTTTCTAGTTACTTGAAAAAGACTGAATAATAATAAAAGTCGAAACGTCGTAGAATAAAACAACAAAATTCAATAAAAGGTCGCTAAACCAATAAAAAGTCTATTATTTTTAATATATATATATATATACATATATATATTTCATTTTATTTTTAAAAATACCTATTTTCATTTTATATTTTTATGAAAAATTATATATTATTGTTTTAAAGAAAAAAACTATTTTATTTTTATACATTATTTTATGTTCTACTGTTTAAAAAAAAATATACTGTCGTGTTAAAAAAAAATGGGCCATGTCTTATTGCGATTTTGGCTTAATTTACATATATTAATTAGTACTTGCTGTTCTACTGTTTTGAAAAAAAATATACTGTCGTGTCAAAAAAAATGGGCCTTGTCTTATTGCGATTTTGGCTTAATTTACATATATTAATTAGTACTTGCTGTTCTACTGTTTTGAAAAAAATATACTGTCGTGTTAAAAAAAATGGGCCATGTCTTATTGCGATTTTGGCTTAATTTACATATATTAATTAGTACTTGCTTTAACCTCCTAAATTACTATAGCAATGAACTGTCATTGTATGCTTTTAATATTGTTTTTGTCAAAATTATAACGAACTGTCATTGTATGCTTTAATACTATTTTTGTCAAAGTTATAATATAGTTTTTATAACTTTAGTAAGGATTATGCTAAGTTTAATAGACAAAGCAAGGATCTGCACGAAAGTAGAGGAAGGTTGGTCGAAAAGACGTGTCGCAAAAGAATTCGGGATTAGCAAGACCACCGTGTGTAGAATCTATACGAAATGAAGAGGGCGTTTTGAGTAGAAAAAATGGTTCAGGTCGATTATGACAATTTGATTACTGAAATTACTGATAATCCATTTCCAAGTATAATTACTGCTATTATCCTGGGAGTCGTAGGACGAAATATTGGACTATACTCAATTAAAGTGTGTAGGTCAAGACGCGAAAGATATAATAGTATTGTAAAGTTTGTCTTTTCGGGTTCTTAAATAAAACTAACAATAACTTTAGACACACACTCTATATTAATATTAAAACGTATAACAATATAAAACTAACTATTAACAACAATAAGTACATTTATGTATTCTATATTTATGTAACTATATTTATGTTTACTTCGCGAGACTGTAGGATTCAATGAATGTTCATCCCTTCTTCGACGCGGCTTTTATATCGGTGAATACTTTTCTAGAGCCTTCACGTAGGCCTCGCGAAAACATCCAGAGGGATGACGCACCTCGCGTCATCGGATGAGTCATTACATTGCCACCTTCTTAAAAATGAAGTTTCGTCCCGAAACATGTCATGCTTTGGTCTCCTCAAACGATGACGAAATCGACAAGTAGGGCCTTTGTTACATTGCGACGTCATATCGAAATAACAGTCTACGGTCTTATCTTGCCTGGATGGACAGGAATATTCAAGCTGGTAACTGCATACCAGAATTTCCATACCAGTATGTCGGAAGATTACTTCCAACATGCTCCTTACAATTCTCCAGTCCAGGCGGTCCAATCCACAACCCAATTTTGGAACTGCTAATTTCAGAATGTCTTGCTGAAGTATCCAATGACCTTTTCTTGTCCATCTTGGATTTGAGAGAGCACGCCACCAATCCCCACGTTACTGGCATCCGTATCAAAAACAAACCTCCCAGATGGCAGTGGATAGTTTAAAACAGGTGCACTGATCAACGTACCTTTTAACAACTCAAAGGCCGCTTGGCATTCGTTGTTCCAAATGAATGCTCGATTTTCTGTTAGGCGAGTAAGTGGTTTTGCAATGTTGGAGAATCCAGGAACGTAGCGTCGATAATATGTGCATAATCCCAAAAAGCTTCTTAGCTGATGTTTATCTTTGGGTACCGGCCATTTTTCCACAGCTTTTACTTTTTCGGGATCCACAACAACTCCTTTTCTGGAAACCACATGTCCAAGGTAATTTACCTCCTTGCGGAAAAGGTGACACTTCTTTGGACTTAATCTCAGGTTGGCATCTCGCAACCTCTGGAATACTACCAAATTTTTCATGTGATCTTCAAAGGTCTTCCCTACCACAATCACATCATCGAGATATACCAGGCAGGTGTTCCAAGACAGTCCCCTCAGTACAGTGTCCATGAGTCGCTCAAAAGTAGCTGGGGCGTTACACAGTCCAAATGGCATGACTGTAAATTGCCAGAGTCCTGTACCTAAACTGAAGGCAGTCTTCTCTTTGTCATTGGGATCCATTCCCACTTGCCAATAACCGCTCTTTAAGTCGAGAGTGGAGAACCATTTTGCTCCTGCCAAGGTGTCTAGCGTATCGTCTATTCTTGGGAGAGGATAGCTGTCTTTTTGGGCACACTATTCAAACGACGATAGTCCACACAGAATCTGGTAGATCGATCCTTCTTCCTGACAAGGACCACTGGTGAAGCCCATGGACTATTCGATGGTTCAATTACTCCTTGGCCTTCCATATCTTGTATAATTTGCTTGGCTTCCTCACGTTTTGCCAGAGGTAACCTTCTTGGTCCTTGTCGAATTGGACTTGCATCGCTGGTATTTATTTTGTGCATTACAATATTGGTTCTTCCTTTCGTACCAGTTTCAGTTTCAAAGACGTCTTCATAATGTTTGATTAAATCCTTAACTTGGCTTTGTTCCTTCTTGCTCAATCCTTGACAGGCGGAGTCGATTATCTTGGACAATTTCTCAGGAACCTGCACGAATCCATTCTTCTTCGCCTCTATGCGATGAACGACAGCCGACACTGGCGAACACCACCCCAGAATAGTACCCTTCTTCAATGAAACAGGGTAATGGTTCACATTCATTACCCTTATCAGTACAGTCTTCTGAGTCTTAACCAGCATTTTGGCAACTACTATTCCTCGGCCCACCTCGTCATCATCAGCCTTTGGTTCCAACATTGTAACATTTCCGTCCAAATAATCACCTTCCATACACGCCGTCAAAAATGTCTCACTTCTTGCATCCAGAACAACATTCTCTGCAGTAATTACTTGTACATTCCCACAATCTTTCCCATGAAGAAACAATTCCTCATTATTTATTTTTAAAGTGCCTTCTTTCATGTTTAACTGGAAGCCGTAGGTGTTCATGATGTCTAATCCCAAGATTATTTGTTCTTCTATATCGGCTACGAGAACACGATGTCGGATTGATGTTGGTCCTATGATAAAGTTGACATCTACTTCACCTGCCACAGAAGCTGCTTCTCCTGTTGCTGTCCTAAGTCTCCATTTGCTAGAAAATAACTTTTTATTTCTGGGAATTAAATCGGGTCGCACGATGGTTTTCGTCGATCCAGTATCTAGCAAGCAAGCATAGGTCATTTTTTCCATAACAGCGTTCACATACAGGCCGTTGGTTTGATGTTGCAAGGATGCGACTTGGCCAGGCGTCCTTGGGGCTTCCTGATGCTGGATCGATGATTGCCCCCGCTCATCGACCTGCTTTAGTTTTCCTGCTGCTCAGACGATGCTTTCTTGGCCACCTTACCACATTTACCCCACACCTGACACCACTGTAAAGTTTGTCTTTTCGGGTTCTTAAATAAAACTAACAATAACTTTAGACACACACACTATATTAATATTAAAACGTATAACAATATAAAACTAACTATTAACAACAATAAGTACATTTATGTATTCTATATTTATGTAACTATATTTATGTTTACTTCGCGAGACTGTAGGATTCAATGAATGTTCATCCCTTCTTCGACGCGGCTTTTATATCGGTGAATACTTTTCTAGAGCCTTCACGTAGGCCTCGCGAAAACATCCAGAGGGATGACGCACCTCGCGTCATCGGATGAGTCATTACAGTATGTACGTTAATGCTATTAGAACAAATCCCCGTTTCTCTGTGAATATGTGAGGATGGATGTCAGCACGTGAACTCTCTCGTGAAACAATGAGAGAAGATTGAATAGTGTTCAATAAGTTAACATTATGGAATACATTATGCTACTTTCGGTTACGGAGTTATACCCCGAATTATATTCCATTTTTCAACAAGATAACTGCCCAGTCCATGTAGTTAATACTACTATGGAATGGTTCCGTATCAACAATATTCAGGTCTTGAATTTTTCATTTTATAGCGCGGAAATGAATCCGACTCATAATGTATGGGGTTTAATGGTTAGAAATATCTAAAAGAAGAACATGCAATTTCACAATAAACAGCAACTATTGGATACCATTTTTAAAGTTTGGGAGGAACTACCGCAAGAATTTATCATAAACTATGTTACATCGATGCCTAGTAAAATTGACGCTGTTGCAGTTGCTTAATGCAAGAGGTGCAGTTACAAAATATTAATTAAATTGTAATTTTCCTATTGCAATAAATGCTTCAACACATGTGGTTTTTTACATTAACTATTAAATTCAAGATTGAAACTAACAGTTGCGTGTCTTTCAATTTATATTTATAATGCATAATATTAGATGTCAAAATTTCACGATTTTATTGTCAAGTGATAAATAGAATATGATCAACCGAAATGTTAAACCATACATCTTTACTATCCAAATCTGTAAAATTTGATATATTTATAACTAACTTCATAGGTACTAATCCCAATAAGTAAAAAAAAGTGTCTCGTTTTTATTGAACACGACAGTAAGTGTATATATTCAATTTTAGTAATTCATTTTTACTTTTTTTACTGCATTAAATTAAATCATCAAATCTGGGGGATTTTTATGCTTATTTAGCGACTTTTAGACTTGAGCTAGCTACTTTTCACGAACGAGATTTGGCATCACTGGTCAACGGATATAATTAATCAGGGCAAAAATCTACATTGTGACAATTTTCTCAAATTTTACAATGACATTGACGACCAAAATTTATTGCTTGCAGCTATCCTTAAGATAACACGGACAATTTTAGTTTTATTTCAGTGTGAATTTGTACTAAGAAAGTACCACAAAAAAATCAACAGGTTACGCAAAAAAAAAACAATTTCTAGTAAAATGGACATTCCTTGTTTTTATTCCCTTACCCTTCAATTGTGGAACCTTATTGAAGAAACTTGTGAAAGTTTGACAGAAAATACACAATTAGCAATTAATTTAATAGATTCACTTCCATGAAGACTCCAGGCCATTGTAGGCAGTAATGGTGAAATCACTCGTTATTGGTATACATTAAACATTCAAATCCTATTTTTGATACATTTTTATAATTTTATATATTTAAATCGTAATTTTCATTGGTATATAATTTTTTTTCTATTATTACCTATTACTTTGTTTGTTCCTAATAAAATTCTTTCTATTGTTGGTTTTATCTTGTAGCAATGTAGTTATTCAAATTTGATATATTATAAAAAAAACGGGACACTGTTTCTGCGTGGGTTTAAATTGTGACTACTTAAGTGGCTATCTTTACTCATAATAGTAAGTCAGGAATTGTCAAAAACGTGTGTCTTAATGACATTTATTAAACATTTTTTAAATAAATGTAAATAAAAATTACTAAAAACGATAGAGAAATATTATTTATTAAATTAAAATAATTAGTATTTCGTCATTCCACCGTTATTATTAACTGCATCTAATCTTGTAGACATTGAAGTGACAATATTTTGTACAACATTTATAGAAATTTGATGTCAAGCATTTTGAACAATCTTCCAAAATTTTTCCGGGGTAGAAGCTCTATCTGATTAATACATTTTCAATGAGATTTAGATAAGGACTGTAGGGCTGGATATCAAGTTTAAATTTTATTCTCTTGTAACCATTGTGTTACAAGATGAGACAGGAAATTGTGTTCTTATAGCTTCCTTTAATGTTTTGGAAGGGTTGTGACTAATCTCAGTAACTAATGTTTCGTCTTCCTGCGTATTCGAAATTTTGTGACGTCCGGAAATTATTTTCCAATTTATATTATCCTCTTCCCTTCATTTTTTTTTATATATTCTTGCGGCTGAACTTTTACCAATATTAAATTGAACCGATACACTTCTTAATGATTTTCCATTTTTCAAACTAGTAACAAGTCTGGCTTATCAGTTTTCGAAAGATGCGACATTTTCAATTTTGAATTATTCATCTTCATCAACTATGATTATAATTTGACGTAAAGTTTGAAAGTTAATCAAATGCCAAAATACAACGCTAAAAAATAAAGGAAATTGACATAACGATTTTGACACTGTTCCGATTTTTTTGCTCACGACTGTATAAATAAATGAAGTCCATAAATGACAGTATGGATATATTTGTCCCCTTTACACTACTAAAAAAAACTCTGATTTTATGTTCATAACAGTTGTACAGGTTTTATATGTCAAGCAGTATACTAATAGTCTATTATTAGTAAACAATTCACTAAACATTAAGCCTGTTTTACATCTGTCAAGATCAATTTCTAGATCTTGAAATAGATCAAGTTCTAGTTCTTAACTTGAAACTTGTTGTCGTATTACACTTGTCAATAAATTTGTCTTATATTTCAAGATCTAGTTCTTGAACAAGTTCTAGTTCTAAAATAAGAACTTCCTGCTTTACATCTGACAATAAATTGCTGGGGAAAGTTGAAATGAAAGTGAATTTATTTTTGCAACGTTTTCGTACTAGGGAAATTTGGTGACATATATGTAAATGAAAAGAAACATTCATTTTTCATTTTGCTGTAAGCATTTATCGACTCTACATTGCATAAACAACGAACGCTGAATGAATTTAGATAGAAATTAAACACAAACATACACTCCACATACAATAAACTAAATCCCCCAATAAATTACTAGATAATTGAGGGAAAAATACAGCATGTTCGTCTTGGTCAATTTCTAGAACTTGACCAAGTTCTGGAAATTGATAAATTTATTGATAAATGTAAAGTAGTGAGCTTGAAGCTGAAAATTGAAGACAACTTGAACTAGAAATTGAACTTAAAATTGAATAGAAATTGATAGATGTAAAATCCCAACTTGACAACCAAGAGTCCAAGTTCTAGAAATTGATCAATAAATTGACAGATGTGAAACGGGTTTTAGACGCATTTATTAGCAGTTGCTTAGAATGTATCTATAAAATAGTTGGTTGTCTTAATAATCAATTCGAACAAATTACAAAAATTAAAACTTATTAAAATATGCTATAGTCTTTTAGGTTATTTCACTTCTTACCTTACAGTAATTCATCCACAAAAGTTCAAGATTGGGCAAATAAGGTATTTCAGCAAAAGAGTTTATATTATTGTGATCACAGATAAGTGTTGTAAGCTGCCGGAATTCCGATAAAAAACTCAAATTTCTACAATAATAATTTGTTAAAAATTTCATTTCTATATATGTACTATCGCATTAAAAAGAAAGTGGTACAGTCATATTTTAATCGGTTTAAATTAGGCTGCGTGAGTGTAGGTATATATTAAATGTAGGCGCCAAATTTAAATATTCAAATAACCTATAAGTGTCAAATAACACATAACGGGTGTTCAGAAACATTCGAAGTCAAAGTAGTCCTTGAAAATATGAAGTCATGTCTGAGATAGATTGATTTTTGACAGACAACAGTTGACATTTAATAATTATTACAAATCAGATATAGCAAGCGCCAATTAAGTTGGCGCGAGGAGGGGGTGCGCAGAAGTCGTTTTTAAAAACGTCCACCCCCACTACTCAAGTAATTGTCAGAATACATTTGTCATTGACGTTTGACGGAACGTAATGTCTGCTAGAGGATCAAAAAGTGATACACGCTCAGAGGTTAGAATTATCTGACATTTGATGTAAAACCAAATACAAATCTCCCCACTACTTTTAATCCTGCGCGAACTTACCCCTCCTCGCGCCAACTTAATTGGCGTTTGCTATACTTAAGTATAGATATACGATTTTTTGTTCAGAGCCCACTTGACTTCGAATGTTTCTGAACACCCGTTACATTGATATACAGGTAGGTGTAAGTGTCAAAAATGACTTTTGCATGTTACTACGATCTTAAGTACCTTAGCAACGCCACAATACTAGAATGTTTAAAAATTGACTTTACTTATAACTTCACACTGTACCACTATTTTTTAAATTGATAGTACAGCTGCGAGCAATAAATTCCGGTTGTCAATCTCATATGAAATTCTGTCATATTTTAACAAACAAGAAATTTTAGCTGATTGTATCTATTTATTGTCAAAAATTACCAAATAAGCTGTCAAATATAAATTTTATTTTGAGTTGTCAAGAAATTTTTTAGTCATGGCACCAATTTCTTCATTTAATAAAGTTATAGCTATTTCCCTAGTAAAAACAGAGTTATCAGAAGCTGCTGTAGCAAGTAAGTTAGAGATGTCAAAGAGTTCAGTAAATCTAATTGTAAAGCAGTGGAGAGCGAGAAAATTTATGTTTGTCTATACCCAACCACTTAAATAAAGTTATTCAAGTGAACGGCGAGACTATCAAGTACTAAGATCTTGTTTATTTATTTTAAGTCTAATAAACTGTATTCCATTTCTTTTTTGCATTGTTGTACCAATATTAATCGTATTTGACAAATATCTGACAAATGGGAAATATTAACGTTTAAAAAGGTTAATACCAAAACCAGATATACACTAGAGCACTGTCAACTGCATTAAGAATGACATTGACGACCAGAATTTAATGCTCACAGCTGTACCTAATACTGTCTAAATTTGAAACATATTAAAAATAAAACATAAACTGAGGAAACTTACTCAAATTCATTGTGACTTATATCAAGAATCATAATATGTGGAGACAATTCTTCTAATAAAATTTTAGGCATGGTATGTAATCTTTCATAAGCTAAAGACAGATGATGTGCTGTCGTCGCATCTTCTGCATCATCTATGTCTGCTTTATGCCCCGCTTCATCTACAAAGAAAGTAATTTGAAGAAATCCAGATTTATTAATTTTTTTAATTTACTGAGTAACATAAGAGCACTTAATGAAGCCATATTTATAACATCTGTTTCTTTTTGTAAATCTTCTTTTAAATATAATCTGGAAGATATATCTTTAATATTGAAAACAGTACATCCATCTTCACTATTCTCTTCACTGTAATAAAGATATTGATTATGATAAATAATACAGAGTTGAAACCAACTATAGTATAAAAACTACTCACAATTGTTTAAACCAATCCATTTAGATCAATATTATTAAACAATGTGGTACTAGAGCTTATCTAAACTATACTAATAAGATACAATGTACTGTTTATTTACCAGTACAACTTGATTATTCATTTGCTTTATAAGAAATTAGTGAGTTATATATATAATAACGTTCTCAATTGCATATTTTTAAATACGTACGTTTATCAAGTTATTCGTTTAAATTACACATACAAAAAAAAATGATTCCGCACAAAAAAAGTTATTTCAAAGGTTATCAGGTTATCAAGGTTTTGTTTGTTTACTTTGTGATGTCATGATTATAGACAAAATGCCGTCATTAATAAATGTAAATAAAAGATATGCGTGATCTATCGAAAGTTTACGTGTAATAGTGACATCACTTTATTGCTTTGACGTATGCGAATTATATAACAAGATAACTTAAACAGTAAAAACATAAAAATAAAGAAATTTTTTACCAGCCGTTAGATCAACGAGATTGAAATATTATTATATCCAGGAAGTATTAAGCCGTTTGTTTTGGCCGCGAAAACTGACGGCGACGAAAGGGGAAGCAGTACATTGCCAAGCGATTGTAGTTCTTAAGTGTGATCCGATTCCGTGCAGTCATTGGTCGAAATATCGTGCTCGTACTAGGTTCGTAAAGCATTCGTATGATTTCGTTAAATTCAAAGAGATTGGAATATAGTACAATCACTTTGATTAAATTCTACACGCATATATTTGAAAAGTATTTGTAATTTGTACCTAATGATGTGTTGATAATATAATAGGGCGAATAAAGCATTTTTAACGCAGAAATCAATAGGAAAAATGGTGAGATTGTGCTATCATATCATAGATAAGTTGTTCAAAAATTCAATATTACGTGTTAAACAAAATCCAGAGGGGTAGAATATGTAACTTTTGTTAGTTGCAAATACTGATTTAAAATCCGTACACGTTGCAAAAATTCTTTTAATTTAATGTGAAACATCTTACTTTTAATATTGGGAACAAATTGGAAACTTTAATATTCACAGCACCATTTTGGCAATGTCGAAGTTTTAAATTATTCAAATTAAAATTATTTTAGGTCAATTGACAAAAGCAATGCTGTTGAGTCTCTCATTGTCTATAATCTTATTTTAACGTTCACTTATTGCAATATTCAAGCAAAATTCACAGAAAGCTTTCTAATTTTATGATTCTAGCCGGCCTGCGTTCAAAATAGGGGTCGGTTAATTGTTTGAATTTAAATTAATTTATTCCAGACTTTAGCCGCTCACTATAGGTAAAACATTTATTTCCTGAAATGTATAGGTTTCCTCCTGATATTGAGAGAGAAGAATGGTTTCAAATAATAGGTATGGAAAGGAACAATAGAAAACATATTTTCTTGTGTTCTGGCCATTTTACACCCACGGATTTTTTAACCAAACCCAGCGCTGTTCGAATTTTGAAACGTGGAGCTAAATCGATCAATGTTTCAACATCAACTATTATATATCGAGCATTATCTTCAGATTTTCGGGCGATAGGGTTGGTATATGAAGGTTATTCCGGTTATTAAACTTATTCTGACTACAAAATTCAATGAAATGATATTTACAGTCCTTCTTCATTGACATCAAGTCCATTAATGAAAAGTAATCTATTATTAGGGGAAGTTTCACATGCCTATAGTGTATTACCTTTAGCGATCCCATTAGCGTCTTCTTCAAAGTCTGCTTCAGAAAATACGCAACGTGACATGGGCGTATGGGTCCTCTAAAGAAAAAGTTAAAAAATGTGGTTCCTCATTCTTCTACTTCTGCTACAAAATCTGCAGAGTCTACTGAGCGGACGATGAAAACATCTTTAAAATCAACAGCACAAAAAAAGTAAATTGCTCAAATGTACAAAAAAAAATTCTTTTACATGCGGAAGCGGTACACGGGAGATTGTCTACCAGACAAAACGAGACCCCACGAAGAGCCAAAAGAAATTGGCACATTGCAAAAAATACCATCAATATTCAAAAAAAGAAACTTACGAACATATTGTCCATGATGACCCATTAAATAATCATGGCACACAGTTAATAAAACTTATTTTAAAAACATACTTTAAAATTAGGATGCATCACGAAGCGAAACGCTTGCAATCAAATGAGAAGCTTGCTCACAAAAACAATTTTATTTAAAAATCAATAGATAATTTACGTATTCTTTATTTTATTTTATCCGTTCTATTTTTTATTTAATTAAGTGTTAAAATAACAATGATCAAAAGTAAACTTTCATGTAATTTTTTTTTTATACACGAGTTTTTTTTTTATTTTATGCCCCATTTTTCAACTCGCCACTGCGTGGTTGTCCGCTCGTTCCGTCCCCGCTTTCCTGATCCATACATGTTGCGACCACTTACCTCACCTACAAACTGAAATCTAGTATATTTCAATTTCTTTGGGCTAGATATAGGAATGCGATCCTTTTATGGGCATCTGCAGTAAATATACTACCGCCAAAATTTAAAATATAGGTAGTAAAAAATTATGTTATGCCAAGTTTTCATTAGTAGTATTTATCAGGCTTCGGTAGACAGTATATCTAAGTACCTTAGATGCAAAACTCAGTTTCTGCGGCATGTCATTTTGTGAAATATGGAAAAAACAGCATACGAATTTATTTTACCGTAAATATTAACAACATTATTATGTTAGGTAAGTATAATCAATGTTTAAAATTTATAATGCTGGAAGATAGAATGTAGTAGACGGTCATAAAATCAACATTGTTGTGAAGAGGATTATACAACACGCCTAAAAGATAATGATAGTATATTGAAACAAGACACAATGCAGTATGATCAAAGTTACGAGGTGAATACAATAAGTCCATTTGAAATCGCATAAATTTTAACAAACCGCTTCTCGATCATTTTCAATTTCCGCTTCTGCGCTTTATAATATGGATAGCAAATTATGCAAATGTATTCAAGTCAGATTTTTACTAAAAAATATTAAATAGTTTTCAAAGCTTGTACAACTTCGTAAATGATCTGCGTTGTAACCTAGAGTTTGCTGTGCCTGTTTAGCGATGTATTGAATATGTATAGCAAAAGTAAAATATATTCGTAAATGGGATTTAAGTAAAACACTTATACTAATTTCCAGTATATATTACACTTTATTATATATTAATAAATAGATGACATGTTTCGCTACGATGTAGCTTCTTCGGATCTTATATTTCTACTCAGTAGTAATATTCCTTAATATTGTAAAGTTTGTCTTTTCGGGTTCTTAAATAAAACTAACGGTAACTTTAGACACACACTATATTAATTTAAAAAGGTATATAACCCCTTACCACAAATTGATAGTCGTATCCTAAATACGTATTTCGACAACTAAGTTGTCATCATCAGTAGGTAAAAACTACTAATTAAAGTCACACTGGGCACAATAAAGTAAGATAAACGCTTACGCACAACTACTATACACTGCAACCCTGTAAAGACTAAATTTACCATGCTCATTTTAAACTACGAGATAAAACACTTGTCTCTTTGGAAAAGGTTCTTAAACATCTGTTAAAATATCGAACAAAGGGACGGCAAAAATTCTTCTCTAAATACGGCGCCAACTAAAAACGATTTTAAAGCTACGGTGACCTACTAATAAACTAAATGAAACACATATATTTCCACAAAACACTAGTATAATTAAATGTATGAGCATTTCATGTGCAATGTACAAATTAATTGTTATTATTTAAACGTGTTATATTCCAATACGCAGGTAGTGACAAAATCTATATTGGGTCCGAATGTAGAAACACTTTCCATTAACAAAAGGTTAAGAAGTCGTATCGTAAAGGCCGAACTCTCATGACAATTCTGAGAAAGACAAAATTAAGAAGAGGCGTTATATGTGAAAAAATAGACATCCGGCTTGTTGTATTATACTAAATGAGAATAACAATCCTCGTGAAAAGGGTCAATAAATAATTAGATATTGTAGGTGTATGATTTAGAATTTAATTATAAATAGGTGACAATGTGTTATATTAAATGAGAAACCATTTCGGTGAACAGGGGGTTTATGAATAATTAAATATTGTAGGTATATAAATTTAAAAGTTAATTATAAATAGGTGACAATGTTCTAGTTAAGGGGTTAAGCAATTTAATATAATGTATAGAATTCACGGTAGGCTCTGGGTGTGTAGGAGGTAATTTTGGATATTAAATGAGAATTCAATTCACGTGAAAAGGGTCTTGAATAATTGGATATGGTAGGTATATAATTTAAAAGTTAATTATAAAAAGGTGACATGTCCTAGTTAAGGAGTTGCGCTATTTAATATAATGTATGGGATTCACGGTAGTCTCTGGGTGTACTAAGGAGGTAATTTTGCATATTAAATGAGACTCACTTCCCGTGAAAAGGGGGGGGGGGTCTATGCATAATTGGATATTGTGGGTATTTAATTTAAAAGTTAATTATAAATAGGTGGCATGTCCTGGTTAAGGAGTTAAGCAAAGTAAAATAATGTATAGAATTCACGGTAGGCTCTAGGTGAAACATGATAAATAATTTAATAAACAAAAACATCCGGTACATCTGTTCCCCAAAACGCGAAACAAGATTTACATTTCGTGAAACAAGCCGAATGCTTCATTCAAAAACCATTGTTTAGAAGGTAATTGTATTATTTCACGTGTATGGATTCCCACATGTCTATAATTACTGATGTTACATCCCCCACCCACTTATAAAAATGTGAATAGACTGCTGAACGGTATTGGAGATTTATCGCTATTCAAGGAGGTATGTTTATTTTTCGCGATAAATATACTTTCGTAAGCATCAAGTTCATGGGGTTTATTAATTCCTTTTATCAATTTCAAACCTGTAATCGGTACATTGTGTAGTGTGCTCAAAGCGTGATTTGCGACATTTGATTTATCCGGTCTATTGTATTTGATATGTGCTATGTGTTCTTTAAAACGTGTTATTATGGGTCGTTTAGTTTGGCCTATATATTTCAAATTACAATCCGCGCAACTAATTTCATAGATCCCTGATTTCGAATTGGAATTGATTTTATCTTTAGTATTCCCTAGCAGACTTTTGATAGTGTTTTCAGACCGAAATGCTACCTGGAGACCTCTTTCTTTCACAATTCTATTAATGTTTTTCGTGACAGGGTGGTATGGTAGACATATGTACTTTTTCTCTTGGTTATTTTGGGGTATCAAACTCGTGGATTCGCGGATCGTATTTTTTATTTTAGTTTTTCTAATTAATTTATTGATTATTTCTATGTCAAAGCCATTGTATGTCGCAATATTTTTAATGAAATCTAGTTCTGTTTCATATCTCTCCTTTGTTAACGGAAAATTTAGTAACCGATTGACTAAAAAGTTAAAGGAAGCAGTCTTATGTTGATAACTATGATTTGACTCCGCGGTGATGAATCTATTAACGTTGGTTTCTTTCCGGAAAATATCGATTTCTATTTTATGTTTATTTCTAATCAGTAAAGTATCTAAAAATGATATCTTGCCGTATTGTTCCTTTTCTACCGTAAATTTAATAGTCGGATATTTCAAATTTAATTGATTAACAAACATGTCTAATTCGCATTTCCGTGTGTCAAAAATCGCAAGAATGTCATCTACATACCTAATCCAGACTCTAGGGAAATATTTAGTGTTGTTTTTGAATTCTACTTCAAATTGACTCATGAATAAATTGGCTATGAAAGGAGATAAGCAGTTACCCATAGTTGTGCCTTGTTTCTGTTCATAAAATTTTTCTCCTACTTGGAAACAATTCTGCGCCATGCACAGAGTTGTCAGTCTCATATATTCTCTTATTTTTGAAGGTTCAATGTTGTTCTTGTGGAGCAAGCTTTCTAAATATTTCATAGTCTCTGGAATAGGTACCGAGGGAAATAACGACGTCACGTCGAATGAAACTAAAATTTCCCCGGTTTCCAGTTCACAATCTTTAATTAATTTAACAAATTCTAAAGAATTGCTGACTGACAAATTTTCTGGTTTAACGGGTAGATTTTTAAATTCATTCACTAGCCATTTGGAAATCAAGTAAGTCGGTGAGTTAATACCTGAAACTATAGGTCTCATCGAGTTACCTGGTTTATGTATCTTCGGTAAACAATACATTCTTGGTACTACAGGATTACTAACATTCAATTTATACTTTTGGGTAGAAGTTATTAAAATTGGACATTTCTTAATCGCGTCTTTTGTGTCATTAATCATTTTAGGTAACGGATTTTTCTTCATTTCTACATACGGACCTTCGGCAATTAAATTTTTTACTCTTTGAAAATAGTCGGTTTTGTCCATAATTACTAACTTGTTCCCTTTATCTGCTTTTAGATAAAAGCAGTCCTTCGATCTAAGAGTTTTAATGATATTCCATTCTTTATTGACCGACTTCTGTTTGTGCTGCTGTAAATTCTTATCGATTTGGGTTTTACAAGCTTCTCGAATAAAGTTTTTTGGCCCTTGTTCAAAATACTTAATCGAAGTTTCGATGCTTGCAATCACCTGTTCCATAGGAATCTGACGGCTTGGCAAACAGTATTTTAACCCTTTATTTAACAAATTTATTTCTAAATCACTAAAATTCTCAGATGATTGATTGATCACTAATGTTTCTTTTATAGGAATTTTATTAGTATCCTTTTTAGGTGGACATAACTTTTTAAATTTCTTATTAAGTTTTAAGCATTTCTTTTTCAATTTATAGTCTTTAATTTCCGTAATTTTCCTATAAAAGTTACACCAATCTTCGAATTCATTGTTGTCCATGCTTTTAGTTAATTTTAAATGTAAATTATATAGTTCTAATTCTAATTTATTACGTTTACTGTACAGATATTTCATTTCTAGGTTCAACCATTTCATTTTAGCATATGAAATGACCTTATCGTTATTTCTACAATTAGTCGTTACATTTACGTTCATGAATTTAGGAAAAACTTTGTTATTTTTACACCGTTTCAGAAAATTGATATCTGTACTTATAAGTTTAATTTTAATATATAACTTATGAAATCTATTGAACTCCTTTGACCGGGAAGTCATTGTGAAAATTCTTTCAATGGAGACTGTGGTTAAATAATTACGAAAGTATATTTATCGCGAAAAATAAACATACCTCCTTGAATAGCGATAAATCTCCAATACCGTTCAGCAGTCTATTCACATTTTTATAAGTGGGTGGGGGATGTAACATCAGTAATTATAGACATGTGGGAATCCATACACGTGAAATAATACAATTACCTCCTAAACAATGGTTTTTGAATGAAGCATTCGGCTTGTTTCACGAAATGTAAATCTTGTTTCGCGTTTTGGGGAACAGATGTACCGGATGTTTTTGTTTATTAAATTATTTATCATGTTTCACCTAGAGCCTACCGTGAATTCTATACATTATTTTACTTTGCTTAACTCCTTAACCAGGACATGCCACCTATTTATAATTAACTTTTAAATTAAATACCCACAATATCCAATTATGCATAGACCCCCCCCCCCCCTTTTCACGGGAAGTGAGTCTCATTTAATATGCAAAATTACCTCCTTAGTACACCCAGAGACTACCGTGAATCCCATACATTATATTAAATAGCGCAACTCCTTAACTAGGACATGTCACCTTTTTATAATTAACTTTTAAATTATATACCTACCATATCCAATTATTCAAGACCCTTTTCACGTGAATTGAATTCTCATTTAATATCCAAAATTACCTCCTACACACCCAGAGCCTACCGTGAATTCTATACATTATATTAAATTGCTTAACCCCTTAACTAGAACATTGTCACCTATTTATAATTAACTTTTAAATTTATATACCTACAATATTTAATTATTCATAAACCCCCTGTTCACCGAAATGGTTTCTCATTTAATATAACACATTGTCACCTATTTATAATTAAATTCTAAATCATACACCTACAATATCTAATTATTTATTGACCCTTTTCACGAGGATTGTTATTCTCATTTAGTATAATACAACAAGCCGGATGTCTATTTTTTCACATATAACGCCTCTTCTTAATTTTGTCTTTCTCAGAATTGTCATGAGAGTTCGGCCTTTACGATACGACTTCTTAACCTTTTGTTAATGGAAAGTGTTTCTACATTCGGACCCAATATAGATTTTGTCACTACCTGCGTATTGGAATATAACACGTTTAAATAATAACAATTAATTTGTACATTGCACATGAAATGCTCATACATTTAATTATACTAGTGTTTTGTGGAAATATATGTGTTTCATTTAGTTTATTAGTAGGTCACCGTAGCTTTAAAATCGTTTTTAGTTGGCGCCGTATTTAGAGAAGAATTTTTGCCGTCCCTTTGTTCGATATTTTAACAGATGTTTAAGAACCTTTTCCAAAGAGACAAGTGTTTTATCTCGTAGTTTAAAATGTGCATGGTAAATTTAGTCTTTACAGGGTTGCAGTGTATAGTAGTTGTGCGTAAGCGTTTATCTTACTTTATTGTGCCCCGTGTGACTTTAATTAGTAGTTTTTACCTACTGATGATGACAACTTAGTTGTCGAAATACGTATTTAGGATACGACTATCAATTTGTGGTAAGGGGTTATATACCTTTTTAAATTATTATTTAACCACAGTCTCCATTGAAAGAATTTACACACTATATTAATAACAAAAGAACGAATAACAATATAAAACTAATTACTAACAATAAACACATTTATATATTTATGTAAGTTTACTCGACGATAATTCGGTGTTGAATATTTAATCCCTTCCTCGACGGCTTGTATATCGCGGTGAATACTCTTCTCGAGCGTTCTGCATGCATCGAGAAAACGCCAGAGGTATGACGCGCGACGCATCGTTGGATGTGTCATCACATTGCCCCCTTCTTAAAAATGAGGTTTCGTCCCGAAACATGTCATGCTTTGGTTCCCTCAAACGATGGCGAAATCGACAGGTAGGGCCTTTGTTACATTGTGACGTCATATCGAAATAACAGTCCACGGTCTTATCTTGCCTGGATGTACAGGAATATTCAAGCCGGTAACTGTATACCAGAATTTCCATACCCGTATGTTGGAATATTACTTCTAACATGCTCCTTACAATTCTCCAGTCCAGGCGATCCAATCCACAACCCAATTTTGGAACTGCTAATTTCAGAATGTCTTGTAACATTTGTTGGCGTAAGTGGGCCAGAAATATGAGCTGTTCTTCATTTGTTATTTGGAGACTCTTCCCAATTGCTGGTCCCTGCTGCCTTAATTTTTCGATTCTGACAAATCTCTCTTTAAATTCCCTGACAATTCCTTTCGCCATTCGCAGGTATCGGGCTACGCAATGAGCAAGCGCGTAGTCTGGCGGCACCATAAACAAATCATGCTCTTTCGCGATGGTTACCCCAAATCGAGCTTTTCTCGAACCAGAATACTCTCCCATAAAGTCTTCGGAGGTTAGTTCCTGGTATTGGCTAACCAATCGGCGCAAGTCAGCGGCTTCGTCATTATTGTCTCCAGAGTATGGGGCTAACCGATTAAAATGTACGACTCTTGGCTTAGTGTGAGGTGTTCGCCTGATGCGGTATATTACATCGTTAATCCGCTTCAACACCTCGTATGACCCCTCCCAATTCTTTTGAAGTTTTGGAGATAGGCCCCGTCGACGTTGTGGATTATATAACCAAACCCGGTCGGCTTCATGGTAACCACTCTTCTCGGCGTTGATGTCGTAGCTCTCCTTCATTCTGTCACTAGCATCTTGGATATTATGTCTGACTTGTTCATGGATATTATCTAGTCGTCATCTGAGCGTGCTGATATAATCTTCTCCGGCAAGATCTTCACCAGGCTTGCTCCCAAACTTTAAATCACAGGGCAATCGGAGTTCCCTCCCGAATAGCACGTTTGCTGGTGATTGGGCAGTTGTCTCTTGAACAGAGGCCCGATACGCCATAGGAATAATGGTAAATGTTCGTCCCAATCTCTCTGGTGTTCGGAGACCACTTTGGATAAGTGTCTGATCATGGTCTGGTTCATTCGCTCTACCATCCCATCTGATTGTGGATGCGAGGGAGTTGTTCTCGTCTTCCGTATGCCCAAAAGTCCACACATCTTTTCGAATAGACTGGACTCGAAATTTCGCCTTTGATCGGAATGAAGTTCCAAAGGTACACAGAAACGGCTGACGAACCCCTTCACAATCACATCTGCTACAGTTCCAGCTTCTTGATTTGGTAGAGCATATGCTTCAACCCATTTGGTAAAATAATCTATGGCTACTGTTATGCATTTATTTCCTTTGTCGCTTTCTGGAAAAGGGCGGGCGGCATCTATGGCGATCCTTTCAAATGGGCTTTCTACATTGTATTGGCGCATGGATGCACGTCGACGTCTCTGGGGACCATTGCTTCCGGCGCAATTGGCACACTTTCGGCACCATTCTTTCACATCTCGTGAACAATTCATCCAGTAAAATCTCTGGCGTACCTTCTCTAGTGTCTTATGGACTCCAAAATGTCCTCCAGAAGCCCCATTGTGAAGTTCTCGCAATACCTCTAATATTCTTTTCTTGGGAACAACCATTTGCTTCTTCCGCTCGCTTCCATCGTGATTTTCGACCTCACGTCTCAGCAGATCGTCTTCCATGGTTAAGGAATCCCATTGTGCCCAGTATGACTTCAATTCTCGTGAATGAGGAGCAATTTCTTGCCAAGCCGGTCTTTGCCCATTTCTCTTCCAAGCCCTGAAGACTGTAAGATCCGGATCAGCTTCTTGATCTGCGCGCAAATTGTCAGGTTTCTATTGGTCATCAACCACAGTGGTTCGAAGAGCGGTGGGCGATTTGTCTTCGATTCGGTTGCAATGTCGATAGTCTTCTGGACAGGGGCTTCTGGAAAGGGCAACTGCATTTTGATGTTTGAGGCCTGCTCTGTGTTCAATGTCGAAGTCATACTCCTGTAGCCTCTCAATCCATCTAGCTACTTGACCCTCGGGATTCTTAAATTGTAAGAGCCACTTTAAGGCGGCATGATCTGTGCGGTTCAGGAACTTCTGCCCATACAGGTACTTGTAAAAATGCTCAATTGTATTAACTACTTCCAATAGTTCTCTCCTGGTTACGCAGTAGTTCCTCTCCAGTTTGGACAGGGTCTTGCTGAAGTATCCAATGACCTTTTCTTGTCCATCTTGGATTTGGGATAGCACATCACCAATCCCGACGTTACTGGAATCTGTATCCAGAACAAACTTCCCAGGTGGCAGTGGATAGTTTAAAACAGGTGCACTGATCAAAGCTCGTTTTAACAACTCAAAGGACGCTTGGCATTCGTTGTTCCACATGAATGCTCGATTTTCTGTTATGCGGGTAAGTGGTTTTGCAATGTTAGGGAATCCAGGAACGTAGAGTCGATAATACGTGCATAATCCCAAGAAGCTTCTTTGCTGATGTTTGTCTTTGGGTACAGGCCATTTCTCCACAGCTTTTACTTTTTCTGGATCCACAGCAACTTCTTTTCCGGAAACCACATGTCCAAGGTAATTTACCTCCTTGCGGAAAAGGTGACATATCTTTGGACTTAATCTCAGGTTGGCATCTCGTAACCTCTGTAATACTACTTCCAAATTTTTCATGTGATCTTCAAAGGTCTTCCCTACCACAATCACATCATCGAGATATACCAGGCAGGTATTCCAAGACAGTCCCCCCAGTACGGTGTCCATGAGTCGCTCAAAAGTAGCTGGGGCGCTACACAGTCCAAATGGCATGATTGTAAACTGCCAGAGTCCTGTACCTAAACTGAAGGCAGTCTTCTCTTTGTCATTGGAGTCCATTCCCACTTGCCAATAACGGATCTTCAAAAGTCAAGAGTGGAAAACCTTTTTATTGCTGCCAAGGTGTCTAGCGTATCGTCTATTCTTGGGAGAGGATAGCTGTCCTTTTTGGTCACACTATTCAAACGACGATAGTCTACACAGGCTCTGGTAGATCCATCCTTCTTCCTGACAAGGACCACTGGTGAAGCCCATGGACTATTCGACGGTTCAATTACTCCATGGCTTTCCATACCTTGTATAATCCGCTTGGCTTCCTTTCGCTTTGCCAGTGGTAACCTTCTCGGTCCTTGTCGTATTGGACTTGTATCGCCGGTATTTATTTTATGCATTACAATATTGGTTCTTCCTTTCGTACCAGTTTCAGTTTCAAAGACGTCTTCATAATGTTTGATTAGATCCTTAACTTGGGATTGCTCTTTCTTGCTCAATCCTTGACAGGCCGAGTCGATTATCTTGGACAATTTCTCAGGAACCTGCACGAATCCATTCTTCTTCGTCTCTACACGACGGCCGACACTGGCGAACACCACCCCAAAATAGTACCCTTCTTCAATGAAACAGGGTAATAGTTCACATTCATTACCATTATCGGTACAGTCTTCTGAGTCTTAACCAGCATTTTGGGAACTACTATTCCTCGGCCCACCTCGTCATCATCAGCCTTTGGTTCCAACATTCTAACATTTCCGTTCAAATAATCACCTTCCATACACGCCGTCAAAAATGTCTCACTTCTTGCATCCAGAACAACATACTCTGCTGTAATTACTTGTACATTCCCACAATGTTTCCCATGAAGAAACAATTCCTCATTATTTATTTTTAAAGTGCCTTCTTTCATGTTTAACTGAAAGTCGTAGGTGTTCATAATGTCTAATGCCAAGACTATTTCTTCTTCTATGTCGGCTACGAGAACGCGATGTCGGATTGATGTTGGTCCTATGATAAAATTAACATCTACTTCACCTGCCACAGAAGCTGCTTCTCCAGTAGCTGTCGTAAGTCTCTTTTTGCTAGAAAGTAATTCTTTATTCCTGGAAATCAAATCGGGCCGCACGATGGTTTTCGTCGATCCAGTATCTAGCAAGCAAGCATAGGGTCTTTCTTTCCATAATAGCGTCCATATACAGGCCATTGGTTTGATGTTGGAAGGATGCGACTTGGCCAAGCGTCCTTGGGGCTTCCTGATGCTGGATAGATGATTGCCCCCGCTCATCGACCGGCTTTAGTTTTCCTGCTGCTCAGACGATGCTTTCTTGGCCACCTTACCACATTTACTCCGAACGTGACCAATCTCTCCACAATTCCAGTATCGCAGTACTCTTTTATTTGGTTTGATCTGGTTTAGAACTCTACTAACCACCTGCTCCATAAACTCCTCATTTTCCTGTTTGTCAACAGTGCAGACACGAGCATAGTTCCGAGAGGCTTGTTTTGCAGTCTCAAACTCAAGCGCGTGCCCCAAAGCATCGATCAAGGTTTTCGGTCGTGCCAACCTTAATGCTTGCTCAATATCCTGGAGACCATCTATGAACGTCTGGACAGCTAGGTGTTCCATGAAATTATCTGGCGCCATCGGATATGCAAGTCGAACTAGACGAGCTATATCTGCCTCAAATTCCTGAAGATTCTCGCCTTTCTTCTGTGATCGATTCTTCAGTTGGGTATTGTATACTTGCTCCAAATGCGCATGGCCATATCTCATCTCCAAGCGTTTAATGAGTTGAGAATAATCTTTACGTTTTCCAGGAGGCGATGTCTGCAAAATATCACTAGCATCACCCCTCAATGCTATGATTAAAGCAGTCGCCTTCTCGACAGAAGACCATGCGTTTGCTTCTGCGGCCGCTTCGAATTGTGTCAGGTAAGTTGTCCATGACGTCTTCCCATCTAAGGTTGGTGGCTTGATTCTGGTTTTCGAAATAGCCACAAGTTCTTCTTTTATTTCGATGGGCCGTGGTATAACTTCTTCGTTGACCTGCTTGGGATTAGAATGACTCGTGGTAGCGGCTAATTTCATCTGAGTCATTATTAGAGTGGACCAATCCGGAGCGATATTGGTAAATATTTCATATAAAAGCCGAAAAACTTCACTAATTTATCAATTAATATATACATATATATATATTAAAAATAATAGACTTTTTATTGGTTTAGCGACCTTTTATTGAATTATGATGTTTTATTCTACGACGTTTCGACTTTTATTATTTTTCAGTCTTTTTCAAGTATCGTTTCTTTTGGTTTTCAAAATCACGCATTCTGTGTAACATGTGTGTCGGGTACCCGACACACATGTTACACAGAATGCGTGTCGGGTACCCGACACACATGTTACACAGAATGCGTGATTTTGAAAACCAAAAGAAACGATACTTGAAAAAGACTGAAAAATAATAAAAGTCGAAACGTCGTAGAATAAAACATCATAATTCAATAAAAGGTCGCTAAACCAATAAAAAGTCTATTATTTTTAATATTAAGACACGGCCAATAAAATAAATAAGAAAAATAAAATTCTTATAAACACTAAACATATATATATATATATATATATATAAGTGTTTAGATAATTTCTTAGCCGTTCATCAAATATAACAATTGATAAATTATTGGAGTTTTTCGGCTTTTATATGAAATATTTACAAATATCAAATTAGAATGTATGTAATTGCAGAGTAAGTGTAAGTAAACATTGCTGTCTACAAATTACAAAGCAAATCATACGAAATTTTTTTATTTGAAAAATATGGTCTACGTTGGGACTCGAACCCAAGTCTACAGCTATCCGGGCTGTCGCTTTTACCACTAAGCCACAATAGACCCAGGTTCAAGCTATTTAGAAATTGCACTGCAATTACATACATTCTAATTTGATATTTGTAAATATTTCATATAAAAGCCGAAAAACTCCAATAATTTATCAATTGTGATATAAATATATATATATATATATATATATATATATATATATATATATATAAATATAGTATTTTCGTGACCTTGGTATGATAAGGTAAACTTAATTAGTCGGCGATTAAAGGTCTGGTTATTACTTCAAAGTGTATATATTTAAAATAATCCTACATGTTTCGGCAATGATGCCTTTGTCAAGGATATAAAAAATATAAATGACAGAATATAAATGTCAAGTAATTGAGTTGCTATGGTTTAAATTATTCAAAGATACATTCAAATAGTAATAATAAATCATGCCTTAGTATTCCAAAAAATAGATAGCAAGGTGAGAACAGATGTGTTGTTCGCTGCTAGCAGCTTGTGTCTTTTTCTGGGTATGAATTTGTGTGTTGGTTGCTGCTGGCAGCTTGCGTGTCTTTGGGTGTGTGATTTTGTGTTTGTGTAAGAGCGTAAGTATAGGGTTTTGTATGATGGTGCGCTCGTGCGTGTGTTAAGTGACCGGTCACGTAAATTAGAGAGATCGGATAACCAGCCGGTGCGTAGGGCCGCCAACCCTTTCCCGACAACTTCTTTACTTTTCCGTGCAGTACTTCGACGGCCCGACACCCGCCCCAACGAGGCAAGGCGCAGACCAGCGAAGCGCACCCTGCGCGGGGTCGCTCATCGCAACCGAGGGAACACTCTTAGTGGCTACCTCGGTGATCGACGGTCACACAATGTGCCATCTTAAGACGCTCCACGGGCGCATACGTAATAATAACTCATGTCTTGCCTTTTCTCGTTTTCGTTTTTCGTTTTGTGCTGATGTGCTGATGTGGTCCTCTACTGGGTTGTAGCCTAGCATATGCGCTACAAAACTCTAGGGGGCTCTGCCCGATGGGCGGTCAGGTGCCATTCCGCCTTTCCAGCATGAGTGAGGAACCAAGCTACGCGGCGCAAACCTCGGCGCCGTGCATTGCACACACCACTAGGACCGGTCCTGGGCGGCAACCTGGCTAGGCTGCCGTTAACAGCACACACACGTTCGACGTGTGTGCATTGCCCCCGCTTTTGCGATAAACGTTAAGATGGCACATTGTGTGACCGTCGTTCACCGAGGTAGCCACTAAGAGTGTTCCCTCGGTTGCGATGAGCGACCCCGTGCAGGGTGCGCTTCGCTGGTCTGCGCCTTGCCTCGTTGGGGCGGGGGTCGGGCCGTCGAAGTACTGCACGGAAAAGTAAAGAAGTTGTCGGGAAAGGGTTGGCGGCCCTGCGCACCGGCTGGTTATCCGATCTCTCTAATTTACGTGACCGGTCACTTAACACACGCACGAGCGCACCATCATACAAAACCCTATACTTACGCTCTTACACAAACACAAAATCACACACCCAAAGACACGCAAGCTGCCAGCAGCAACCAACACACAAATTCATACCCAGAAAAAGACACAAGCTGCTAGCAGCGAACAACACATCTGTTCTCACCTTGCTATCTATTTTTTGGAATACTAAGGCATGATTTATTATTACTATTTGAATGCATCTTTGAATAATTTAAACCATAGCAACTCAATTACTTGACATTTATATTCTGTCATTTATATTTTTTATATCCTTGACAAAGGCATCATTGCCGAAACATGTAGGATTATTTTAAATATATACACTTTGAAGTAATAACCAGACCTTTAATCGCCGACTAATTAAGTTTACCTTATATATATATATATATATATATATATATATATATATATATATAAATTGATAAATTATTGGAGTTTTTCGGCTTTTATAAGAAATATTTACCAATATCGCTCCGGATTAGTCCACTCTAGTCATTATTGCCTCTAAAAGTTTAGAATATTCTCTCCAATTTTCTCCTCTACAGCTATGAAAACCTCTTCCGAAGCTTCTAGAATTTTGTAGTAATTTCCTTTCCAGATTTTTCTCGAGGATTCTAGCGGTTTCTGGGTTTCTTTGTTCCATTTGTTGCATTTAAGTTTGTGAATCTATTAGATGTTGCTCCAAGGTTTGCGAATTGTCTATTAGTCGTTGTTCCAAACTTATAACACTGCCCAAATTCTTCTGCTCCATTTGTTGCATTTGAATTTGCGCATTTTCTATTAATCGTTGTGCCATATTTTTCGCATTAACCAGATTCTTCTGCTGCATTTGAGTTTGTGAATCTATTAGACGCTGTTCCAAGGTTTTCACATAGTCCAGATTCTTTTGCGCCATTTGAGTTTGTGAATCTATTAGACGCTGTTCCAAGGTTTGCGAATTGTCTATCAGCCGTTGTTCCATTTTCATCAACAGCGAATTCACGTCAGCATCTCCTCCTGGAACTTGGAAGACATAATTCTCTGGATCCTCGCCTTCTTGGATCAACACATTTCGAAGCCGTTGCTGGAGAATTGCTTTTTTGCCGGCTGTATCCTCATCTCTCTTCTCTAATTCTCGTTTTAAATCAGTCACTTTTAATTCCGTCAGTTTCATTCTATTAGCTATGATGATATTTAAAATAACGTCTTTTCGCACTGTATAATTATTTAAACGAATACTTAATTAATACTTAATTGTCCACTTAGTCCGTTATTTATTAATTAACTCACACTGAACACCACTGTAAAGTTTGTCTTTTCGGGTTCTTAAATAAAACTAACGGTAACGTAGACACACATTATATTAATAATAAAAACGTATAACAATTTAAAACTAATAGATTGAACTAGATACTTGATAGAATTAATTATTAATTACTAACAATAAGCAACATTTATGTATTTATATTTATGTAAGTTCACTCGGCCAAGATTTGGTATCGAATTAATTCAAATTCCTTCCTCGACGGCTTGTATATCAGCCACCGAGCCTCTCGTGTTTTCTTTAGTCTCGATCTTTCCGTTTCTAGATTCAACAGTTGAAAGTTCTAAAACTTGTCGTAAACGTTAATATTTATGTGTCAAGTGAAACCGTGTATTAATAAGTGTCAAATATCAAATAATTTCGCGTCTTTCTTGCTATCGGGTGTCCGTTTAATACTGAAGCTGTCAAATTTTGGAAATTTCTTTGCTTTGTATTTGCCATACTGAGAATTATAGTTATTGTCAA
Source organism: Melolontha melolontha (assembly GCA_935421215.2). Classification (NCBI taxonomy): domain Eukaryota; kingdom Metazoa; phylum Arthropoda; class Insecta; order Coleoptera; family Scarabaeidae; genus Melolontha; species Melolontha melolontha. The sequence continues at coordinate 2,281,827 of OW285243.1, forward strand.
TTGATGTTTAACATCTTTTGCCATAGTCGTACATGCCTCTTTTCCGTTAGCTATTATTGTTCACATTTTTTGTTTAGAACGCAGCGCAATCTATCCCATTTTCTTAAATAATTGTAATTAGTAAATTTTGGGAACAAACATTTCGAAAAGTAAGGGTATTGTGTTTGATTTTATCAATTTTTATATTTACGTCAAAAGTGTTTGCCGTATAGGACGCTAATGTTAATTGTTGAGGGAACTTAACCAGAATTTGACACACACTGTCAGTTTGAGTATTAAACGGACACCCAATATAAATTATTTGATATCATTAAACATTCTACTTTTCGATTTAATTCATAATATTTTTCAATACTTTTGTAATTTCGAAGATATTTAACTTGTTTGATAGAATTAATTGTATAGATATTTATTATTAAAGCACTGTATGATTTTAATTTGTTAAGGTAGGAAACCGCATATTTTTATACATGCGCATAGTAAAATAATGTACATTGGAAGGTTAAGCATATTGTTTCTTCCTCCTGGTTTGAAGGAAGTTCGGTATGTATCGACCGAAGTATGAGTTGAAATAATGCAATAGTTTTTGAATAACACTAATTTATTTACAAATTTAGTCTTGGAGTTCCGTTAACTTAATAACAATGCAGTATCTGGTCTTAATACTAAAGACCGAGAAAACTGGCTAATAAATAATATTTGCTCCTATTTAGATCACTGAGATCTTAGTAGGAACTGTTAGTTAGATCACTGAGACCTAAGCTAGAACTGTAGTTAACTCGAAGAGATCGTACTTGGAACTGTAGTGAGCTCTAAGAGATGTTGTTTGGAACTGTTTCTTCATTTACTTATTTTTCGGCAAGAAAGTTTTGTTCCCGCCAGTTACAAGAGAGGGAGAAAACAATGAAATTGAGTATACGGAAATTTCCATGCAACAATTTTTACCTTCCTTCCAAGAAAAGCATATGCTGTAGTTTCCAACGTCATAAATGAATTAAAATAAACAATATACGCCAGAAACCCTTAATTATAGAAAATAAAATAAATATAGAAAATATTATAACTCTTAAAATAATAAATATACAATACACAGGAAGTGCGTTAGAGATAACATAATAGTTCGCAGAATCGCATCGGACCAAAACTATTCATAATATAATACTTTATCTATAACAGAAAATATGTACAATAAAACTTATTCTATTACACAAATACATTTACAATTTCTAAATGGATGGGTTAACCAGAGGGTTGTGCCTGTAATAAAATAAATAGTTTTAAGACTGTAGAAAACAAGACAATGAATAAAGAAATGTAATCCCTGACTAGGCCTAAGGTAATTGACAGCATTAAATATATCTGAACTCCAAGAACCTTTTCTATATACATTATATAGTATTTACAATTTAAAACTAGGATTAAATACATTAACATAAATATACCTACATCTAATTGAAACTAAAAATACAAAATTAAATCTATTTTGTCCGAACATGCCGCCCACTTTGAAAGAGTCTCCTTTCAAGAAAAATATAATGATTGCGTTCAAGAATTGACACCTTCGTTCGATATAGGAAGCACGCACAACTTTGTCGTCGGTCTCTGGAACACACCACGCACCGTCTTTACAATAGCTGTGCGAACTATACCGTCGACTCCGGGGAACACTTGTATCACTCTGCCTAATAACCATTGTCCAGGGGGAACATTTTCTTCCTTTATGATAACAAGAATCCCGGGTATTAAATTGAGATTACCCATACGGTTCCACTTGGTTCTTGCTTGTAACTCGTTCAAATATTCTTTACACCATCGCTTCCAAAAGTGCTCGCGAAGACGCTGAATGTATTGCCAACGAGACAACGTGTTTACCTTTAGATGTTCCACACTTGGCTCAGCTAATGAGGTTATTATGTCTCCAGTTAAAAAATGTGTAGGGGTTAGGAATGAAAGATCATTAGGGTCATTGGAAATAGGATTTATGGATCGGGAATTAAAGATGCCTTCTATCTGAACTAATAAAGTATACATTTCCTCGTAGTTTAAGGAAGTTTTTACGATAATACGAGAAAGATGTGATTTTAACTGAATTTACGGCAGCCTCCCACAAACCTCCGAAGTGAGGAGATCTTGGTGGTATAAAATGCCAATTTATATCATCACTTGCTAAACATTCGCTAGATTTCAACGGGCCATTCGTGTGATTTTTATGAATACGCGCTAGAAGATTGCTTTTGAATCGTAAACAATATGCTACTACACGCTGAAGTCTATTTAAATTAGAATATTTGGCGAACCATTCAAATTGATTACCACTTGCGTTAGCCAAGTTCACAACGCGCCTTGTTTCCAGAATGTCCTTTATTTTTTCCCTTAGCTGTGGTTTAGGCCAACAGGAGTTTTCATTCATCAGAAATGGGGGCCCTTTCCACCATAAGTTATTATCTATTAATTCAAATGGTGACACTCCTCGAGAAACTAAGTCAGCAGGGTTCTCCTTTGAATTTATATGATGCCAATCTTCTATGTTCGTTAATTCGCGTATTTCACTTACTCTATTAGCAACAAATGTCTTCCATGTCTTTGAAGTATGTTCTAACCAAGATAAGACTATGGAGGAATCAGTCCAATAGTAAAAGTTATTAATGTTAATACAGAGTGTATTTTTTACCCAATCGATTAATTGTGCTAACAATAATGCACCACATAATTCCAATCGGGGTAATGTGACGGCCTTTAAAAGTGCTACCTTAGATTTGGAACATAATATATTACACGAGATGTCATTTGATTTGTTCAAACCTCTTATATACACACAGGCTACATAAGCTTTCTCGCTTGCGTCGCAAAAACCATGTATTTCAAAGTAATTTATATTATTTATTTTGATTACGCAGCGTGGTATTTTTATGAAATTGATGCTCTCTGCTTCATCCATATAAGTGTTCCAAGCGCTTTGCAAATTAAAGGGAAGTGATTCGTCCCAATTTAACTTTAACTGCCAGATTTGTTGCATTAAAATCTTGGCCTTTATTATAACAGGACTAACAAGGCCTAAGGGATCAAATACTTTTGAAATGTGCGATAATACCGTTCTTTTTGTCATTAACTTTCGATTTGATACATGAAATGAATATTGTAAAGTATCCGCATTGGGTTTCCACTGCAAACCTAGCGTCCCTATGCCGTCATTTTTGTTGAAATCAAGAACCATATTATCACAAGAGTTGTTTGGTATGTTACTTAATATTTCAGGTGCGTTCGATGCCCACTTGCGTAGTTCAAATTTACCTTTTGGCAAAATACTTATAACCTCATCTCTAATTTGTAAAAGTTCTTTTATACTGTCTGCCCGAGTTAACATATCGTCCATATAAAAATCTCTTAAAATTATTTCTGCACCTTACTGTTTGTTAGAAAATTCCTCGTTTGCCAGTTGCTGTAAACACCTAACTGCTAAATAAGAATCCGGCCCCGTACCATATGTAACTGTTGTTAATTCAAAAGTTTGAATTTGACTACCCTCGTTTTCATGCCATAAAATTCGATGGTACGGCATGCACTCTACTTTTAAACAAACCTGATTGTACATTTTTGCAATGTCTGCAGTACAAACATATCTATGTATACGAAATCTGCATACAATGTCAAATAAATCTTGTTGTAGCTTAGGACCAGTATCTGATGGCGCCGACGCGTTAAAAACAACTCTTAACTTAGTTGTTGGGCTATTTTCTTTTCTGACCGTGTGATGTGGCATATAAAAATGGTTAATCGTCGGACCTTGTTTATCTAACTTGTTAATACGTCTCATATGACCTAATTCTATGTATTCTTTTATAAAATTCGCCTAATCTACTTTAAGATCGGGGCTTTTTGCGAACCTTCTTTCTAATGAATAAAATCGTTTGAGAGAGAGATCCCGTGAATTACCTAGTGACAAGTTGTTATTTCGAAATGGCAATGATACAACAAAGCGACTATCGTCATTTCGTGTAGTTGTATTAATAAAATGAGTTTCACACAGCTTTTCTTCAGGCGAATATACCTGAGACTTGTGTGTGTTTTCCAATTCCCAAAATTTCTTTATGTTTTCGTTTAAATCATTTAAAATCGAAATATTACAAATTGCTGTTGATTGTGAGGATGAATTTGAAGGAGGTCTGCCCGAAACCAACCAACCTAGCAGCGTTTTTTGTAAATATGGCTGATCTTTTCCCAAATTAATCTGTCCGACACATAATAATTTATAAAATAATTCTGCTCCTAGTAACATATCTATATTTTTAGATACATGAAATTCTGGGTCCGCTAATTTTACATTTTTCGGAATCTTAATATATTCTCTTGCTAAGGAAATTAGTGGAATACGTTCAGATATTTTATCTAACACCATTGAACTGTAGATACTACTGGAACGAGCACGTAAATAAAGAAATTGTCGGGTTGCCGGTCCTCTGTGTTGGAAGGGTGTGGTTGCTGCGTAAGGGTAACCGTTCTCTGTCTGTTGCGTGGGAGTATATGGTGTGTCGGTTTGTCGTGAGAAGTTTTATTAAATTAATAAACATTTAAAATTAAAAAAATGGTGCAGTATTGTTGTGCATATGGTTGTAATAATCAGTGGACACCCAATGGAAAAATTAACTTTCATAGGTAAGCCATGTTTATGGAAATAATCAACTTAATTTAACCTCTCTACAAACATAATTGTAAATAAGTTGGTTGAAATCATAATTGAAATGAATGTGATGAAAAAAAAACTATAACATTAATATTTAATTTGTAACAAAATTATATACATAGACTTTATCAATATTTGACTTTTGCTTTAGACATATTATATTTTTAGATTTCCAATGAAACAGCCAGAGATAGTAAAATTATGGGTACAGGCAATTCGTAGAGAGAATTTCACTCCAAAGAGCACGACAGTTGTATGCAGTGATCATTTTACTGCAGATAGTTATCGGGAATCTTCTATGAATAAGAATCTTTTAAAAAAGGATGCTGTTCCATCAATGTTTAGTTTTAATAAAAATGTGAACAAGTATGTCTCGAGAAGACCACTACAAAAACACAACTTAAATAAAGAAAGAGACAGTAGCGAAGTAAGTTAATTATTATTTTATGCAAATGTTCAATGTAAAAATAACTATAATTATATTTGTAGCTTGCAACAAAGATGGAAGTGGATAAAGTACCAAGCATTGTAAGAGATGCGAGCACTCAAACTTCTCATAGGAAAGTAAAACGATCTAAACATGAGATTTGTAGTAGCCGAAAAATAAAAATACTTCAACAAAGATTGAAACGAAGAGACAATTCTTTAAGAAATTTGAAAGACTTAACTAAATATCTTAAAACCCAAAAAGAAACACATTTACAGGATATCCTAAGTCAATATTTTGATGGATTTTCATTGGAATTATTTCACAGTGTCTCAAAAAATTCAAAAATGATTTCTACGCAGCGATGGTATAGTGATGAGATGAAGCGGTTTGCTTTAACTTTATATTTTTATTCTCCAAAAGCATACAATTACGCCCGTAATAATATTCCTCTACCACACAGTTCAATGCTGAGGAAATGGTTATCATCTCGAAATTGTGATGTTGGTATTTTATCAGAAGTAATGGGATTTCTTAAGGTTGAAGTACTTAACAAGGAATATTTAAGGGATGTGGTATTAATATTTGATTCTATGGCAATTAGATCACAAGTCACATATGATACAAGTTCTGATTAGCCTGTTGGGTATGTAGATTTGGGCGGTATCTCCAATACAGATAGTGAAGAGCTAGCTACAGAAGCATTGGTATTCCAAATAGTGTCTTATAAATATAAATTTAAGTGTCCCGTGGCATACTTTTTTATCAATAAGATAACAGGTGACTTACAAAGTCGGTTGATATTAATGATAATTGAAAGGCTATATCAGATAGGTATAGTTGTACGATCAATTACATGTGATGGCTGTCACAGTAATACGAAGACAATGCAGCAATTGGGATGTAACTTACATAGCGGCAGTCTGTTGCCACACTTTAAACACCGACAGAATAACAGCAATTTATATTTTATTTTAGATGCATGTCACATGTTGAAGTTATGCAGGAATGCATTTGCTGAAACGTCAATGTCATTAGACATGGGACAAATATCGTTTAAAAATGTTGAAGAACTACACAAATTTCAAGAGAAGGAAGATTTAAAATTAGCCAATTCATTATCTGGCCCCCATGTTAATTTTATGCAGAAAAAAATGAATATTAGGTTGGCAGCACAAACGATTAGTAGCAGTGTTGCTAATGCCATAGATTTTTTAAGAAATTCTGGATATGAAAGTTTTAGGGGCAGTGAGGCAACAACTGAATTTATAAGATTTTTGGATAGAATATTCGACGTCATGAATTCTAGAACATTATTTGCAAAAGGTTATAAGGCACCTTTATCTTTAAATAATGAGAACTATTGGCTAAATATATTCTCTGAAACTGAAAATTATATTAAACAGTTAAAGATTGGAGATATTGATCTTCTGAGCCATGCTAGAAAAACTTTTGCATTGGGTTTCCTAGTTAATATGCACAACTTTAAAAAATTAGCATTTGATCTTCTGAAGGACACCAACCGTCCGCTAACATATTTTTTCACGTACAAGTGCTCTCAAGATCACAATTGTCAGCAATTTCGTTGGACTTTGAGAAAACTATTATTCCGTAATAGTGTTGAAGCTAGTGTCACTAGTAACTGCATAAGTACAGATTCTGAAACATGCTCTATTTTTGAGTTTCGCAGTTCAAAACGTTGTCAGAGGGAACAAGTGGACAGTAGTCAAGAAATACCTACAATTGTTTTGGATTTAGTTGCAGCTGTTGATAATGCGAATCTTTCCTTCTTTCAAGAAAATGTGTTGTTTATATTGGAGGTTTTGTGATAAGACAACTACTGAACAAAGATTTGTGTGATTTCTGCAAAAAAATTGTCCTTGTTCAATATACGAAAGACCATACATATTGCAGTGGAATGTGCTTTTGATTGCTTATTAATTAATCTTTTATTCACACTACAACTTATGATGCCGGCTGTACAGTCTAGTAGATTCCCATCTCACGGATCGTTCTTCTCAGAATAGGTCCAGGTTATGTTAGAAGTAAAACAATAAATGTCAATAAAAGTCACGATTAGCTAATTTATAATTTTTAATAAAAAAATTAAAAAAAAATCCCTTTACCGAATGTATAGGGTGCTAAAGCAACATTAACAGTAGCAATAGGAGGAAACACTCTTTGTGAATAATGACTCGCACACAGAGAAAAACCCCCTGTGACTCTCGAACAAATATAAAACTAATAAATACTGGAGAAATTTGTCAAGTTTGACCTCTACTTTACCCCTACAATCAAATGTCAAAAACAACAAAGTTTTCAAAACCCGCGTAAATTGGATTTCAGTCATGCGCAAAATAACACGACAAGGTCAACCCACAACAAAAAAAATCCAACCTGGATTTAAAACGTTCTAGACTATTATCTTTAAGAAAAAACTCCACTACAAAAAAAAAAACATGACAATTTTCTCTAATACTCATATACGATTTTAAATATCAAAATTATTACAAATTATACATAAAATATAATAATAAAATAAACGTAGTATCAATTATATAAATTAAATATTTTTATCAAACTTACATAGATCTATGCACTGATAACACAAAAAAAAAACTACGTGAGAGATATCATACTTATTAGATCGAACCAAAATCACAAAATCTCGCAAAAATCGAAGTAACATTACATGCACCTGAATAAAATGCATAAACAAAAATAAAACCCGATTTTACTAAAACAGAGAATAAAAATGAATTTCTTATCCTCTAACAACCCGGTCACTTTAGAAGTTAAGATATCTCTGCCAAATGAAGTTCCAACATCCGCACGGATATCCCCACCAACTATAAAATCAAAAATATACAGAAAAATATACATCTTATTACAATATGATATCCGGAGTAGCGGCAGCTTTAAACATCTGACCAACCTAAATATACGAGGATGGATCAAAATTTCAAACATAATAAAATTCATCACTTAAAATTAAATATATTTATAACGATCCCCGTCTGAAATAAAATAAACATCAAAAATGAAATAGATAAGTTTAATCAATGTACTACAGAAAAAAGTTTAATATATAGTTCAATTATTTTCCTTTCTTGTCCATGGAAAAATCCATGACAATATGTTGCAGATTTTCAAAAATGTTCGTCTTTCACTAATTTTGTTTCTAATGGAAATCTCCTTAACCCATCACCTGCTGTTTTTGAAATTATTAAGTATACAGACAGAGTGTTTCGCTTATTGAATACATTGGGAGCAATGAGAGAAGCTAATATAAGGCAAAAACTTGTAATGGCTGTGGTGCAATATTTTGCTCCTAAGATTACAACATTATTTCAACTGCAACATCCTATTGTAGATTATGAAGAAATTCACGAACTTCAAATTATTAAATATATTTCCAACAGTTATTGCACATTAAGATTACAAACTAGTGCAAAAAAAAAGAGTTTGCCAATGTTAGGGCAGAAAGCTACTATTAGGCAAAAATTAACAAAAACAATATTATTTTATCACGTTTAATAATTTTAAATGAAAAAAATATAAATAAACTATAAAATGTTTTTTTTTAATACGTATGATATGTACATGTCATTATCTTCTTATCAGATTATTTAACCTGCATAATAATTATATTTAATATTATTTAAAAATGAATAAAAGTTGTATATTTTCTGGTTTATTATTTTATCTACTAACCATAACGACTTCCTTCTATATTTCTTATAAAACTTCACATTTAGACTAAATTTTTATCACACCTGCCCCTAATACACAAAACAGTATATGAGTAAGAGTGCGATACATATGCCTGACGCAGCGACTGTACTCTTCTAACTTGAAAGACCGGTTTTACTGCTCGGCGTTGTCGTTCCAGTAGTAGTATATAGTTCAATGTCTAACACTAAACATTCTAGGTTCGCCTTGAAGTTAGTTTGCAATGATGCTATAAAAACATTTACAAGATTATGTGCCTTTACCGCTGCATGATTAATACCAACAATAGATATTTGTATAGGTTTTTTGTGAAGGTTGAGTTTGTTCACTAAGTCTGTTGTAATTAAGTTTGACTGTGATCCAATGTCCAGCAACACCCTGCATGTGTGCTGGTTACCCTTGAAATCTGTTATATTCAATAAGGCAGTTGACAACAATACTTGTGTGTGCGCTTCAATGTTAAATGCATGATTTGAAATTGATGTGCCAACGCACGCATCAGGTGCGGATTGCCCTTGCTCCTGTTGCGGTTGATCAATTAGATTTTGCGTTTTTTGCAATAATGTATTGTGCCTTTTACCACACTTGATACAATTACTAGATGTGCAGTTACTAACAAAATGTCCGGGTCTTAAACAATGAACACATAACCTTTTTGCCTTTATTTCCTGAATTCTTTGTTACCAAGGAAGTTGCAGGTTTTTTCTATTTATTATATACATATAATATAGAAAACTGGAATTAATTTGTTATAACGGGTGATCAGAAACACTCCAAGTGTAAGTAGTCCTTGAAAATATGAAGTCATGTCTGAGATAAATTGATTTTTGACAGACAACAGTTGAAATTTAATAATTATTACAAATCAGATACTTAAGTAAAGATATACGATTTTTTGTTCAGAGCCCACTTGACTTCGAATGTTTCTGAACACCCGTTATAATAAACTAAAATCAATCCATTATTTTCCAAAAAATTTAAAAAAAACGAAATTTTATTTTAAATCGAGCTGAAACGCGCGCGCTCTTCTAACAAATACATGTGACGTCATCCGGTAGTAAACAGGATATTGTTTGAATAGTTGACATGTGTTAGACCACATTCGACATCCAAAAGTTTTTAAAAACTGTAATAGTGAAAAAGAACAATTTTATACAAAAAAAAATGGCAGAAAATAAGGCCCAATCTTACAAATATTGTGTAGTGCTCATGTGTAGTAACACAACAGTAACTAATCCCAACAAATTATCTTTTTCCGTCCCGAGACATGAAGGTATGAGAAGAAAGTGGTGTAAGCTAATGAGAAGAGATCAGTTTAAAAGCAGCCAAAGCAGACTTCATTGCTGTGAAGATCATTTTAATGTATGTAAAATAATACATACCTACTCTTCAGAAATAAATTTGTAATTTTTTTTAGTTGGAAGAGGATATGGCAAATTTCCTAGAATGTAAGATGATGAAGGCAAATCCTAGATTAAAAGTAGATGTTGTACCCCATAAATTTGAGTGCCAAAAACCCGAACCTGCACTAAGTATGGAAAGAAAATATATGGTAAAAAAACGCAGATTGGAATTACTTGAAGCGCAAGCTGAGATCTTCCCTGATACAAGAAGTAGTGAATGTTAGTCGACCACTTCCCAAAATGAAAGAGGTACATCTCCAGAACGGGATGTGGATGATATGGCAAAGAAGAAAATATTAGAGGATAAAGCTGTTCAAATAAACAGTAGACCACACTACCGAAGCAAAGCTACTACAAGTGATTTATTGATAATGAAGACTATTGGACTATCACCTATAAAGCAACAATTAAAAAATATGCAAACATCACCAATCAGGCTACATACAAAATATATATTTAGCCCTTCTAGTAGCAGTGAAAATAGCAGTTCTCCAACACATCATTCAGAAGATGATTTTAAACCTGAAACAGATGCCAGTGATGAAGAATCTATTGCTGAAAATGATTTTAAAGTTAATATTCGAAATTGCACATTATTAGCAATTGAAAAAAATCCTCGTTTAATTTTAGGGCTTCCAGATAGTAGTTACTTTTTAATCAAGGCGTTGATGGATAACATACCATCATCGTCTATAAATATATTATTGACACTAAAGAAAGTTCGGCTAAATGATTCCTTTGCAATTTTAGGTATACATTTTGGTATGTCATTAAGTAATGCTAGCAGAATTTTTAAACGAACTGTTCCCGTTATTTCAAAATATATGAAACAATTAATTTATTGGCCTGAAAAGTCACAGATATTTTATCATTTACCGATACCTTTCAGAGCCAGATATAATAATGTTGTATCCATAATTGACTGTTTTGAAATTGAAATAAAAAAAACTAGCAATGCTCTCCATCAGGCCTTGACTTAGTCGCAGTACAAAAATTGTAATACGTTGAAGTACTTAATTTCTTGTACGCCAGATGGTTTAGTAAATTATATTTCGAAAGGTTATGGTGGTCGTGCTACTGATGCAATAATAGTGGAAGACTGTCAATATTTAAACCAGTTATCATCTGGATCAGATGTAATGGCTGACAGAGGATTTAAAAATATTTCACACCTTTTAAAACAAAAGGGTTATCAGCTTATTCAACCTCCATCTGTTTCTGCCTCAGAGCAAAGTTCAAAAGAAGATGTTAAAGCTTCAAAGAGAATTGCTGCATTAAGAATACATGTTGAACATGTTATTGGAAGATTGAGGGAATTTAGTATGCTGCAGCCACATGTGCGTGTAGATAATCATTTAATCCAAGATTTAGACAATATTATTAAAATGGCTTGCGGTGTTATAAACTTACAAGATCACCTTATCAAGATCCAAATTTAAAAAATATATGAATAAATGTTCATTATTGTGAAGGACTACCGCGTGATTCTCTCTACTCTATTAAAATCGATATTTAATTTATCCATAAGGAAAACTTATTTTCCCAAAAGGTGGAGGAGAGCTAGAGTTTGTCCTGTTTATAAGAAGGGTGACAGAAACAATATCAAGAATTATAGACCTATTTCCATTCTGTGTAATTTTTCGAAGGTTTTTGAGCAGATCATATACGACACCATTTTCAGAAATGTAAATGTTAAAATATCGGATGCACAGCATGGTTTTGTACGACGTCGGTCTACTGTTACGAATTTGTTGAATATTACGCAGGATTTAAGTAACTGCTTGGATGGCGGGGGACAGACTGATGTTATATATACAGATTTTTCTAAGGCCTTCGACACCATTGATCATGGCTTGTTGTTGAGGAAACTAGATATGGTGGGATTTGATGTGCCTTTTCTTACATTTATGCAGTCTTACTTGGATGGCAGGGTCAACTATGTCTACTACAATGGATATAAGTCCTTTGAATTCGTATCGACGTCTGGTGTATCGCAGGGTTCAAAGCTTGGACCGCTTCTATTCGTGATTTTTATCAATGATCTCTTCGATGGACTTACGTGCTCGCATCTTTCCTATGCCGATGATGTAAAAGTCTATGCGGTAGTTAATACTCATCAGGATGCTTTGCGGCTGCAGGGGGACGTTGATGCGATCGTTCGTTGTTGTGGAGATAATCTATTGCACCTGAATATTGCCAAGTGTTCTGTGGTGCGTTATACAAGGAGAAGGAATCCAGTGATGTTCAATTATAGTGTACGGGGTGAGGTGCTTGGGGCTGCTACTACGATCAGGGACCTTGGTGTGTTGTTTGATGACCAACTTTCCTTTTCTGAGCATATTACTGCTACTTGTCGGTCACTACTTGGCTTGCTGGGTTTTGTAATGCGGAGTTCTAAGTATTTCACTGATCCTGGCGTAATAAAGACTCTATTAGAATCTTAGCAGAGTTTTAATATGTTTTTACCGGTACTGTGTGTAAAATAAAACGTTTTGTTACTTATCTAATATCTGTTTATTCAACATTCAACATGTACACCATTCGTACATCAAGTATAACTATATACTACCAACTACAACTTAACTGCGTTTTCTTTTGGTTGGCACACTGCCAGTAAGGAATGAGCGCGTAATTACAAAAATACTTTAACACTCCCACGAATTACATGATCATTCCTTAATTCCCTAAACTTAAGATATAACACATACATCTTTAATTTAAAAACTTATACATGTATCTTTAATTTAAAAACTTATACATGTAGTATACATGGCTTAATGCCCATCATATCTCTAAATTTATTAAATTTGAGACTTGTTAATGGTTTCGTAAATATATCGGCAATTTTATTATTTGTTTGAACATATTCAATATTTACCAAACCATCTGCAAATTTCTCTCGCACAAAGTGATAACGAATGTCAATGTGTTTAGTACGCCTGTGATATACTGGATTTTTAATTTTATCACTCGCGTTCACATCCACATCTTTTAGTAGTTGTTTTAACCACATCATTTCTCTCGTTGCTGACGAAGCTGCTACGTATTCGGCTTCGGTTGTACTGAGCGATACCATATTTTGTTTTCTGGATGACCAGGTAATCGCACCACCACACAACATGAACACATAACCACTGGTAGAACGTCTAGTATCTGGATCTCCAGCGTAGTCTGCATCCGAGTAGCCTTCCAAATCCAAGTGTTCACTCTCTGATGAATATTCAATTCCATAGTTCTTGGTTGACTTTAAGTATTGAAGTATTCTCTTCACAGCATTCCAGTGAACCCGTTTTGGATCATTTTGGAAGCGACACACTAGGTTCACAGCAAATGCAATGTCAGGTCGAGCTGTAATTGCAGCAAAGATAAGCGACCCAACTGCCTCTCTATATGGCTCACTAAGTGTTTCATTTGTAGTATCGGTTGAACTTAATACAGTATGCACATCAGTTGGCAAATTTAGTGACTTAACGTCCATAAGATTGAACTGATTTAAAATTCTGTCAATGTAAGAATTCATGTGAATAAAGATAGACTTGTCCTTTCTTTGTTCTATTTGAATTCCTGCAAAACGATTAACCTCTGTCACTATAATGTCAAATTTTCTTTTAAAATCGTCAAGAAAATTGTCCAAGCTGGCACGCACTTTAGTCATTATTAATCCATCATCAACATATAATGCTAATATTATTTTTGAATTATTCAAAGTTCCTATGTAAACACAACTGTCCACACTGCATTGTGTAAATCCATATGTTTTTAGAAAACTGTCAAACTTTTTATTCCAGCATCTGGGCGATTATTTAAGTCCATACAAAGATTTTCTTAATTTGCACACTAAATTTTCTTTTACACTTACTCTGAGGTACATCCATATTCCATATTCTTCCAAGTCACCATACAAAAACGCTGTTTTGACATCGAATTGGAGTATTTCCAAGCCATACTTAGCGGATAGGGCTAGTAGCACTCTTATTGTGTCAAATCTAATTGTTGGCGAATAGATTTCATTATAATCTACTCCTTCTGTCTGACTAAATCCTTTTGCACATAAACGAGCTTTGAATCGTTCAACACTTCCATCTGTTTTGTACTTAACTTTAAAAACCCATTTGCAACCTATTTTCTTCTTTCCTGGGGGTTGTGGCATCAGCTCCCACGTTTTGTTTGTTTCTAAGGCATCTAACTCTTCACTAATTGCTTCTTTCCATTTTGGTGCATTTTCACAAGTTACTGCTTCTTCGTAGCACTCTGGAATAGTAAGTTCAGTATAGTAAAGTTCATAACGTTTTGGTTTATGTATGTCTTCCTTGTTACGTAGGTTGTATTTCTTTTAAGTTTCAGATTCATTAAATTCATCTTCTTCAGGATCATCTTGTTTTTCTTCTTTGAACACATTTTCTGGTTCACTCTTTTCTGTACCATTTTGTATTTCTTTTTGATCTATTTCTTCCATTGGTAATACAGGAACTGTATTTATTCTTACACTTGCTACTGTATTGTCTTCTTTGAAAATCACATGTCTTGACTTTTTGATTTTCTTCGTCTCTTGATCAAATAAACGATAATTTGTTGAATCTCCATCATAACCAACAAATAATAATTTTTTACTTTTAGGAGAAAATTTATTTCTAAGTTGTGAGTTTATAAACATGTATGCTTCACTACCGAATATTCGAACATGTCCATAATCTGGTTTCTTTCCGGTCCACATTTCATAAGGAGTCATATTAGGTGTCTGAGTGATCGTCGTGCGGTTTAGTAAATATACTGCAGTATTTACAGCTTCTGCCCACAGATATGTTGGCAAATCCTTACTGTAAATCATTGAACGAGCACTCTCAACAATTGTTCTCATATCTCTTTCTGCACGTCCGTTTTGCTCTGGAGTATATGGAGCTGTTGTTTCTAATAAATTTCCTCGACTGGATAGATACTGTTTAAAAGGCTGATTACAGTATTCTGTTCCATTATCAACATGTAATGTTTTTACTGAATGACCAAACTTATTCTCACATAATCTGGTAAATTCCCTAAAACAGTCTAAAGCATCGTTTTTATGTTTAATAAAATATATAACACGATAACCTGAACAGTCATCTTTAAAAATGATGAAGTACTTGGCACCACTGACTGAAGGAACTGACATCGGTCCACATACATCACTATGTATAAATTCTCCGACCTTTGTTTTTCGCTTCTCATTTACTTTAAAAGGTAATTTATGTTGTTTTCCATAAATACATCCCTCACAAAAGAAATTTTCAATTTCTAAGGTTTCAACGTTCCTTATCAATCATTTCGCTAATTGTTTTGATATTCACATGACCTAATCGTTCATGCCATACATTTAAACTGGCTTTGCTAACAGCAACATTGGCTTCGTTTGGCTTAACAGGTTTAAATGACATTTGATAAAGATTATTTGAATTACGAACAGCTGTAGCAGCTAATCTCCCATTTTCAAATATTTTGGCAGCATTTTCATCTTTAATGATAACCATACCTTTGTTTGTAACAGCACCTTCAGAAAACAGATTCTTTCTCAAACCAGGAACCAGTAACACATCAGTAATTATCGAATCATACCATTTTTTATTTAATAGTTTCTTGATCTTCACTGTTCCTTTTCCAATCACAGGTAGTTCTTCATTGTTACCTAGTTTCACTTTGAAATCGTTCACTTCACATAAGTCAGTCACTATTTCTGGTTGGAAAGTCATATGTGCCGAGGTACCACTGTCCATTATCCATGCATTGTCACTATCTATTTCACTAGATATACTTGTGCATTCAATATTAAATGCAGAATGTTCACCACCATTACTGGATTTGTTAACTTTTCTAAGTTCACGACAATTTTTGGCATAATGTCCCTTCTTATGACAGTTATAACAAATCACGTTCACTTTCTTATTTTCTTTGTTTGCTTTTTGTTTACTGTAACAACTTTTATGTTCTGAAGTTTTACCTGAAACTACAAGAGCATCTTCGATTGCATCGGACACACCTAAACTTGCTTCTTCATCAAGTAACCTTGATGTCAAGTTTGTTATTGTTTGTTTCAAACTATCTATCGATAACCAAGCTTGTCTGAAATTATGAAACTTAGTAGGCAATGTACTCACAATTTTGGTGATTATAGCAGCATCACTAACTGTATCTCCAGTTTCCTTTATTTGTCTAGCTAAATTTTCAATTGTGGCAATATGCTGTGCAATGTTATCATTTCTATCCATTTTATATTGATAGAATTTCTCATGTGCCATTAACTTACTTGTTTCACCTTTCTGCTCATAAATGGAATCTAGTTTTGTGAACATTTCATGTGCAGATTTACAATTTTCAATTAGTGTTATTTGTGATAACTCTAATGTCGAGGTAATTAAGAACATGGCGGAAGCATCTTTCTTATTCCATACTGTTAATTCCTCATCTTGACCTTCATTTGGTTTGATTTTTGTACCTTGTGCAATTTCATCTAGGGCTTTTGCACGTAGAGCACACTTTACCAAGAATTTCCACTGATGGTAGTTCTTTCCATCAAACTTACAGATATTAAAAACGTTAGCAGCATCCATTTTTGACGCTTCTACACACCGTAACAAATCAACTTACTCACAAAAACTAACTTCGTACACAACGATTAACAGCAACACATGCCTGGGGCCATAACCTATTAGAATCTTAGCAGAGTTTTAATATGTTTTTACCGGTACTGTGTGTAAAATAAAACGTTTTGTTACTTATCTAATATCTGTTTATTCAACATTCAACATGTACACCATTCGTACATCAAGTATAACTATATACTACCAACTACAACTTAACTGCGTTTTCTTTTGGTTGGCACACTGCCAGTAAGGAATGAGCGCGTAATTACAAAAATACTATAACAGACTCTGTACGTCTCACTTGTGAGGTCTAGACTGGAATACCCTTCAACTGTGTGGTCTCCTTTATATACTTGTCACATGTTGCAGCTGGAACGAGTACAAAGACGTTTCCTAAAGTATATGAACTTTAAGAGGGACGGTTTCTACCCACCTAGAAATACTGACCACATGCAGCTCCTGGCTGAACATGGTCTGTCGCCCCTGACTACCCGTAGGGATATTGGTGGGGCCAATTTCTTGCATGGCTTGGTGTCTGGGGGGATCGATTGCCCCGCTCTGTTGGCGCAGGTTGGGTTTCGTGTGCCGAGGTTGTCGTCTAGGAGCAGTACTACTTTTTCACATCCTCGCTGCAGGACCAATGTTGGAATGCGCAGTCCCATTTATCGGATGTGTTGAGATGCTGATAGGATCTTTGCTGACGTCTTCCTGGAGCGAACCGTCAGGCGGTAGCGTGGACGGGGGCAGTGTGTTTGTGTTGGTCTGTATGAGTGTATTTTACTTTTATATATGAACGGTTTCTACCCACCTAGAAATACTGACCACATGCAGCTCCTAGCTGAACATTGTCTGTCGCCCCTGACTACCCGTAGGGAGATTTGTGGGGCCAATTTCTTGCATGGCTTGGTGTCTGGGGGGATCGATTGCCCCGCTCTGTTGGCGCAGGTTGGGTTTCGTGTGCCGAGGTTGTCGTCTAGGAGCAGTACTACTTTTTCACTTCCTCGCTGCAGCACCAATGTTGGAATGCGCAGTCCCATTTATCGGATGTGTCGAGATGCTGATAGGATCTTTGCTGACGTCTTCCTGGAGCGAACCGTCAGGCGGTAGCGTGGACGGGGGCAGTGTGTTTGTGTTGGTCTGTATGAGTGTATTTTACTTTTATATATGAATACTTACTATGCCTTATATATGTATACTATTGTTTTATGTGCGTTATTGTATATTGTTGAAGCGCCCATTTTGGCTTTGCTGTTGGGCTCTAATAAATATTATTATTATTATTATTAAAATTGATTAGGTTATTCTGAAACATTACCAAATGTTTCCTTTTCATACTTGTAACTAGGTTTTCCTTCATTTTCTTATATTTTGAATACAGATTAAATTGTTTTTATAAGCGGCTATGAATTTGTGTATTGTTAATTTACTATTATTTTTATGAAATTTAATGTGTATTATTTTATAATAAACTACTTGTTATACTTACAAATTTTCTTTTCATTTCAATAGATATATGAATTCGGCATATGAAAAAAAGGTTTACTTCTGAAAATTCTTATAATGTTCAACAACAAAAGTCATATTTATGAAATAATTTCATCGTAATAGTATGCATACATTTATTAAAGAATAAGTATATGGCACAAATGTACAAATTAGAAAAACAAGCATCTATTACATCAATTAATTTACAAAAAATTATGGTATAGAGCATTTTATTTTGTCAAAACAGGAAAGATACACTTCTTCCAAAAGTCTGAAATTTTCGTAACCATATCACTGCAATATTCTTTGTCAAAATGTACATAATTTATAGTAACATTATTACTTTCTTCAAAATCATGGTGCGCTACACAAAATATTGCTTTTATTTTCTTTTTGCAATACATTTGCAACTGAAGCTGTGCTAAATATTTTGCTGTAACTTTGTTATCTTTGCTAATATATTTACTAAAACTATTTGCAGAAGAAGGACATTTAATTTCAATAACACAGTCTTCTGATACTGCCTCAGGAGAGGCACCAAGAAATGGACATTGCTTATTTAGCATTAATCCACATGGTTGAAATGTTATTTTTATTTGTTTTGATACTATATCTAAAACAGTTTTCTCCAGCATACGACCTCTTTTCATTGCAAAAGTATCTTTCAATTTAGAGGCACCTAAAATACCTTCTACTACACAGCCATCAATCTTTATGCTGTGAAGGACAGCATATGCATTTGAGGCTGTTACACGAGCATATCTTAGCTCGTTCCATAATGGGTTATTTGACTGGCCAATAGTTTCTCTACAGGCTTTTTCACAAAGCTCCTCTGACAGATATTGTTTGCAAAATATTTCAATGTCTAAAACATCTGGTACACTACAAGAGGATTGGTATTTTGATAAAAGATAGTGTAGTGACAATGTTTCTACATCAGAAAAAACTTTGAAATATTTTGTTAAAACTGTATTCATCCTTCCTACATCTTTGCTGTATTTCACTATAGTTTGCAAAAATGTACTATCAGATTCTTCATCTTCTGACACTGATTCACCCATTTCGCAGGCTTTAATAAATTTGACTGGTTTTTTCCAGTAGCACAGAACTGATGTAGTTGATTGTTCTTCACTTCTTCGATGCACCCATGCCAGGAATGCAATCGTATGTTTACATCCACCTGAACAGACAAGACAATTAATACTAACTAGCTTGAAATAAAATTGAAATTACCTGCCTTGTGATGCAGCACAACCCTCACAAGTTACGGACTCTACAATACCATCAGCTTCATTAAAAACAATTGTAACTGGATAAGGTTTTGACTTTATTTTATGTTCAGGAGTTATCTTTCCTTTTATAATGCATTTCTTTTCATCTCTTTTTAACTGCACATATCCTATTGCACTGTCGCCATAGTTTTCTCTTGTAGATCTAGAATAAAATAGATAATTGTATATAATTGATAGATACATATTTAAATTGCATTTGATCTACCACGTCCTACTAATTTCATAAGACCAACTTAATTGTTGAGTATTAATTATTTCCAGTTTATATTTACTAAAACATCTACTTCAAAATTAACTTACAAATATTCAGAAATATATAATATATTTGGGAAGAATACATACCTTTCAGCTTTAACATTCTTGATTTCTGCACTAATAAAATTAGAATTGCTTCCAAAAAATTCTGCCATCATTATTGAGTCAATTATCGGTAAATTATCCGACTTTGAGAATTAAGAAATACTGAAAAAAACAAGTCAATCAACGGGAGAAAACGTACAGACGGCGTTTCGTTCTGGTTGGAACTTTTCAATGCACGGTATTCCTCGAAGACGGACATTTAAGGACATATAAGTCGACATTTACATGTAAGAATGTGATTTAATATTCATTAATTCTCACTTGCAGTAAGTTCCAAATGATATCCGACTTTGCTTCAATAAAATTGGGTTCCATGAAGAAAAATAATATATAATATGACAATAGAAAATACTCAATTGTAACGTGTAACGCTAGCGCCTGTCGATGATCCAGTGTTGTTATGGGCATCTCTTTTTAATCGATCTCTTTTCAAAATCTAGTTGTGACAACAGTCACTGATGGCGTTGAAGTAAAGGCGCCATAATTCCAATTTTACTTTTAACTATTATTTCTAATCTTTCCTATAGACAATGCATAAACGTCGTATCAATGAATTAGTTTGATACGCGCTTAAACATTTGTTCTATTTTATAAATATGGTTGACATTAAAAGATTTTGTTCATGAATTACAGTCATATACTAGATAATTAATAAAATAGTAGTAGATAAATACATACATAAGCTAATATTATTTCAATTAGTGGTCCTGCTGCAAAGGTTTCAGGTCCTGTATAGAACATATAACCTAACTGATGAACAAAATATATTTTAATGCTGGTAATGTAGTATTAAAATTACTTGTTTTGTGTATTTGATCGCGTGTTTGTTCATTACAATCTATGGGTGATTGAAATGCCTACGTTAAAGTACATTTTTTTTTTGGTTTTAAGCGGAAACAGTTTACTCAAAATTTCAAATTTATATTTTTTGTCAATGTAATTACTCTTGTACCAATATTCTTTATTGTGTATATGTATCTTATACATATTTTGAAAAATTTTATACACTGAGCAGTACTTCTAATTAACGAGGAAGAAAATAAAAAAAAAAGATTTTATGGAGGGAAACTCTGTGTGATCCGTAGAAACATTCTTTCGGAGCACAATGAGTGAAAAACCCTCATTTATTACCATAATGTACACAACCAATATTGTTAAATTTCTTTGCATTATAAAATTACATACTTATTTTCTACTTATTCTACAAAATATTTTTGAATTAAGTTTTTATGTGTTCTGTATCTTAATAAGTTTGTATAATGTAAAGTTTCATTATCAGCTATAACTGTTCTGTCACGTTTCCTGGTCGTAAAACCGGAGTTATAAGATGTCTACAATATATATAACCGTGTTCTCCTAGTAATAATCCTGGCATCACCTATTTACATTCGTATCTTAAAACAGTACGATCAGAAATGGCTGTCATTACTTTTAACCAGGATGTCAAATCACAATGTGTAATATTTTTCTATTCGATGCCCTGAAATGACACAAATTTTTTAGAATATATAAAGGATGTATCCTTTGTATAAAAATACTCTTTATATATAACATTTTACTTACAACTGGATAAACTCTATATGTTGCAAAATTTAATAGACCCTTTTCCTTTTTTTGAACTTTTTAAAACGGGAGATGGCCATTTCTTTGACTTCATCCTCTATATTTCGTGAGTCCAATCCTTTCAATATTTTGTTTATATTATTTGTCCATGTGTATAAATAAAATTTTGTTAATTGTTTTGAAAATAATAAAAGGATATTGTGTGTTCCGCAATTAAAATTGAATGTTACATGATTTTGTATTTTATCAATCAAGTATCGCGATATATTTGTTTTAGTGCAAACTTTCGGCAAGTAATATTTTAGTACCTGCAAGGATTCACTACATAGCTTGACATACATAGTATTTGGTTTTAACAACCCAGACCTGTATGTTTTACATTTTATCAAAATGTGATGATCCTCATCCACCCTTGCGAGAAGATCTTCTTTACACTGTTGGCAATGACCCACTTCCTTTAATATATTTTTGGCAACATAGCCAGCTATATAGGCGTACAAATGCATTAATTGAGCAGCAGAATCATTAGAAAATGAAAAATCACTAACAGACTCAATAATTTCTTCAAAATACGAAATTTCTTCAATACCCTCTTATTAATAGTTAAATATTGGTGAAAGTTACAGCACAGTTACATAGCAGAAGAAGGTAAGAGAAGCAGTATAAATAAGATCAGTAGCGGCCCAGTAATTGTAATTAGAAGCATAACCCTAATAAGATTAGTAAGGTTAGGAATAATTCACAACGTAACGCGGCGCAGGTCTGCCTCCGAGGGGTTGACCCGGAAGACAAGCGCGATCAACAGAGAGAGATAAACAATAACCGAGCTCAAGGACGATGTAAAAACATTTTATATATATATTTCGAAAGAATTTCATCGCAAATTTAAAAATAGGTTAAGGAGGAATAGAATAGTGAGATAACCAACAAATACTAATAAAATGCATAGTACGGATGAATCATCAGAGGGAGAGGATCGAGATAGCGAAGAGGAAATAGCTTACAGTAAAAGTAAAAAAATAATCAGATCACCAGCAAAACAACAACAAAAAAAGGATGACAAAATAGATAAGATATTAGATATGCTACAACAGTTAACAGTAGACATAAACCAAATAAAGACAGAGCAGAGTAAATACAAAGAAGAAATAAGAGAAATAAAGAAAGAAAATGAATAAATAAAAAATGAAAACAAGATGATAATAAAAGATAATGTAGAGATTAAAAAGCAGTTACGCGAAACGAACGACAGATTAGAATATTTAGAGAAATTAATTAGAATGAAAGCCGAGGAGGAGAGAAAAGGAGGTAAAACAGTGAAAAGCGGATATCAAAAATTGATTATAGAAAAGAAAGTGTGGAAATGGAATAGAGAGAAATACTTACTAGAACTATCAGAGAAGGACCCAAAAAACTAAAAGAGACGGCGGACGGACATCTGATGACGAAATTGGCAGTGAACCCGGAATTGAAGCTTAATAAAAGCAAGAATTATTCAACAAATAAGGAACACGAAAGGAAGAGGAGGCATACTATTATGTGGGGTACGTGGAACGTAAGAAGCGTAATTGGAAAGGAGGATGAAATAGTCGAAGAAATGAAAATACAAAACATAGACTATCTAGGGATAACCGAAACGAAAAAGAAAGGCTAAGGAATAAAAGAGTTGAGGGAAGGCTACCAAATGTATTGGTCTGGAATAGATGTGAGGAGCAGAGGAATGGGAGGAGTAGGTTTCATTGTCAAATCAAGCAAGGTAAAATCAATTATAGAAGAAAAATTTATAAGCGAGAGATTACTGGCGATTAAAGTAAAATTAGATGAAAGGAACATATGGTCTATAATAGTGACCTATGCACCGAACGATAATGCAAAGAAAGAGCAGAAGGATGAATTTTACGAAGCTTTACAGGCAGAAATAGATAGAGAGGGAAGCAACATAATGATAATGGGAGATATGAACGGAAGAGTAGGAAAGGATAACACAGGAATAGAAAGATATATGGGAAAGAACGGGGAACAAACTAGAAATGATAATGGGAATAGACTGATAGAGTTGTGTGTCGCAAATGATTATGTTATTACAAACACAAAATTCATGGATAAAGATATACATAAGTTCACCAGAGAGGTGTACTCGAGAAAAGAGAAATCTATTATTGATTACTTCATCATAAGCAGAGATAATTGGAAAAAGGTAAAAGATGTACGAGTGAAAAGACATGCAGAAATAAGCAGTGACCATTACCTAGTGAAACTAGAACTCACGATAATTACACTAGATGCTAAGGAAGAAAAGAGGAAGAAGGTAACAAAAGACAAAATAAAGTGTTATAAGCTAAAAGATAATAACGTACAAGAAAGATATCAAGAATATATAAATAAAGAAATAGCTAATAGGATCAATACCCCAAAGAATATAGATGATAAATGGACCCAATTTAAAGGAATTATTCTACAGGCGGCAAAAGCTGGATGCGGAGTAATAAGAACTGCAAATATAAGCACAAAGAAAAGCAAATGGTGGACACCAGATATTCAGCAAAAAGTCACATGCAAAAGTCTCTCACAATCTGCTTTAAGAGAACGGCCTACAGAACGCATTGTCGCAGCACCATCGCTCATAAACATCAGGAGTTGATTAGTTGAAACTTGAAATTTTTGTAGCGTATCGAGCACTACCTTCGTAATTACTTCGCTAGTGCACTTTTCCAATCTTTTGCTGGCTAATAAAATGGGAAATGTTGATTTGACAGGATCTAGTACACGCACTATAATATTCACAATAGAATGTTTTTTTCGATCTGTCGTTTCGTCGACACATACCCATAACTGTTTATCATTTACTACTGCTTTCATTCTGTTTTCAATGTCCTCACGCACAATTGGTAAATAGGTGAGTAACGTTCTCCGTGACGGTAGCTTTATGTTGGAATTGTATTTATTCCAAAAGTCGTGAAAGGCTTTTTTATCTAGCAGGTGAACCGGCACATCGCAGACGAGTAGCATTGTCAATAAATCGAAACTGAATTGCGTTTTAGACAGCACATTATTTTTTTTGTCTTTGTGATGTACACTTTCAACATGTCTTTTACAGTCGTATTTGTCCCAGCAAAGTAACTGTTTATCCATTAATTTACAAACCACTTTTGCTCCATTATAATACAAATCGGGAAAGTCTCGGATAAATTTCTTCACGTCGTTATACAATGGGCGCTTTCTTGGCTTGGGTACGTCCGTCATACTTATTAAATAGAGCTCAAGACAACACACGATCACGTTGCCAGTTCACGACTAACTAAAGTGTTTCGCTGCATCGTGTTTATACGCTGGTGGGGATGCACTACATACGGTCCTGCCGTACCGCAAACATCCTCAGCTCTACTTATCACGTGTACGTTTGGTTCGATTTGTGATACAAAAGAAGTCCATTTCACGGTGATAGACACTGTCTATAGTGAGTACAATAGATCATACTTCTGCAATTATCAATATTTCTCTTATTTTCGGTAGAACTTCACTACGTCTGCATTGGATTCATAGTTATAGACACTTTTTATAGTGAGTAAAAAAGATATAATAGTTTTGCAATTATTGCATGCATTTGTTTAGGATTTTAAGTTTCCAATTTGCTGCTTTTACCACAATGTGTATTAAATTAATACTGTACAATTAATTCTGTACAAAAATTGTCTCTATGTTATTTTTTCTACGAATCATCATTTCAGAGATATCGCAATTTCAAACATCGAAAATACTCATATTTACTCTTATGCGGCTTGTAATGCTTCATCGACTGTTCCGCTTGAGTAAAATATGAAAGTATTTATAATTTTAATAATTTAAATCATTAAAATATAATATTTATTATTATTTCGTAAAGTTTTTAAAATTTTTATAATACAAAGAAATATAATATTCAGAATATTTTCACATTTCCACACCACCTCAGAGGTAGTGGACTTAGCGCTTTTTTTTTTAACGTGGTTTCCCCAGTAGGCATACTCCACCGTCAATCTTGAACAAAATTTAATTAGACAGTGCAAATATTAAATGAAAATTCAAACTATTGCATTGAATTGAAAAAATTGAACTATTGCGAATGATTATAATGAAATTAATAATTGTATATTTATGGAAATTGTAATCTGATTGATAATCTTCAAGTGCTACTTCTACTATAATGTCTTCGTCGCTTCCTTCTTCTTCTTCCTGTATCTCTATAGATTCTTCTAAGAGAAGAGACTCACTGAAATGCTATTTTGACTGGGCTATATCTGATTTGTAATAATTATTAAATGTCAACTGTTGTCTGTCCAAAATCAATCTATCTCAGACATGACTTCATATTTTAAAGGACTGCTTTGACTTCGAATGTTTCTGAACACGTTATATCTTTAGTTAATGTTTTTTTTTTGAATATATATGTAGGTTTGTTTAATCCGTTGTCTAGGGTTGGTTGATTAATTACGCCTGAACACTTCTTATATTATTTATTTTGTCAATAACAAGTATTTAACTAATTCATTATAATCATATAAATATCAGTAATATCGCAGGGTATGTCTACTTTTGATGTTTCTCTTACGATCGTTGATGACTGACTGCCTGACGCTGTCGCATCGATGTATTGCGCAACTAAAATCCTACATTCGGCCATCCGACTCTGAATCGGACTCCGATTCATCAAGGCCTTCTACCCATGCCTTCATGTATTCTGCGCATGTGGTGGTTTTGATCGGTCCCTCGTGTATTCCCACTGCTATAACATCATATCTTTCATTTGGTTTGACTTTTGTCACTTCGTATGGTCCTAAATATTTCTTGTGAATTTTTAAACCAGAACCAAATTGAGTTCTTTTAATAGCGACTAAGTCTCCTCATTTGTAGTTCTTCGGTTTCCTCCGGTGCAAATTATATCTTTCTCTATTCTCACGTTGCACTTTCAAAATTTGTTCTCGGCATTCTTCTCTCAGTTCCTCTCTACTATCCTCGAATTGTTTCATGGCTTCATCCTCCAAGATTTCTTTTAGCAGTATGTCTTCCTTATTTCTCATTTTGACTCCAGTTGTAAGATCTTTATTTTGCATAGTTTTTTGGTAAGCGGAGCAGTCGGTTACAATTTCGAACTTCCTAACAAATAAACGCGGAACTTCTTGACTGCCTGAATGATTGCAAGGACTTCGAGCTCATAGCTAAACCATTATTAATTCTCGGTCCGTCGTTTTTCTCATGCTGTTCTTCCTCTTCCACCGCAGGGTCATCCTTTTCGTCTTCTTAATCTTCGTCTTTATCGTCTTCTGCCGACTTCCGGTCTGCCACGTCGTCAATCGTTCCAGAATAATTCAAATTGAGAATCTGGCACACAGCGATAAGGTCGGCTAGTTCTAGCTTTTGTGTGACTTCTTCCCTTTTCTTGAAATATTCGTCTGAATTCTTCTCGAATCCAAAACCAGTAAATGATCGCAGAGCCTTTCTGACTCTCCGCGGTTGGCCCTCATCTCCCAAAGAAATACAATGTTATGCCTTCATTGCCTTCAAATTACCATGCGTAATGTAATATTCGATTTCCGCAATGTCACCCAACGTTGCAGACATTTTGTAAATGTGCCAAACAAAATTGAATAAACCCTGTATATTACGTTTGAAATATTCGTCAAATAAATACGTTTCGTTTTGCTTTTTTTTTTTTTCAAAGAGTTTGCGTCTTACAATAATGTTTATTGTGTCTATTCTCTTTTTTCAACGTCGACAGTCAATCATCAAAATGTTACAAAATGAGGAAATACTTAATTCAACAAATAATAAATAAAATATCTTCCTGCTAAGTTACTTTACATAAACGTTACAATATTATTGTATATATTTTCTCAATGAATCAAATCTAACATATAAATTCGCATTAAATTTAAAATGAGTATTTTACTTTGATTTATACCAATTTACTTCAAATACAAAAAATATAAAACATTTGTCGGTCTAGCCGTATATAAAAAAAGGTTGAATCTACCTCTCGCTCTTCTTCCGTCGCTTACGATATGAACAGCGTGCATTCAACGTCCCTTTCCATTCGCACGCTATCGATGGCTCTGAGCACATCGGTAGTAATAGAATAAATACGACCGATATATTATATTATAATATATATTTTACCGACAACGAAGCGAAACCAGAAGAAATGGCTGGCACCAACGATAACGCCGAAAGTATAACACTGGACATGAAGAACATCAACACCTACGAAGAACTACAAAATTCAATCGAGAACTTTGTCAAAACTATGCGCAACGCCTTCGAGAACAAAATGAACGAGATCACGATGAACGAAAAACCACCATGAAAATCCAACAAGCGACAGAAGATTGAATCACCGGAGATAGAAACGAGCAACATGTACGAAGCACTCCGCACGATCGATGAAGATACGAAGAAAGAAGAAACGACGCCAATGGACAGCAGCGAAGAAGAACCGATAGCCTCCACCTCCGCAGCGAAACCCGGGGTAAGTACCAATATCACTAAACACACAAACACACACAAACAGCACAAAACAATCACAAAAACAGTAACCAACACAAACCAAACACCCAAAATGCCCACTATCTCCCCAATTACAATCACCGACCAAACACAATGGAATCGAGTGCGAGAACTAATGAAATCAAACAGCATTCAATACACACAAAGCAGAATCGTCCAGGCCGGAGTCCAAATCACTCCATCAACAGAACAAGACTATCGCAATCTCAATCGAATTCTCAACGAAAAAGCCATTCAATCCTTCACATACCAACTCCGTAGTGAAAAGAAATTAAAAATCGTCATCAGAGGCGTACCCCAATTCCTGACAGACGAAGACATCAAAGCCGATCTAGATTCTAGAAACTATCCGATCGCAAAAATTACTAGGATGAACGGTAAAGACCGCCTTCCAGCCCCCCTTATTTTAATAGATATAGACAAACAATACAAGTCAATTTTCGACATCCACACAGTTTGCGGATTAGAAGTAAAAGTAGAGTCCCTCAGACTTAGAACAGATGTAGTACAGTGTCACAGATGCCAGAAATTCGGTCACCAACAGCGTACTTGCAACGTGAATTCCGCGTGTATGAAATGCGGAGAGTCACACTCGACGCATGAATGCACAAAGCCGTCAGCCACCCCCCTTAAATGCGCAAACTGTGGCGGAGCTCACCTCTCGATCAGCTTATCATGCAAAAAGAATCGAAATAACCCAATAAACGAACCAATACAAACACACAAACTCAGAGAAGCACCGATACCAAAACACAACGCGTGGACTCAAAGACAACAGACAAATAACATCACCGCAACTACACCCACAACCCGGGAAAATACACCAAAACCAACACCTAACTCACACGAAAAAGCTGACGACACAATTGCACTCATGATTGGGAAACTATTCCTAACATTCAGCTCGACAAACCCTACACCCCAACAAACACAAAGCTTTTTCGAACAAACAAATGAACTTACAAAACTTTTCCACGCACGCAGACAATGAATCACAAACACAACATTAAAATAGCCTATTGGAATGCACAAAGCATAACACACAAAAAACATGAATTACACGTATTTTTAGACGAACACCAAATAGACGTAATGCTGCTAAATGAAACACATCTAAAACCAAGTCACTCATTAAAAATACAAAACATACAGACACGATAGGCCGGTACAAAAAGGCGGCGGAACCGCTATACTCGTACACGAAACAATAAAACACAGCGAACTTGAATACAAAACACTCGATATGATCGAAAACACAGGCATACAAGTAAACACAAAAAGGGGACCGATAAATCTTTACGCAAGTTATCTTCCCTCCGGATTAGACATAGTAGAATCAGACATACAAACGATCTTCAATCAAAACATACCTACAATATTTGCGGGAGATTTTAACGCGAAACACCAAAACTGGAACTCGAAAGTAGCCAATAAAAACGGTAAAAAACTAAAGAAAATAGCACAAAACAACAACCTCAACGTAATCGGGCCTGTGGAACCCACACACATGCACATACCAACGGGTACTACTGACGTTTTAGACATAGCAATACTCAAAAACATAACAACAACACATACAATAGAAACTATAAACGACCTCTCCTCAGATCATTTTCCAGTGATATTAACGCATGACATGGACACCACTAGAACAAAAAAAACATTTAATAAGACAGACTGGGGAAAATTCAAAGAATCCCTAGTACTCAGAACAGTAAAAATTCACAACGCAAAAGACATTGATCAAGCAGTTATTACACTGGAAGATGACATAAAAAACGCAATCGCACAAACGACAAAAACGAAAACCATCGACACAAAACTTAACATCCCGACTGAACTAAAAATAAAATTAGGAAAAAAAAAAACATACTTAAAGAATATAAAAGAACGCTAAATCCGGAAATAAAAACAAAATTAAACGCGATAACTAATGAAATAAAATCTGACATGATCGAACACTTTAATAAAAACTGGAATAACAAAATTGAATCCCTTAACACGCAAGATCAAACACTCTGGCAGATGACAAAAGCCCTAACAAACACTAAAAACAAAATTCCACCGCTAAAAACCGCAAACGGACCGGCAATAACTGATAAAGAAAAAGCAGACGAATTTGCGAACGCGTTAAAGAGACAATTCGAAACGAACCCAACAATACCGAAGCATAACATATTTTCAAACCAAATTGAACGACAACGAAATACACAAATCGATATAACAGATGGAGAAATCGACGCCACAAATACCGACGAAGTGGAAAAAATAATTAAAAACCTTAAAAACCGAAAAGCCCCGGGAGCAGACGGAATAACAAATGTAGCAATTAAAAACCTACCAAAAACCGGAATACAAATAATAACTGACATAATAAACGGAATAATAAAACACGGACACTATCCCGCGATTTGGAAACACGCGCAGATAATAATGATCCACAAACCTGGAAAAACAACCGCAGATTACCGGCCAATCAGCTTACTTCCGTCAATAAGTAAGCTGGCAGAACGCGTGATACAGACAAGACTTGAAAATGAAGTCGAAAACAAAACATAATCCCAAATTTTCAATACGGTTTCCAGAAAAACCACTCGACAACACAACAGGCACTAAGACTGACAGAACACATAACCGAAAAAATGAACATATCGACATCAACGGGCGCAATCTTTCTCGACATTGAAAAGGCCTTCGACCGGGTTTGGCACGACGGCCTCATACACAAAATGAAACGTCACAAAATATCAAACACATTAATAAAAATAACCGACAATTATCTAAAGAACCATACATTTAATGTCACAATCGGAAACGAAAAATCGACAATCGAACACATAGCAGCAGGAGTCCCACAAGGATCTGTCCTCGGACCGCTCCTGTATAACATATACACTTAGGATATTCCCACAATAGAAAAATGTAATATCGCACAATACGCAGACGACACCGCTATGTACATAAGCAGCAGACGAATATCTTACATACACAAACAGTTACAAAACAATCTAGTCCTCCTAAAGGACTGGTACGACAAATGGAAAATTAAAATTAACCCATTAAAAACCGCGGCAATTTACTTCCAACACAGAAAACGACACAAAAGGCCGGACGAAGTCAAACTCGAAGGTCACACAATACACTGGCAGGAAAAAGTTAAATATCTCGGGGTCACAATGGACTCACAACTCACATACACGGCACATATTAAAGAAATAAAACGAAAAGTAGGGTTCACAACACACGCACTGTACCCGATACTAAACGGCAAAAGCAACCTAACACTGGAAAATAAAATATTAAT
Source organism: Melolontha melolontha (assembly GCA_935421215.2). Taxonomy (NCBI): domain Eukaryota; kingdom Metazoa; phylum Arthropoda; class Insecta; order Coleoptera; family Scarabaeidae; genus Melolontha; species Melolontha melolontha. The sequence continues at coordinate 2,313,228 of OW285243.1, forward strand.
AATAAAAACGATAATACTCGCGGGCGCGGCATACGCCGGAGAAATATGGCATCAAGCCAACGAAAGGCAAAGACAATCGGTACAAGGGAAAATAAATAAGGTTATTAGACTCGCGATAAATGCACCGCGATATATGACAAACGAGCAAATACATAAAGAGATGAAACTGGAAACACTGGAAACAATAATATGCAATCGAACACTAAAAACAATAGAAACAATAAAGTCACACGAAAACCCCACAATAAGGAAAATAATAAACCCAAAACGGAGACTAATTAAAAAAGACGGACTCAAACAAATTAAAAGACGCGCTGAGGATAACGATATCCAATTAGCCGCGAAAAAAATCAAAAATTAACAGATAAACAAAGGTCAACACAAACACACAAAAATGTAGCAAAACACACAGCATTCCTAATAGGCAAAACAAACGTAACACACAAACATACACCTACACACAATAACACAAAACATTCACAACCCCGGGTAATGAAATTGGAGTGGAAATGGAGGCAACTTCGAGCACCAAACAAAATCAAAAGGACTCATATAAAAAATACGTCCCTTTCCCCGCAGCTCCAACGATGTCTTCTTTCTCCGACTTCGTCTTACATTCGCTAGCTTCTCCAAGGACCGTCTTCGCTGGATACCCGTCCTTCGCTAACGGTTCTTACTTGTTTGAATTCCGTTGAATACAGGGCGAGCCTCGAAAATGTAGGTTAGATTTGTTCCGTTGTCTAGGGTTGGTTGATTAATCAGGCCTGAGCACTTTTTATATTATTTATTTTGTCAATAACAAGTATTTAACTCATTCATTATAATCATATAAGTTTCAGTAATATCGCAGGGTATGTCTACTTTTGATGTTTCTCTTACGATCGTTGATGACTGACTGGCATTTATTTATTTATTATTCTCTGACTAAGAATACTTATTGAACTTGTTGTGTGCAGCAAAATGTTGAAAAAGCCTGCACCAAGTAGGGACAGGAAACGTACCAAGCAATCTCTAGCTCTTCGTGCATTTTGGAAAAGGAAAAAAACAACAGAGTAAGTGCTTACAGAAAAAAATAGTAATTTTCTAACAATTTTTTTTTTAGAATGAATTGTGAACAGCCTTGCGAACAGCAACCACAAAGTGATAATGTTCAGGCAGATATGAATATGATAAACGTAATGCATGACTATTGGTAACTCAAAATACTATTATAATTGTATGATGAATGTTGGTCAACATCACCATACCAGCAGTAAAGCAAAATATTTAGAATGTAGCAAAATTACACCAGAGCTTACAACAGCGTTTTGTACTTTCAGTGCTGCATCTAGCACAGTAACATGTGAAACTTCCCTGTCTCACGAAGAAATTCTTGCTCCATGGGACCCAAGCAATGAGTATGATAGGTATTATATCTGAATCCAGCATATTTGTAATAGTTTTTAACATACATAAAAATAACTATTAGTTTAACAACTTCTTATTGGTTAAGTTGTCAGTGTACATATATTTTGTAGCATAATGGATCATAAACTGGAAGTGGCCATAGATAAATCTGAAGAGCCTATTGCTGCTATAACAGGAAATAGGATTGTTAACAAAAAATATATTAAAAGTGCAATATGATTATGCAAAAAAATGTACATTTGGGCGCCTTGCTGTTCACAACGAGAAACGCTTTGGTTTGTTTTCGATTTTTACTTTGAAATGTACATTTTGCAATAAGCTCTTTGGAGTTACCAGTGAGGAACCCGTCGGTCCAGCAAATAATACCTTAGTTGCAATGGTTAATGTTTCATATGTGTGGGGTACATTAGCAAATGGAAGTACTTACATTCAAACAACTGATGTGGTGAGTGCTTTAGATATACCCTGTATGACATATCCTACATTTCGGACAATAGAGAATGCACTTGGCGATCACTGGAAAGAAAGTTTGTGGAAATCTATGAAGAAGGCGGGAGATGAAGAAAGAAAGCTAGCTATTGAAAATAAACAAGTCTGTGATGATGGTACTACATGGATCTATGTCTGTTGCGATGGTGGCTGGAGTAAAAGATCTTATGGACATTCATATAATGCATTATCTGGAGCGGTAAGAGCAATTTATATTTTGTGTACGATGTTTTAATTTACATTTTTCTAGGCTGTTGTGATTGGCAAAGAAACCGGAAAAGTGTTGTTTCTTGGAATCCGGAATAAATACTGTTGTATTTGCACACATGCAAAAAATAGGAATGTAGCTCCTGGCAAACATAAATGCTTTAAGAATTGGAATTCTTCATCAACAGCAATGGAAGCAGATATCATTACAGAAGCCTTTAATAGCAGCATTTCCATTCATGGGCTTAAGTATTTAAAAATGATTGCGGATGGTGACTCTAGTGTGTTCAGCAGAGTTAAAAGTGATGTAAGTTATGGCGCAGAAGTGGAAAAAGTTGAATGCATCAACCATTTAATTAAAAACTATGGCAAGGCGTTATATAATGTAAAGAATACTTTCACTATTTTTTAGATACAAGGGCAGCTCAATATAACTAGACGAAACTTTTGTTATTTTGTCGTTTACATAGATAATGATTTTCACATTTTTATCCAAAAGATATATCGTAATGAACAGTTGTGGAAGGAAAAAATGCTGCCCAAATCAAAGAGCTTTTACTTTGGATGCTTTTTGCCAGAACAAATTCAGCACTATACAAAGACAAACATACAGTGCAAACATGAAGTTGCAATTTTGTAGAGTAACTTTTATACAAACATAATATTAATATTATTTTAATATTAAACATTCATTTGACAATTGAGATTTTTATTTATAATTAACACTTTCGCCTATACTCTTTTACTGGCGCTGTATAAATGTAGGAGTATTACTACCGCGTTTTCCCATTGGAAAACCGGAGAATAAGTTAACCGACTGAGCATCAAAGTTGGACAGTGTTGTGGTGAATAGTGGCTCATCTTCATTCTAACCCACTATTCATAGCAACATGTACACGATCGGCCTGTAACAGTGTGTGTAGACGAAGAGGAGACTGCACTCCACAGTCTCTGCAATTGCGGTGCCTTAGCAAGGACAAGGTTTGTACTACTCTTATTCTACGACTACTTCGAGAAAATGTCGAGAAAGTTCTAGCAATGGTAGCAGGAGATATAAATATTGCGGTGTTATCGGTCACTCGAAGTTAGATGATTCGCGATAGCGAAGCCAGTCAAATCGAAACATTTAAAATTAATGAGTGTGCTTTCTTTTTACTTTTGTTAGTATTTATATATACTTAAGTCTGTAAATAAATCAAGTTAATTTGTCAATTATGTTGTTTGAAACAATATCTACAAAAAAGTCCGCGAAACCATTTGTCCAACTACTGTAGTTATGCCACTATAACTACTTTTTTACATTTTAAAAGTTAATAAAAGTGCCGACAATAATCAAACCATATTATCCATACCTCTGTATTATTTCTTATCCTATTAAATGATATTTTATTAAAGACTATTTCAATACCAGTAAAATACTTTTTAAATTATTAAAATCGGACATTCCATTCAAAAGATATAACGAATTTAAAAATGTCAATCTAAAGAAAATAATGTTATAATATAATGTAGTAGTATTGCGATGGCCATATTCATTTTGTTTGTAATAAATTGACAATCGAAAAATTATAACTGGAATAAGAATAGTATTGGCAGAAGGAATTTAATAACAAGTTCAATGAGAATGAAAAGTAATAGGAAACAGGCACAGAGAAGCTGTTATAGAAAGAAGTTAAACATAAAGTGATATAAAATCCAAAAATTCAGGATCACAAGAAAGGAAGATTAAATATTTAAGAGAATACACTCACTATTGTATTTATTCAAGGTAGGATCGAAGAAAAGACAACATATACGATACAAATTTTATTAAAAGAATTTAAATAACACTGAGATATTTGAAAGATGACGTTTTTGAAGTAATTTCGACAATGTGTCAAAAGCCAAGTGACAGGAACATTATTAAAATAGCGGGTTACATTGTTTATAAGTTATGTTAAATTAGTAAATGGACTAAACAGATTTAATAAGCGATGAGCCACCACCAGAAAAACGCAAACGTCCAAATAACAGCAGATTTAATCATCGAATTTCGGCTTTAGAGGTGTGTGAGTTATTCTAAATTGTGCAAAAGATCGATTTCATTTTAAAGAGCATCTAGTAGTGGCATCACTTTTTTTTTCGGAATGCTTTGGAGAGTATTGCAGTAAATTTCCTGAGGACAAACTCACTTCCGCATGCTCCTATTATCCCACCCTTGATAAAGAAAGATTACGAACTGAATTGTCTGTTATTTACTCAAGAACTGATTGTAGATCTTTAAAAGGCGCACTACCTCTTCTAAAATTTTTAATAAAAAACAATCTAGGAGATACGTTGAAGGAGACTAGAAAATTATTAGAAATTGTAATAACAACTCCCATGACAACATCAGAGGCCGAACGATGCTTTTCAACACTAAATCGAATTAAGACGTTTCTCAGAAATTCAATGACCGAAGATCGTTTAACATCTCTTTCCATGCTATCTATCGAAAAAAAGTTTATCTCCGAAATAGACAATTTTAATGACAAAGTGATAACAAAATTTGCAAATCGAAAAGAACGTAGAATATATTTAATTTATAAGAAATAATTTGTTAGTAAAGTAGTGCTTAGTGACTCTTATTTTTTTGTGTGACAATTGACAATCGTTCCAGAAATACATTACTTCAGTGCGGAAGGCGAAGAAAGCACGATTAGATCGATGGGAGACAACCTCTTATTGTCCGTGCAAGGTAAATTTTTTTGTAAAACTTGCAGAACACCTTAAAATTTTTAGCACGAGCCGCCACTGGTTGTTTCTGTAAACCTGAACTTTCTTTTTAATCCTCGAAAAATGTTACAATAATATTGCGATAATGGCTTCTGCGATTCAAGTGGCACTTATGTACATGGTACACTAAATTCTCCAATAGCAATCATTAAATCTTCTGGACCTTTGTTTATTTTAGCATATTTTGTAAACTGAGTATTGGAAAATACAATGTTGTGTGCTCTGTTTTTTAACTGTAAAACAAGTTTAACCAAAAAGGTAAATGAGATAGCAGGACGTGTTTGTACATTTATTAATTTCCTTTTGTGCCATTTTTACTTCGAAAATGTTTATATACATATGCTTCTATTGTTTACTTCTACCTGCATATATTTAATTGGATAGTATACATACATTTGATTCCATTGTAGTCAACATTTTCTTTCTCCTTTTTGTCTACTTCATATTTGTTTAGACCGGCTTTGGACATTTTATAAAAAAGAAGGAATACATTTCTATGGAAAATAAAAGTAAAGTCACAGCATTCTTTGCTTGTATTCTATATTGCGCAATGTAGAATTAAAGGATTCGGTCAGCACAAGAACGAAGTAGGTGACAATTCGGCATTGAAGAACCTAGTTTTTAAAAACACTTGCAGTAGACAACTTACGATACATTACATCCAAGATAATTTTTAAATTTATGTGTTAAATTTTCCAGCGCCATCTTTTGGGAAGATGCTAAAGGTTACTTTCTTTGCTCTTTCCATATGTTATTTACAGATTGCTTGTTTATCCCCAAATTCTTATTTCGAGAGTTTTGTAAAAATTAAGATTACTTTGGAGTTTCTGAAAACTTTTTTTTAACCGCCTAGGTCCTACAATTATCCTAAGACTAATCTTTTTATTTTTTTCAAATTGTGCAAATTGTGGCTGAAATTAAAGAAGGTAAAATAGCTTAGGATAATTGCGACAACAGTTGGATTGTTTTCGGTTTTGAAAACATTACTTTTTCTATTTCTATAGGTCAAAACTCTTGAATTTGTATTTTGTACCGACTTCGTGCTCTCTACTTTATCATAGCGCCCCCTTAATGTTTGTGTATTGTGCCATCTAATGGGCAATGGTTTCGTTATAAAAATAAATAGAATTTGACAGAATTTTAGTATGTAATTTGTAATTTCAAGTTAGAAGTTACCATGTATTTGCTATTAATTAATTGTAACAATCTTTGCTAATTCTTATTTTAAATAGCTTTTAATTTAAGTGATATTTAGAATAATATAATAAGAAAAGTAGTGTAAATATACAGTGTTAGTCCAAAAATAATAATTATCACTGCCAATAAATAATAAATATGTTAAGCAACAATATAATAATTAAATTAACTATTTAAATTTAATTTTAAAATGTCTTGTAATTACGCTGACGGTTTATCGCCTTATGAAGACAAAGGTGTTCTTGGAATTCCTGAGGTAAAAATGTATTATGTTAAAAAAGAAATAACTATACAAAATATATATTTTTAGAAATTTAATTCTGCTGAAGATGTTGAGCTGAAATGTTCACAATTAGCAGAATGGATTAGAAATGCAAGACATGTTGTAGTACATACTGGAGCTGGCATAAGTACTCGTGCTGGAATCCCTGATTTTCGGTATATATCATTTGTTACTATTAATTTTTTTTTTAAAATATCTCTTAGGGGACCAAATGGTGTGTGGACACTTGAAAAGAAGGGAGAGAAACCTAATATAAATATATCATTTGATGATGCTATTCCAACTAAAACACACATGGCTATAAAAAAACTCATTGATGATAGTTATGTGCGATATGTAGTCAGTCAGAACATAGATGGACTACATTTAAAGACAGGTATTTCTAGGGAAAATATAGCTGAATTACATGGCAATATGTTTATTGAACAATGTAATACATGTGATAAGTAAATATAAAATAAATATTAACTTCCTTTATACAAAAACGTGTATTTACAGGCAATTTATTAGAACTTCTGCAACTACTACTGTTGGTCAAAAAAGTTTAGATATAAATTGTCCAAGACAACAAATATCAGGCAGAGCTTGTCGTGGAAAATTATGTGATACTATTTTAGATTGGGAGGATAATTTACCTGATTCAGATTTAAAAATGGCTGAATTGCATTCCAGGTAAAATTTGATGTCAATGTACACATTGAATTATTATGGAATTTAAAACAGTGTTGCAGATCTTAACATTTCTTTAGGTACAACTTTACAGATAGTTCCAAGTGGTAATTTACCACTTAGTTGTAAAAAATATGGAGGGAAATTAGTTATAGTGAATCTACAGCCAACAAAACATGTAAGTATATTTCATCATCAATTACTGAAAATATATTTTATATGTAAATATTTACTAATCTGTACTATCCTCTTAATTCAATCATGTACTATTTTAGGATAAAAAAGCTGATTTAATCATTAATACATATGTTGATGATGTTCTTGGAAAAGTTATGAAAAAGTTGGGATTGGAAATACCAGATTATAATATACAAATCGATCCTACTAAATTGGAAAATCAACATGGTAGTTGTAGGTTATTAGAATGGACTATAAGGAAATCGTATATAGATGATGCACAAAATTTGTACGATATATATTGCAAAAATAAGAGAAGAAAAATCATCAAAAAGGTTAAGAAGGAGAAAAATAAAAAAGAAGTATATGTGGAAAATGTGGAAGAAGTTAACAATTAATGATAAAATTTAGTATAGTAATCCTATATTAGACTGTATTAAGGAACTGTGTCAGAAGTAATTTTTTTTGCTGGATAAATAACTTGATTTCTGAAATTCATTCCACTAGGACTTCATCCTCTAAAATTTGTTTAGTGGATAAATTGTCTCATATATTTTTAGGCAAAGTTATAGACATGCTACTCTTCTACTAACAATCATATTTTTTTAATGACTATATAGATTAATTAGATGTATCTTTAGTCAAAGTTAATACAAAATTGTTACTAATTAAACAAAATTAATAACATTGAGTTTACTATGTAAAGGAAGTGTGAGTAGTTAGAAACTAAATATTAATTTGATTAAATCCTTAATTATCAATAATGTCTGTCTTAATCAGTTGTATAAACTGTTGGTGTAAGAAATAAAAAAGTAATTGTGTGTACAACAGAAACCAACGAGACCATTGAAAATTTAATCCGATTTTCTATCCTTATCCTTGATTGAAAATATGTACTCTTTTCATACTTAACGCACAATTGGGCAGTCAATTGAAGAGGGCACTGTAATCGTACAATTTCGTGTCTAATCGCTATCAATAGAGTAAGTTCAGAGTATAATTTTGAAATTTTCTACAATTTCAATTTGATTGGTTATGATATTTTCGTGGTTTGTAACATTGTGCTATGGATTTTTAATTAAAAATAATTTAATTTAAAAATGTACAGTTATTTCGGAAGAGACTGTATAATGATAATGTTTTTAAATTTTGCGAAGGTTAACTAGAGTGAAAAACTTGTTATTCGGGATCGCTCTCATAGAGAGGCCGAGGTAATTCAGGGAGACCAAAATTATAGTTTGAACTAGAAGGTTGCTTTGTGAAATATATTTAATTAATTCGGTTATTTGATTGAAAAGTGATTTATAGATGTATTAGAGAGTTATAGAGATAAATTCTCGTATGTTATTTGATGTTTAAATTGTATAAGCGAGAAAAAGTTGCAAATGGTTGGAAACTGCCTGAAGAATGATGCTTTGGTTTGGTGGGAGATGGTGTCTGATGAGGTGACGACCATGGACAAATTTGAAGCCAGATTCACCAAACAATTCTGGGGACAAAACAAGCAGACAAGGGTAAGACAAGAATTATTATTTGGTACATATAGAGTTGGAAATAATGAAACAAGAGAGGCCTATGTCATGAAGAGGTACTCCATATTAAAATATTTGACCCCAAAGATAAGTGAATTTGATTTGGTTTCACAATTAGTTAGACATTTTGATTTTGAAGTCAACCAGGCAGTAGCTATGCATAACATTACTGATATGCAACAGTTTCTTGAATTATTAAAAAGGTTAGATGATGCAGAGCGTGGCAGTAAATATAATAATAGTTATTCAGAAAGTAATAATAAGAGAAATCAATATTCGAGAGTTAACTTGCACAACATGCCTCTGTGATCTGAAAGACCTATCTTCGTAAATCTATCATTGACAAAGTGGTTACACAGAAACGCATGCGTCTGGTAGTTGAAGCAAAAGCTGGTAAATACGTACTGTGTGTCCATGCATATACAGATACAAATTTGTTTTTATACAGATTTGTATTATTTTGTATCAAAGCCTGATGTGAATTATCGCATCGACATGCAATCTATTTTTTGAAAGACCTATGTTTAATGATCATACTCAAATAAATAGAAATAAAATGGCTTCCGCAAACAGAGAAATAAATGGTTCAGATAGAGAGAATAGAAAAGATAGAGAAATAAATCAAAATAAATATACAGGTACGAGATATAAAGATACAAGGCCTAATTTTAATGTAGTATCAATAAGAGTAGACAGAAAGAACCAATCAGAACTTGCTTGTAGTAAGGATTTTTGTTAGGGCCAACCAAAAAGAAAGAAAGTAATGCATTGTTATATGATAAGTCAGATAGCGCGATTAATACTAGTTTGCCACATATTAAGATTAAGATAGGAAAAAGGGAATGTTATTGGTTAATTGATTCGGGTAGTGAAACGTCATTTTTAGATGAAAAAGTCGTTGAAGAGTTAATAAAGAATAAGGAAGGGAAATTTGTACCTACGAGAAAAATTACGATTGTATCAGCTACTAACAAGATAATTGCTGTAATTAATAAAATTTATGTTATGGAATTTGAAGTGGAGAACCATAAATTTATCGGAGAATTTATTGTAATCAAAGGATTAGGAAGAGATGGGATATTGGGAATAGACTTGTTAGAAAAAATTAAAGCAATAATAGATATTAATAAAAAGAAGATAGTAATAAATAATAAAAATGTAGCGTGGATCCAGGAGACTGGAGAGGAAGAGAAAATAATAAATTGTATGCAGAAAATGAATTGTATGAATGAAGAAAATGAAGTTGTAGAAGGTGTATTTGAAGAAAAGGAACTAATGGTGTTAGAAGAAATGGATAAAGAAAATGATGTGGAAGTGGAAATTCCGGAAGATATTGATTCGTTAAAAATAGATTGTGATGAAAAGTATGAAGAAGAAGTTAAATTGATAATTAAAAATAATATTGAATTAGTAAACAAGTTTCCCAGTATAGCCAGAAATTATCAACATTCATTAGAAGTAGATGATACAAAACCGTTCAAAGTTAAGAATTATCCTATTCCAAAGAATATGCAACAACAAGTAGAGGAAGAAGTTAAGAAGATGTTACGAGATGGTATAATAGAACGAGGTAAAACTAGATATGTGAATCCGTTAGTAGTGGTAAAGAAGAAGTCGGGAGACGTCAGATTATGTTTGGATGCGCGCAGACTTAATGAGAGAACAAAAGCTCAATTTGAAACTCCGATTTTGATTGAAGCATTACTGTCAAGATGTAGCGATGCAAAAGTTTATAGCAAATTGGACTTGAGGAGTGCTTTTTGGTTGGTACCGGTAGAAAAGGAATCGAGAAAGTTTGTGGTTTTATGGTTAATGGCAAAGTATATCAGTTTAGGACTGTACCATATGGATTAAGCAGTTCTGCTGCGGCGTTGATTAGGGCTATGCAACAAAAATTGGAACCCTATGAAGATTATGTAGTACATTACATAGATGATATTTTAATATATAGTACAAATTATCAGGATCATTTTGAGCATGTACGAAATATAATGGAAATTTTGGTAAGAGAAGGTTTAAAGTTAAATATTAAGAAGTGTGAATTTTTTAAGAGTGAAATAAAATTTCTAGGTTATAATATAAGCCCTAGATATGTCAGTGTGGATCAAAGTAGGCTGGAGCTGATTAAAGAGTATCCACGTCCTAAAAATATAAGAATGTTGAGAGGGTTCTTAGGTATAATTAATTATATATTATAAACGTTTTATTCCGTACCTGGCACAGACAAGTGCACCACTGTATGAAATGTTAGAAAAGAATGTTAAATTTAGTTGGAATGAGGAAAGAATAAAAGCTTTCGAAAATTTAAAAAATAAATTTTATAATCAGTTAGTTTTGATATTGCCAGATTTTAATAAACAATTTGTATTAAGAGTAGATGCAAGTGATGTCGCAATTAGTGGAGTTTTAATCCAAGTTAATGATGAAGGTATAGAAGAACCTATTTGTTTTATATCTCGAATCTTAAAAAGCTATGAAATTAAATATACTATATCTGAGAAAGAAATGTTGGCTGTAGTACACGCGGTTCAAAAGCTAAGATTTTAATTGTTGGGCAAGAACTTCCTAGTAGAGACAAATCATGCTGCGTTGACATCACTATTGAGTACAAGATTTAAAAATAATAGAGTGTATCGTTGGTCCTTATTACTGTCAGAGTACAATTTTGAAATTCGTCATATAAAGAGAGTACTAAATGTTATCTAGAATGTATAACAGTAAAAGTAATTTTAATTATATAGAATTGAATGCGTATAATAGGGATTATGCTGAGGGGGCATTTGAGTATGATGTGATCCTTCAGGTCCAACAGAATGAAAGTTTTGATAATTTAAGAGAGGTTTTAAGAAATCAAGAAAATTATAAAAATTTTGTTGTGCGCGACGGTTTAATAATGAAAATAATTAGAGATCAGAGTTATGTGGTAGTTAATGATGTATATGCTCGACAAGCAATGTTACAAATACACGAGAGTTTGGGACATATTGGTGGATATTAAGTATGGCTTACTTTTAGAGAGGCATTTTACACGAAGAAAGATCGAACTATTGCTAAAGAAATAGTTAGAAATTGTATTACGTGTCGGTTAGGTAAACATAAAAACCGCACATGTCAATTTGAAGTAAAGAGTATTGTGGCACAAGCTAAATTAGAATTAGTCGCTATTGATTATTTAGGAAATCTTATTCCTGGGGAGTTCGAATATAGAAATATTTTAGTCATGGTAGAAATATTCTCGAAATATGTGAAACTGTTTCCTACCTCTCAATATAATACAGAAACTACATTGCAATGTATAGATTCTTGGATTACCCACCATGGGAAAATGAATCGCATTCTTGCAGACAATGCAACGTATTTTAATAATGCTGGGTTTATAAATGCTTTAAAAGATCGTGACATTAATATTTCTTTCTCTTCCATACTCCATCCATATGGAAATCCATGTGTGAGATACATCCAGGAGATAATCAAGTTCCTGCGAATCAAGACTCACGACAACCATGAAGGATGGGTGATACATGTCCAGGAGGTTGAAGATAATATCAACCATTCTCCGAATACTGTTACTGTGGAGTGTCCTTCGACTGTGATGTATGGGATAAAGCCTGCCAGACCCTGGAATCAACAACAAGAAAGGGTCGAAAACATCGATCAAATTTCAACCCAAGTGGGAAGAAGACTGGCAGAGCAAGGGTTAAAGTATGTTAACAAACAACGAGAAAATTACAAGCAGAACCAGATTTGAAGTTGGCGACTCCGTTATTGTAAGAAGCTATCGTCTTGGTAGACGTCGCCAAGGTAAATGTCAAAAGCTCGATCTTCCATACATTGGACCCTATCGTATCACCAGAAGATTTAATAATGTCACATACGAATTGTATACTATGGATGGTCGTCGAAAGAAGGGATGATAGTGCTCTGCAACCGTTCGCTCCACAGGTGCGTGCTGGGGAAGAAGGCCTAGACTGAGACTGTTCATCAGCTGAGTGCGGGGACAATAGTGTGAGTGTAAGAAACTGACAATTTTTCGATGAGTGCGGAAAACTATATAATGAATAAGATTTTGACATGTCCAGGCTTATTAATTATATATTTTTGGGGATGTGCTATGGATTTTTAATTAAAAATAATTTACTTTAAAAATGTACAATTATTTCGGAAGAGACTGTATAATGAAAATGTTTTTAAATTTTGCGAAGGTTAAATAGAGTGAAAAACTTGTTATTCGGGATCGCTCTCATAGAGAGGCCGAGGCTCATAGAGATAAATTCTCGTATGTTATTTGATGTTTAAATTGTATAAGCACCTTCTTCGTCTCCACACATTTTTTTGTAAGTAGAATTAATATTATAAGACGTCATAGTATAAAAAGCTATTATAAGTATATTTTTATTGTATCCAAGCTTGTAATTAAGAGATTTAATTATTAGAAATATAGATAATAAAGCTTACTATTAACATTTCTTTGTTAAAATTATAATTGAAAAGTTTGTTCGACGGGAGTCAAATTTGATTATACAGTGTGGTTCTCTGGGGAGAAATTAATAGTAAACTTGATTATTTTTAGATAAGTTTGTTCGGATTCATTAAGAGGATGTTTTCCATTCATTTAGCTGTCAATTTACAATGAATGTTTTTACCTCATGTATTTTTGTTAATACAGCATCTTTATACTTTGTAAATATAATATTCATTGTAATTTTATCCTGCGTTTGATTTATTGTACTCATGCCTATATTGCTGTTTAAACTTAACTTATATAAGTAAATAAATTTTTGTGAACATTTCACTGGCGCTCAACTTACATTGCAGTCACGCATTTCCTCAGTGGAACCCGAGAAGTTAGAAGTCTCACATTTGAAAATTCACCGGCTGAGAAGTTGGGAAACTAGTTGTGGATGGTGGCGTGCTAAATTTACAAACCACTATTCATAGCATATTTTTGGCGAGGCCAACGTGGGGCGAACAGAAGCAGTATTGGTAGTGAGAAAGAAACAGAGCACGAAGATGGAAGATATAACATCAGCAAAGAAAGGAAGTGAGGAACTTTTGGAAGAAGCAAGGCCAAGAATAGGTCAAGTAAACACCATACATGAAGAGGGGCACGACACGGTAATCAGGGATATGATGATGATGGACATATTAATCAGAATGCAGGAAAGAGAGAAAATAATGGAAGAAACGATGGAGATAATGATGGAAAGAGAGAAAGGAATGCAAATAATTTGCAATTTATAATACATTCCAGGTTTACTAAGAATTTATTACATAATTCGCCAAAATATTTTGTAATAAAAGGCTCCAACCTAATAATAACTTGCTTTTGTAGAAATTCATTTATATCAGAATATAATATGCTTAATATCTTTGGACTAAAATGTATGGGTAAACAATAATAAAATATGATATTTTATAAAAACAATAAAATAAAATGTGAGTAAAATATGCTGCTCAAATATTTTCGAAAAGTGTTGTTGCAACAATTAAAACAGCTTCTGCAATAAAAGTGCTTGATAGCAGGCGCGGCTCGTGATGACGTATTTGGGAGTGCAAGTACAATGATGCGAGTGCCTCGTGTGTTTTCGGTGTTTACTAAGAAAACGTTACAGTTAGTACACGAGAATACACGAAGCACTCGCATCATTGTACTTGCACTCCCAAATACGTCATCACGAGCCGCGCCTGCTTGGCAGTAGCACGACTTCAGGTACAGCACAGTTTATCGAAAATATAAACAATATATTTGATGATTTAGTTAGTAGGCAAGAGGTGTGCTGCGGTACATTGGGGTAAGACACGCTGAAGCATATAGCGTTGCGCATCTTTATAAATGAATTACCACAAAGTTACGGCTACCAGTATTAATTTTATAAAAACATTTTTTAAATGCATCTCCATAAAATATTTGTATTATGCCAATTGTCTTCCTTTAAATTGCATCGAGAAAATAGTCTTTGGTTATGAATTGGTGTCAAATACAAGAAAAATGAATATTACACATACATGCTATGTGAAAAGAAATACAACGATCCATCGAAAAAATTCATAATTGGAGTTGACTGTGAAATTGGGTTGGTACTTTAGCCACTTCCACATAATGACACATTACTTGATGCTTGACAGTTTCATTTGGTTTCATTGTAAAAAAAGGTTATGGCATTGAAATGATACTACAACAAAAAAGAAAACAAATAATTTATTTAATATCGAAATCATAATCAAAATTTAACATATAGCTACAGAAGTTGTTGAAAATGTTGCCCATTTACATCTAAACACAAACCAACTCTAATTTTCTTAACAAGAGTTTTGAAAAATTTGACACAAACTTCTAGTTTCAACGTCAAATAATAAATGTCATTATGTGGAAGTGGCTAAAGTACCAACCCAATTTCACAGTCTACTCTAATTATGAATTTTTTCGATGGCTCGTTATATAATAATTTGGTACAAACTATTTAATACATATTGTATTTAAATATGCAACACAAAAAAGAAAAAATATAAATAGATTTACAAATAAATAAATATTATAACAAAAGAAAGGAAAACAACACAAATTTTAAATGGATGAACGTCGCACCGTTGATTGAAGGAATATACCCATAAAGATGCGCAACGCTATATGCTTCAGCGTGTCTTACCCCAATCTACCGCAGCACAACTCTTGCCTACTAACTAAATCATCAAATATATTGTTTATATTTTCGATAAACTGTGCTGTACCTGAAGTCGTGCTACTGTCAAGTAGGCGCGGCTCGTGATGACGTATTTGGGAGTGCAAGTACAATGATGCGAGTACTTCGTGTATTCTCGTGTACTAACTGTAACGTTTTCTTAGTAAACACCGAAAACACACGAGGCACTCGCATCATTGTACTTGCACTCCCAAATACGTCATCACGAGCCGCGCCTGCTATCAAGCACTTTTATTGCAGAAGCTGTTTTAATTGTTGCAGCAACACTTTTCGAAAATATTTGAGCAGCATATTTTACTCACATTTTCTGGAAGCTTGTAGGGAAAATATGTTTGGAAGAAATTTTTAAAAGTGCTCTAGTGGTGCCGCTCTACTGGTCAGCATCATAAGTTTTTTCGATGTCACTCCAGCATACATTCTTCTTATTCACTATGAATTGCAATTTGGGATTTATGAAATTATTACGGAGAGACTTTAATAAATGCGGAGTATCAAAACACGTAAATAATTTTTGGCCATCTATTCGTACTGTGCTTTATTCGTCTTTTCGGATTCTTAAATAAAACTAACGGTAACTTTAGACACACACTATATTAATAATAAAAACAAATAAGATTATAAAAATTAATTACTAGCAATAAGCACATTTATATATTTATGTAAGTTCACTCGGCGATAATTCGGTGTCGAATGAATCCAAATCCCTTCCTCGACGGCTTATATATGGGCCGCCGAGCCTCGTGTTTTTCTCAGTCTCGGCTTTTCCGTTTCTAGATCTGTCGAGAAGGCGCCAGGGCGTAATACGTGAGGTATTGTTGGATGAGTCATGACAGTACCACCGGTTCTTCTTTGTTCTTATTTGTACCTTAGTCACATACCAAAACTATTGGTTTCAATGACAATTCTTGCACTTTCTTTATTACCGCAGAAATAATTTTCTGCAACTGAATCGAACTAACGGGGCCCGCAGATAGAAAATAACATAACGGTATCTTCCAATTGTGTAGCAACCCACATATCATAAATACTGTGATGACTCATCCAACGATGCGTCGCGCGTCATACCTCTAGCGTTTTCTCGATGCAGGTAGAACTCTCGAGAAAAATATTCACATTCATATATAAGCCGTCGAGGAAGGGATGGGATTATTTGATACCAGAGCCTCGCGGAGTGAACATAAATATAAATACATAAATGTGCTTATTGTTGGTAATTAGTTTTTATATTGTTATTCGTTTTATTGTTAATATAGTGTGTGTCTAAAGTTACCGTTAGTTTTATTTAAGAACCCGAAAAGACAAACTTTACAATACCAAAGCTGTGTTTGCTAGTTTATGTTTTCTGCATAAAAATGCCAGCTCCTGATAGCCTTCGATTATGTCTTGGCGCTGATTAAATTTCACCTGTTTCTTCAATCTTATTTCACCGAACATTACAACGCACATTTTCTCACTTTCAGTCATGCACTTTACTTTCAACGAAATTTTATTTATTAAATTATTGTTTAAGTCTGTTCTTAAATTCAACACTTTTAATCAACTTTGAATTGTTCTCATAGATGGTAACGTAAATTTCAGATTACGTAACATAAACTTATAAGCTCTGGGTGATTTATAATACAAAGAAAGAGCTAATTCTTTTTCTGATTTTAGCCACTTTTCTCTTGTTTTATGAAATAGCTGCATATTTATAAAAGTTTTTAGCGGTTTACTTTTATATATTAATAGATTGTGGAGTAGTGCACTAACAGAAAATAATTTCGTTTTTTTCATCTATAGATTTGAGATTGTTTTGCTTTTAATTTTTTTTAATCTTTCAATTTAAGCGAAAATATTTTACATTTTTTCTTTAATTTTCTTTTTGATGGCGATGACATTTCCAGAATACGTTCACTTAACGCAGAATAACAGCTTGTTGGACTAGAGAAATCGGAAATTTTTAGAGATTCACATTGAATATTATTCAATATTGCAAGCTCATCTTCATCGCTTAAACTTACAGTGAAGATTATTTCAAATTATTTCAGTTTAGCGCACACTGTCAGGTAATTAATATCGTTTGCGAAATCTTATATTTCACCCTCACGTGCGCGCTGAATTTATTGATAACAAATTACACATCAGTGTGATTACGTTTTACGCTAGTAAAAATGAGCAGTACGGTCAGCCATTTATGTGTGTATAATAATTGTTTAAAAAATGACAGGAAGGGTAAAATAATGTTTTTAAGTTTCCTATAAAAGACACTAAGAGAACAGAAGAATGGAAGAAAAATTGTGGAAATATCGAAATTGCTCTTTGGGCTATGAATAGTTTACGTTATAAATTAACTTGTGAAGAACATTTTTTACCCATATACATTATTGAAAATAAACAACGAAAACTCTTAACGAAAAATGCAATTCCTATGAAGTTTATCGGAAAAGGTAGGCAGCTATTATTATGCATACTAATAAACTTAAAAAAACCATACATAATTGAATCACCACAGAACCGCGAATATTTTTTTTCGCTGAATTTCACTGTAAAGTTGAAAATACTTCAAATTAAGAAAAAAACACTAGAATTTTTCGAAAACAATTCGCGGTTCTGTGGAGACAGCCATTTTTAGAAATGTGGTATTTGATTTGTTCATTGGCAATCGGTAAGCGGGAAAAGTAAATTTGATTGAATTTATAATACCTATCTGCAATTGCAGGGAGCGCAATTTCTGTAGAAACTCATATCGGGGAAAACAGTAATAGACATGAACGGAAACGGCAATAATTTAATAAAGAAAATTTCGTTGAAAGCAAGTGCATGACAAAGAGAAAATGTGCGTTGTAATGTTCGATGAAATAAGATTGAAGAAACAAGTGGAATTTAATCAGCACCAAAACATAATCAAAGGCTACCAGGATCTGACATTTTTGAGCAGATAACATAAACTAGTAAACACAGCTTTGGTATTTATGATACGTGGGCTGCTACACAGTTGGAAAATACCGTTATGTTATTTTGTATCTGCGGGCCCCGTTAGTTCGATTCAGTTGCAGAAAATTATTTCTACGGTAATAAAGAAAGTGCAAGAATTGTCATTGAAACCAATGGTTTTGGTATGTGACCAAGGTACAAATAATCGTGCGGCAATTAGTTTATTGGGTGCGACAAAAGAAGAACCGGGGGTACGAATAGGAGGATACACCGCATTTATTAAAGTCTCTGTTCGGGCAAAATAGATTTAATTTTATATTTTTAGTTTCATTTATATGTAGGTATATTTATGTTAATGTATTATCCTAGTTTTAAATTGTAAATATTGTATATAGAAAAGGTCTTGGAGTTCGGATATATTTAATATTGTCAATTACCTTAGGCCTGGTCAGGTATTACATTTCTTTATTCATTGTCTTGTTTTTCTACAGTCATAAAAACTATTTATTTTATTACAGGCACAACCCTCTGGTTAACCCATCCATTTAGTAGTTGTAAATGTATTTGTATAATAGAATAAGTTTTATTGTACATATTTCCTGTGAATTGTATATTTATTATTTTAAGAATTATTTTATTTTCTATATATATACTTTTCTTGGAAAGGTAAAAATGGTTGTATGGAAATTTCCGTATAATCAATTTCTTTGTTTTCTCCCTCTCTTGCGAACTATTATGTTATCTCTAACGCACTTCCTGTGTATTGTATATTTATTATTTTAAGAGTTATAATATTTTCTATATTTATTTTATTTTCTATAATTAAGGGTTTCTGGCGTATATTGTTTATTTTAATTCATTTATGACGTTGGAAACTACAGCATATGCTTTTCTTGGAAGGAAGGTAAAAATTGTTGCATGGAAATTTCCGTATACTCAATTTCATTGTTTTCTCCCTCTCTTGTAACTGGCGGGAACAAAACTTTCTTGCCGAAAAATAAGTAAATGAAGAAACAGTTCCAAACAAGATTTCTTAGAGCTCACTACAGTTCCAAGTACGATCTCTTCGAGTTAACTACAGTTCTAGCTTAGGTCTCAGTGATCTAACTAACAGTTCCTACTAAGATCTCAGTGATCTAAATTGGAGCAAATATTATTTATTAGCCAGTTTTCTCGGTCTTTAGTATTAAGACCAGATACTGCATTTGTATTAAGTTAACGGAACTCCAAGACTAAATTTGTAAATATATTAGTGTTATTCAAAAACTATTGTATTATTTCAACTCATACTTCGGTCGATACATACCGAACTTCCTTCCAACCAGGAGGAAGAAACAGTCTCTCCTTAATAATTTTATGAATTCCAAATTGCAATTCATAGTGAATAAGAAGAAGGGTATGCTGGAGTGACATCAAGAAAACTTATTATACTGACCAGCAGAGAGCACCACTAGAACACTTTTAAAAATTACTTCCAAACATATTTCCCCTACAAGCTTCCAGAAAATGCGAGTAAAATATGCTGCTCAAATATTTTCGCAGTGTTGCTGCAGCAATTAAAACAGCTTCTGCAATAAAAGTATTTGATAGTAGCACGTCTTCAGATACAGCACAGTTTATCGAAAATGTAAACAATATATTTGATGGTTTAAATAGTAGGGTGTTACATGATCGAAATCCCGCTGATGACCGGTGTCTATAACACCCGTATTGCAGATGTATTGCAGAAAGCGATACAATATTTCAATAATATTGAAGTTTTTGAAGGTAGGAGCAGACGAAATAATATCTATTGCATACATGGTTATCAGTGGACATTGCAATCAATTCTTTTACTTAGGAGCCATTTAAAGGAAATGGGAATAAAATATCTTCTAACCGGACTTTTAAATCAGGATCCTCCTGAAATTTTTTTTTCTGTTATAAGAAATAGAGGAGAGTACGATCCTACACCTACAGTCAAACAATGTCACATCGCGATACAACAAAATATTAATATTCGCCTTCAAATGACTACTGACAGTACTGACAGGAAATTGCAAAGCCGATGGAGGCGAAATCTTATATATCCAAATAGAGAATGATAACGATAACGACATAGTAGATATATACTATATATACTGAAGAATTACATATAACAGAACAAAAACCAGAGAAAGATTGCATTATTCCAGTATTTTACTGGATGCAACCAAGTCTAATAATACCTTAGAAACATGTTCGGTTTTGTATGTCGCTGGTTATTTAGAACATTGCATTGAACAAAAATTCATTGCCATTTTTGTTTAACGAAATTTACAAAATTGGACAGTGAACTAATATTAAATGAAAATGAACTTTTTTGTTTTATAAGGACTATTCCCGAGAAAGTGATATAAAGTAATTAAAAATATCTTCAGAAAAATTTGTACATATTACGTCACAATTACTACAACAGTTCCATAAATCTTTTGAAAATTATAAATGTGGCCCAAAAGATGGCTTTTTTATTTTCTCTCTTACAAGATGATGAGATGAGATAAGTACAATTTTAGTCCTTACTATGTAAAGGACACAAAAAATTTTGGATTTCATAGACAACAAATATTAAAAAACAGAAAAATATATTTCAAACATACCAAAGTTTATATTAGTTAATCATATATAAACTTTGCCAGTCCTAAGTGTGAACGGAAGATTATTTTCATTATTATTTTTAAGTATTTTCAAATACAATTTTATTATTTCTTTTGTAAATAAAACGGAAGACCACAAAGAGATCTATCGCAGGTAAGAACACAGGTTCACCTTTCTTTCGTGTACAATTGCAATGCCTATTATAATAGAAAGCATTTATTGCTGTTAGGGTCGCATTGTAAAATATTGTTTCTCTCTCGTATTATGGCTGTTATCCAAATAAAAGGTTGCAAAAACTACCGCTTGGAGGGCCACGGAACAGCGGCTATGTTAGCGGGCAAGAGGTGTACGGAGGTACATTGGGGTAAGACACGCTGAAGCATATAGCGTTGTGCATCTTTATATATTCTTTTAATCAACGGTAAAATACACCTCCAGCACATAAACGGCTAATATGGAGTATCGCTCGAAGAACGACAGTGGCAACAGCGACAACCTGATGGCAGCAGAGACTCTGCCGAAAGCTCATCCTCCGCCCTTTAGAAGGCGTAGGAACATACATACGCCAAGACACCCGAAGGACATTTTGGCCGCTAAAACATACCGAGTGACTAAATTATTGAAGCAAATATTTAATTTGGTAACTCGGAGAAATTGGCTTGCCTGATCATTCGCATTAAATTTATCTTTTTTGATTAGAATATTTTGTATAAATACCGATATTAAATATTGTAAAGTTTGTCTTTTCGGGTTCTTAAATAAAACTAACAATAACTTTAGACACACACTATATTAATAATAAAATGAATAACAATATAAAACTAACTATTACCAATAATAAGCACATTTATGTATTTATATTTATGTAACTATATTTATGTTTACCCCGCGAGACTCTCGTATTGAATAATGTCTACATCCCTTCCTCGACGGCTTATATATTAATGAGAATATCCTTCTCGAGAGTTCTCCCTGCCTCGAGAAAACGCTAGAGGTATGATGCACCGTTTGATGAGTCATCAATCACTGTCATGTCATCAGTCATCACAATATACAAAGAATTCAAATAAATTTTACCTCAAAGTAGCCCTTGGATATTATGATTATGTCTTAGCTTGTTACTAATTTTAATAGGAATTTTGTTGGTTATGAGATGAGATATTTGATTGAAATGACAAATGTCAAAATAATAAAACGAACATTTTTAAGTGATTGAAATATGTTTATTTCCAACAAGCAAAATTTTATAAAAATTGTTCAAAGTGTCCACCACCTTGTTCGAAACATTTCTCACATCTTCTTCTAATGGAGGAAAAAGTGTTTTGTAGTATCGCATTGTCAATTCCATTAATTCTTTCAGCAATTCTGATTTGAAGGCCTGCAAGATCAGGTATCTGTACTTGATAAATTGAGTTCTTTAAGAATGGCCATAAAAAGAAATCACATGGGGTAATGTCACAAGATCTTGGTGGAAATTCATGTTCAGTGTTTAAACTTATCAACCGATTTTGAAAAAATTGCTGCAGAATATTAATTGTTTCACCTGCTGTGTGTGCTCTAGCTCCGTCTTGTTGAAAGTAACCCTGTGTTATTTCTTCGTCGTCAAGCTGTTCGATAAATGGCATAATAATTTCCTGTCGATACCTTTCTCCTGTTAAGGTTCCGTTAAAAAAAATAGGGCCAAAAATTCTCCTTCGACTAATCGCACACCATACACCAATTTTCTGCGGATGAAGTGCGGTTTCAACAAAAAAATTATGTGGTTTCTCATTAGTCCACATCCTCATATTTTGTGAGTTCACATATCCATTCAGATAAAACCATGACTCATCAGAAAAAAAGGTTTTGTCAAGAAGGTCATTATCAAAATTATTTAAGAACCACTGACTAAACGTTACTCTTCTGGGATAGTCGATTTCCTTGATTTCTTGATAACAGGTCATGTGATATGGAAATAAATGTAAGTCCTTTTTCAAAATTGTATGACATGTGCCAATTGACACACCCACTTGTTGTGATAATGCTCGTACGGAAGTTCTTGGTGCATTATTTATAATTTCTCTTACATTATTAACTAGCTCTTCTGTACACTTTTTCGCCAGACCTGCGCCTTCTTTCTGTTTAACACTCCCTGTTTCTCTGAAAACCATAACGGAATGTGTCACTGTGTGCCGAAAACTGTCATAATCAAAGATGACGTTAGGGAACTCATTTCTAAATTCTTCTAAACAATCTTGAAGAGAATACTGCCATTGTCCGTCAATCTTACGTCCGTTTCGAAAATAAGATTCTAGCATGAATGATTTGTGTTGTATAGTAAAATCCATGTTAAATCAATTTTAAATTACAAAGCAATTTTTGTCAACTATGCTTCTGTCTAATTGACAACTAATGCAAATTTAAATTATTAATAATATAATCATACGTTTTTAAAGGAATGGCCTACTAGAGGCAAAGCTTATTTGAACGCTTTTTATAATATAAATATAAATATTGATATATGGTTAGAATTACTTATTTGACATTAAATTTGTCAAATTTGAATTTAAAAATTAGGCACATCAACATAAATTTGCAGAATTGTTGTCATCTTAATAACAAAAGTTTCGTTCATTTATAAAAAGCAAGAAAGCAAATTGAGCGATTAGGTTCCACGCTAAAGTAAAATTTTGAACAATGTTAGACTAATCATCTAACTTGTCTCCTTGTTTTAGCCGGTCTTTTATTTCAAATGTGTCAGACTACGAATTGTTTTACGTAACTTTTATTGTGAACATATAAACTCTCTTTACTAAGTTTCAGCGTTCCAGTCTTCACATTTCTGTTCGAACGTTTGTTCCAAATCTAAAAGCACCAGGTATGCTGCTGATGTTTTCGTTGTGTTTTCCTATTATTTGTTTTATTGTAAAAATGTAGTCTTGCGCATTACATATCTTTTTATGTGTCCGATAATTATTCTTCTACGATAATTCTTAATCTATCTTTAAGAATATATTCATAATATTCATAATTTACTAAAGAAAACAATCGGTATATTTGTTTCACAAAATATATTTTTTCTATTTTGCGTTCGAAATGAACTCATTATGAAACCCAAAACAATATCGAAATGAGCCTCATTTCGATACGCTTTTTTTCATTTTTCAATGTTGGCGTTGTTCGAATTCAGAAATAAATATCATTGCTGTCATATGATTTTAAGAATTTATGTACATTTGACATATATGATATATGTCCGTATTTTACACAAACAACGTATGTTGTATACAATTGACAACAACATATATATGTTTCTATGTCACTCATGTTTATATTTTTAAATGAAGTATCAAGTAATGTTAACGAAAAGTAGTAAATAATATGTAATATAATATACTTCGCGGATAGCAAGATTTAAATTTGAAAATGTCAAGTATCAATGTGACCAACTGCATGCTTTATATAAAAATTAAACTCTGAACTTTCAAATTAAATAATTCCAATTTAAGCAATTTATTAATGTAAAAAACGCAAAATAGAAAAAATAGTATAAAAAACTCGTTTCATAAGGCCTTTTGCCGCACTCCCTCTTTAGAAAACTCGCCGCAAGCGGCTCGTTTTCTAAACTGATCTCGTGCAGCAAAATGGTGCCTTATGAAACTCGTTTTTTAATATACTATTTTCTATTTTGCGTTCGAAATGAACTCATTATGAAACCCAAAACAGTATCGAAATGAGCTTCATTTCGATACGCTTTTTTTCATTTTTCAATGTTGGCGTTGTTCGAGTACAGAAATAAATATCATTGCGTCATATGATTTTAAGAATTTATGTACATTTGACAGATATGATATATGTTCGTATTTTACACAAACAACGTATGTTGTATACAATTGACAACAACATATATATGTTTCTATGTCACTCATGTTTATATTTTTAAATGAAATATCAAGTAATGTTAACGAAAATTAATAAATAATATGTAATATAATATACTTCGCGGATAGCAAGATTTAAATTTGAAAATGTCAAGGATCAATGTGACCAACTGCATGCTTTATATAAAAATTAAACTCTGAACTTTCAAATTAAATAATTCCAATTTAAGCAATTTATTAATGTAAAAAACGCAAAATAGAAAAAATAGTATAAAAAACTCGTTTCATAAGGCCCTTTGCCGCACTCGCTCTTTAGAAAACTCGCCGCAAGCGGCTCGTTTTCTAAACTGATCTCGTGCGGCAATATGGTGCCTTATGAAACTCGTTTTTTAATATACTATATTAGATCTCCAACATATGTTTCGACTTTTCAGTCATTATCAAAGAGTTTTTAAACTAAAATAAAAAGTATACTTCTACCACTATTTATGAGTTTTTAAAAGACTTTATTACGGCATCAATAGTAGGGGTGTTGAAAAAATCCAGCTGTGTATTTGTGACATGTCTATTAAGATTTATGGCTTTTTTCATTTCTAATATTTCGAGGAAGTCGAGCCTTTTTCCTTTATTACAAGTATGTAAAACTTTAAAATTACTGGTATTGAACAAATGTGTATTTACAATGCAATGTTCCGCGAATCCCGTATTCATATTACCATAAAGAATAGAACTTCTATGCTCTTTTATCCGTTCTTTTATTGAGCGTCCTGATTGGCCGATGTATATCGCATCAAAATCACTGCAACTTAATTCGTACACACCTGACTTATCACACAATTCTGTTTTTTCTTTATTATTTACTAAAATATTTCCTTGATTGACTTTATTCACTTGGATGACATTTAACCCTAATTTATTCAGTTTATTAGAAACTTTATTGCTAACCCCAGGTATATAGTTGAGTGTGTGAAATGTTTTATTCGTTTTTGTATATGTGTGCCCGTAGTAAAAATTCTTCGTAAGGATAGTACGTTGTTTTTTGATAATCATTTTATCTATAAATTCTGTTTTATATCCGTTGTTTCTAGCTATTGTTTTTATGGTGGTTACTTCTTTTTCGTAATTCTCATTATTTAAAGGGAAATTAATGAGTCTATGTATAAAACTATGAAACGTTGCCATTTTTATATTCCATGGTTGACTGGAATTTGCCGGGATTACTGTATCCGTTGTAGTGGGTTTTCTAAATATATCAAACTCGAATCGTTTATCCATTCTTGTTAATTTTAAGTCTAAAAAATTTAGCGTTCCGTCTAACTCTTTTTCTATAGTCTATTTTAGACTTAAAATTAACAAGAATGGATAAACGATTCGAGTTTGATATATTTAGAAAACCCACTACAACGGATACAGTAATCCCGGCAAATTCCAGTCAATCATGGAATATAAAAATGGCAGCGTTTCATAGTTTTATACATAGACTGATTAATTTCCCTTTAAATAATGAGAATTACGAAAAAGAAGTAACCACCATAAAAACAATAGCTAGAAACAACGGATATAAAACAGAATTTATAGATAAAATGATTATCAAAAAACAACGTACTATCCTTACGAAGAATTTTTACTACGGGCACATATAATACAAAAACGAATAAAATATTTCACACACTCAACTATATACCTGGAGTTAGCAATAAAGTTTCTAATAAACTGAATAAATTAGGGTTAAATGTCATCCAAGTGAATAAAGTCAATCTAGGAAATATTTTAGTAAATAATAAAGAAAAAACAGAATTGTGTAATAAGTCAGGTGTGTACGAATTAAGTTTCAGTGATTGTGATGCGATATACATCGGCCAATCAGGACGCTCAATAAAAGAACGGATAAAAGAGCATAGAAGCATCTTTATGGTAATATGAATACGGGATTCGCGGAACATTGCATTGAAAATACACATTTGTTCAATACCAGTAATTTTAAACTTTTACATACTTGTAATAAAGGAAAACGGCTCGACTTCCTCGAAATATTAGAAATTAAAAAAGCCATAAATCTTAATAGACACGTCACAAATACACGGCTGGATTTTTTCAACACCCCTACTATTGATGCCGTAATAAAGTCTTTTAAAAACTCATAAATAGTGGTGGAAGTATACTTTTTATTTTAGTTTAAAAACTCTTTGATAATGACTGAAAAGTTGAAACATATGTTAGAGATCTAATAAATATATTTTGTGAAACAAATATACCGAGTGTTTTCTTTAGTAAATTATTCATTATGTTTCACCAAGAGCCAACCGTGGATTCTATACATTATATCATAATATTCATATGTATTTGAAACAATACTTGTAATGTGATGCCTCGATAGTTTGCAGTACTTTGACTTAACATTGGCGTAATTATCCTGCTGTTTCTTGTGCGTTGTTGAGGATTTGTATTAATAACTGAATTTATTATTGTCTAACCAAGCAAATATGACCTATGAAGCAGCACTGTCGATATGTCGTGTACATTCACAGAAAGAATTTGAGCGGGCTAATAGATTCAAATTAATTGTAAACTATAAAACGTGTATTTTGTATAAAATTCGCACTCTAAAACACCACAGCATAGACTGGCGAGTGTGAAGGGCAAGACATTAGTAAATTAGTTTAGTAGTTTATTTGGTTGCGCTTATAGATAGACTTTTTAACATTTTAGGTGTTATCATGACCAACTGATTTTCCTCTACTAATATTATCAGTTATTTTGATGACATCTTCTCTTCTCTATTTTTTATGTACGTATTAATCTTTTCTATTATTATATTATGGATTTCGTTTGCATTTAGAAATTTTTAGACGCACAGATTTCAGGCATTTTCCTTTTGTTATACTTTTTAATATTTTATAACGAACTATCTTCTTCCATTTCTCTACTAAATTCTTCTCATAATTCTTTATAGAACTATCAAATTACTGTCGACAGAAAACTGTATCATTATCTCCGTTGGGATTTTTGTTGACACCCAGTAAATTTCCAAATTCCGCCCCCAGGGTATCCCCGCGATTATCCAAAGATTGTACAACCATGTCTTCTTAGTAGCAAATATAGTCGATGTTATGCTTGGTATAGACGCCAAAAATTTTGAAGGACAAATACTTTAAAAAACGACATTGCTTCTTTTAAGTGGACAACCGACAATAAATATAATGAGGTGACCAAACAGGAGGAGTGTATTCTAATTTGATAAGGACAGAACTATAATAAGTAAATAGTTTTGAACAAAGACAGAACAAAATAGCGAATGTTGTTGCTATGTGGCATAAAAGTTAAACGAAACTCAAAAAAAAACCAAGGTCCTTTATGCTATCAACTTTATTAAGAATTGAATCATTAATAAAATAGAGCTAATAAAATTAACTTTTTTTTTGTATAAGAGACGTAGCAAAATTTGTTGGTATTCAATCAATTCAAATTACAAGTAGAGCACCATTCGGAAAGAATATTCAAATTCCGTTTCAAATGTAATACATATATCATACCAAGTTCTGATGGATGAATATATTTTTAGATCATCTACATAAGCAATTAGTGGACAAGACAAAGACGATAATAGATTGTTTAAAAACAAGATAAATAGGAGAGGACCTAAGTGTAAACCTTGCGGGACTCCAAATGGAGGCGAGAACTCAATGAATTTATAGCCGGTATAAAAACATAATGAAATCTTCTAGGGAATGACTTAACCCAAGACAGACAACTTAGCAAGTAAAATTCTAGAGTCAATCACATTAGAAGCACTACTATAGTACGTATATACGACTTCAACTTGGCCGCAAGTATCAAGCTGCTCACAGATTGTCACCAGATTTGTCGCTGTTGATCTACCTCGCATAAAGCTGTGTTGAAATAGAGAAATGTAGGATTTCGTGTTAAGACACAGACAAGAGCGAATTAGGCTTTTGATTTTTTTTAAAAAAATTCGCCAATATTGATATGAGTCTATAGTTATTAGCATACGCATTATCCTTATCCTAGCACGCTTCCAAATGCTCAGGAGAGTAGCAGTTCGCATTGCCATGTTAATAATAAAAGTAAACGGTTTTACAAGGGCAAATCTTGCATCATGTATAGGAACCGGACACGAGAGACCGATGACTCATTGCCCACGAGCGTACTATTGAAAATTTGTATTTTTAGAGTTTTTAATTTTATTTATATAATTTGGAAAACAAACCGGTGGTGATCTATAAAATACGAAATACACATTTATTTGTACATTTTGTAGTTCAAGTTGAGTATAGAAGCATTAATATTAACTAGCAATACTTTCTCAAGGTTAGATTTGAGAGAGCAGTTAGATTTCGAGGCATTGTCATCATACACAATTGCCGCAATGGTATTAAATCTGGATTTCTATTAAAAACTGCGTCTAACTTTTACCGAAGGCCACATCCGAAATCACTTGAAATATTTTTCAAATTATTAATAGCCACATCTAATATAGTTAATCCATCATTTAATTTGAGGTTGTGTTTTTCAAAATAAGTGATTAGTTTTCGCAAATTTCCAAAGTGTTCTTGAAGAAAGTAGAACTGATTTTTTAAATTTGGGATTTGCATTAGTTTCTTCACTTTTTAAAAGTGGATACAAGTCTATCAACTTGCGGAAAGGTATCTCTGATATATTCAAATTTCTGTGGAGAGCATGTGCTGCACAAGTAATATGCAGCATATTAGGATATGTTCCTTTAATAGTCTGCCTGTTTTTAACATATATGCAGCACTGTCACTGACAAATAAAAGTATTTTTTCTTTGTACCTGTTGTCCGAATGAAACGTTTGGTGCATATTCACGTAAATGGTTTTAGCTACTGTTTCTGCATCATCTGTATTTATAACTTTTGTTGCTATTACATATGCGTTACATGGAATAGTTGGATGTAGTAGGTACACCAGCTGCAACATTTACCACACAGCGTCCTAATATATCGACAGTTTCGTCGGCACTTATCCATAGGTACTATTACTAACTGGGGCTTGGCTAGGGATAATAATAATGAAATTATTTTATGACAATTAATTTGTGGTGCTGATGAAGTTCCTTCAAAGGTCCAGGACGTGCGTGATGATGGTTAATTAAAATAAATACACAAAGACTTAATAAATAAAATAAAACACAGCGGCGTCCTTAGAATTTGTATTTATATTTACATAATAATAAATTGAAATTCGTATTTTTAAGTAATTAAAACAAAAGTAATATATACACGAGGAGCAGTCAATAATTAATTAAAAATTAACACACAAAAAATACTCTGAAAACGAACGTTAAATTGAGCAGTAAATTATGGGTTAACTAATGTATATAAAATAACCTCTGTATCGAAGAATTCAGAGTTACCATTGATTTGCGGCGGCCACGTGGTCTGAAGATATACTCGGACAAGTATATGTAGAGCGGTGTTGGCCGGAGGAATAAGAAATTAATTAGTTCAAATTAATATGGATTCACTTAAAAGAATAATATACTCGTATATTGAACAATACAAAATTACCTTAGAAGCGAAGAGACACCGGACGGCATGGTGGCATCGTGACTTGGACAGCACGATGAGCGATGTGTGTCACTCACGAACGTTCGAAAGAGAAGAAGGACTGATAGTTTTGCGTCGATAGAGAAGTCTAGAGACGGTCTGTTTTATGATCTATCGAAGAGAGGGTCGATAACTTGAATTATAATTAATAAGAAGCGCGACCTAAAGATGACTTCTATCGATGTCATAAATATTATTAGAATAACCCTTGTGACATAAGCTTTCTAACGATATCAAACACAACATATGGAAAAAGAAGTATGTAGTATTAATTAAGAATTTAAAAATGGAATGTACTAGAAATAAATTCGATAGTAACGGTTAGGGTTCTGACACGGTCAGGTAGAAAAGGCCTCGGTCAGTTCAGAATATAACAATAGAAAAACTTTCTCTTTGTACACGAATATATACAAGAAAAATGTCTTAAGTTAAATATATTTTAAAACGAAATATTCAAAGAAGAATATATGATTAAAAATAGACTAAAAATTTTCTCTACGCTAAGCGTAACAGTACTGAATTGAAAGATGGCTTGCAATACGTTCTACTGCTTTCGCGTAGCACTTATAAACATAATATTTGCGTAAGGTGAACTCATCAGCAACATTTCGACCAGTATATTTTTGGAGTAATGTGTTGAAGGTGGGGTTGTTAAGCTTATTTAATTAAATATTTGCCACCATTAAAGTTTCACAAAATTCTTCGTTAAAATTGTCAGATTCCAACCTAATTTCTGTGTATGTGTTTGCGATGCTAAGTAACTTTTTACGTGCGATTTCTTGGAATTTTTTACAGACTTTGCAATAAATTTCGAAATCACTGGCAATGGACATACAATCAGTATGACCCTTATTCCAACTCGCCATTCTCGTCGTTGTTCCATATCATATCTGAAATAGTAACTTAAACAATGAAAATGTATGCGTAAGTTTTTTACACTTAACGAAATTCACTGGACACTTACGTAAAAATAATTGGGGGAAGTAGATTCGATGAAACGATATTAAACAGGATCTATTGCAAATATTACGAAGTATGTAATTAACAGTTAAAACAATGAAAAAATATTTCTTTGGAGAAATTTTGCCATTATACTAAGTACTTTGTCTTAAATTACTGATATTAATGTAAAAGGAGTACAATTAGTGTTCCTGAATGCAAAAACAATTCCTACTTATAGAGTGAACAGAAGAAAATTTATTGGCAAATGCGTCAACAATACCTTGAGGAGAATCTAGGAGGGTATGTATTTAAATATATTTTTGGGATCAGTTTGGAGCGATTGTCTAATTTCTCTGAGATAGGCGGTGTAAGCGGAAGCTATATTACTCTTACAAATGGTCATCACAAAATTATAAAACTACGGGAAAAAGAGGGTTGTAAATTATATTATGTAAACAACGCTGCTTTGCTTAATATGAGGAAAATTTACGAAATATTTCAAAATACGAGATGATACCGAAAAGTTTCCGGAATGTAGCGATAAATAAAATTACAGAATACCTGCATTTCATTCACGTCCGTTACCTTCAACGTAGTCTCCTTGCAAGTGGAAACACTGATCCAGCGCCACTGCCACGAAAGGAATGCATTCTGAAAGTCTTGTGTTGTTAATGTGTTCAGCACCATCTGTGATTCAGTTTCAATCTACTCTATCGTGTTATGGAAAAGAGGAAAAAGTTGCATTGACCCAGGTCTAGCGAGCACGTTAATTGAGGAACAACAGCTATGCTGTTTTTCGCCAAAAACTGCCGCTATATCAGGAATGCAGTATGTAACCTTACGTTATCATGGTGTAGAATTCAATCGTTCCTGTTCAATTCTCCCTATAAAATTCCGAATAACAGGTGCTGGTGTAACGCCGGTTGATAGTCGTCCGGAACATTCATCGTCATCAACTGATGTTCAGCCATTTTTGAAATTTAAACCAATCCTTCCTTTACCATTGTGTGTGTTTCTATGGCAGTCTTACCGAGTTTAAAACAGAAGTTGATCCAGATGCGCTGTTCACTCAAATCAAGAACTGAAAAATCACAAGCAGCTGACAAAACAACGAAAAATTATTCATCAACAAAGCACGTTTTGTAGGTGAAATCCCCTTATGGCACGTCCCTGTCGGACCAAGCTGCGCCGCCGCTGCCTATGCTGCGACGAGAGCGACAAAATGTAATAACTTGTAAGGTTACAAAAAAGGCAAAAGTATATGAGTGTTGCACGTCCAGAGTATACCCCTGCAACAGTTTCTCCTTACAATAACATCGCTTGGCCAGCTTGGTATACTAACTCACAAAGGGAGTAAATAGCTCCACCTGGTAGCGTTTGATCGTAACTACGTCCGCTTATGCGAATAGTTCAAATTTTGGGAACTTTTGGATACCATCTCATACTATACCATATATTTATAGTTTATATAAAATGCTTATTAACTACACTTGATTTTCTTGTGTTCGATTGGCTGGGGCCTTTTCAGCAGATGTAGTAAGAATTATACAACGTTATTCATTCCTAAGTGAACCTCGATATCCACCGTACGATTTACATATCTATGAGGAAGCAGAGCAGCTACTTCAGATTCCAGAAGTTAAAGCTACTTGTGGGAGAGCAACATTCGAAGCAATTAATAAACAGTATGATGGATATATGAAGTCTGTTAACAGCACTTTCAAAATATTCAGTAGCTAGCCAGGTAGCCTAAAAAATGTTGGGGGAAGAAAGTTATATTTACACCGATAAATATGGTAAAAAACTGAATTTTTAGTAATTTTCTATTTAATGTTAGTCCTGTAAATAGTGGGAATCAGTGGACAAATCCGGCTATAATAGCAAATACTGCTCCTATGGAGAGTACATAGTGAAAGTGGGCTACTACGTAGTAGGTGTCATGGAGGATAATATCAATTGAGGAATTTGCTAGGATTACTCCGGTTAATCCTCCTACTGTAAATAAAAATACAAATCCTAGGGCTCATAATAGGGAGGGTGAATAATTTAATTGGGTTCCGTGAAGAGTAGCTAGTCAGCTAAAAATTTTAATACCAGTAGGAACTGCAATAATTATTGTTGCTGAGGTAAAGTAGGCTCGTGTATCTACATCTATACCTACAGTGAATATATGATGTGCTCATACAATAAATCCTAATAGTCCAATGGCTATTATAGCATAAATTATTCCTAAAGTACCAAATGTTTCCTTTTTATTACTTTCTTGTCTAAAAATGTGGGAAATTATTCCGAATCCTGGGAGGATTAGAATGTAAACTTCAGGGTGTCCAAAAAATCAAAATAAGTGTTGGTATAAAATTGGGTCTCCCCCTCCTGCTGGGTCAAAAAAAGAAGTATTAATGTTACGGTCAGTTAAGAGTATAGTGATAGCTCCTGCTAAAACTGGTAAGGAAAGTAAAAGAAGAAGGGCAGTTAAGGCAACAGATCAAATAAAGAGAGGTATGCGGTCAAAGGTTATTCCTGTAGAACGTATGTTGATTACTGTAGTAATAAAGTTTACTGCACCTAGAATGGAAGAGATACCGGCTAAATGTAGTCTAAAGATTGCTAAGTCAACTGAGGCGCCTCTGTGGGCAATATTTGATGAGAGCGGTGGATAAACGGTTCAACCGGTTCCTGCCCCATTTTCGACTAATCTTCTTATAAGTAAAAGCCTTAAGGATGGGGGGAGTAGTCAAAATCTTATATTATTTATTCGGGGGAATGCCATGTCAGGGGCGCCGAGTATTAGAGGAACAAGTCAGTTTCCGAATCCCCCAATTATAATAGGTATGACTATGAAGAAAATTATAATAAAAGCATGGGCTGTGACAATTACATTATAAATTTGATCATCCCCGATTAGAGTTCCGGGGTTTCCTAGTTCTGCACGAATTAATAATCTTAAAGATGTTCCTACTATTCCAGCTCATCTGCCGAATAGAAAATATAAGGTTCCGATATCTTTGTGATTTGTTGAAAATAACCATTTATTCAGTGAAGTGGCCGAGTTTAGGCGGTAAATTGTAAATTTATACACGAAAATGATTTCCTTCACTAGGTTTTATAGTTTATTTAGAACAGTAAATTGCAAATTTAAAAGAGGGTACAACCCTAAGGCTTAAAGAATCGACTTTATTGGGAACTTTGAAGGTTCCAAGTTTTTAATTAACTTAAATCTTTGAAAGATTTAGTTAATTAAAGAAAATTGAATAGTATAGTTGAGAATAATAGTCTTATTAATGTAATAAAATTAAAGGTTAAAATTCAGCTTATTTTTAATGAGGGGCTAGTATAGAAAGTTAGTTCATTAGAGTTTAGTAAGATGGAAGAAAAAGTAATTCGTAGGTAGAAGTAGAGAGTTATGACCGTTATTATTGCCGGTATCATGAATATGTTTCTTTGAATTAATGTCTGAATCGTGATTCATTTGGGCAGGAATCCTAGGAAGGGGGGTAATCCCCCGAGGGATAGGAAATTTAAAATAAAGAAAAATTTCACTAAAAAATTAAAATTTATCGAAATAAAAAGTTGTTTTACGTGAAAAATGTTAAATTTTTTAAAAAAAATTAAAATATTAAAAATGATAAAAAAATAAATAATAAAACCTCTTGCAAGATAGTTCAAGTTCAGTACCTTCAGATATTCATCTTACTGGGTTGATACAGGTCATATAAAAAACATTAAGCTGCTGCTCGAACCTCCAATTCGAGAGAAGAATGAGCAAATTATTTCTTGTGGTTAAATAAAAATAATGTGATGCCAGTCATTCAATGACGTCACCACCGTGCGAAGTCAACAGGGCCTAGAGCCTTCTGGAAGGCACCCGATATAGAAGGAACGAGAAAACATCGCAGGACTATATATATGTGGAAAGTGGGTGAGGTGTGACCAGATGTGCGATGGAGGGAGTAACGTGAGTCAGTAGTTGTGACCGAAAGTGAAGGAACGTGCAACCGCTATCGAGGTACCGCTATCGAGGTACATATATGTAATCTTGCTTATTCTATTTGATCAGTGTATTAAAACATCAATATATGAGCTACTGATTTATCTTTCAATGATCCCACATATATAGAGAAGACATTCGAGCAGCGACTATCGTGTTAGAACATAGTTATAAATGTGAAATAAATATACAAACATTTTTATAAAAATGTAAATATAAATATTGCTATAGTTAGTTAAGTGTCATTAGTGTACAGTTAGTTCAAAGAGTATTTATTTTCAGACCAAGGCCAAACTTAAGGCATAAAAATACCTTAAAATGACTAACGTGTATAATATTACAGCTCGTATCTGTGTGTGTTAGAAAGAGATAAAATACAATTTCCCGTTTACACTTTGAGCGGTACGAACTGCAAAAAAATACTTTATCAAATGTATTTCATTGTATTATTAATATAGTGTTTTTAATTAATGTTAGTTTTATTTAAACGAACCCAAGACACGTTCTTCACAATAAGAACTATTAACTCAGTAACTGTCGAGGCATATAAAGAGTTTAAATGAACTGATTTCTTTAGTTTGTTGAAATATCGGCGGAAAATGTGGATTTATTTTTGTAATTCTTTGCTGATAGTGGTTACTTTAATATATTCCCGATTGATGGGAAAAATTATGAAATTTAAACTGAAGATTAAATTATAGAAGAAGAGGCAACACACCTTAAATATGAAAATATAAAGTATGACGTATTTTAAAAATACCAAATTTTGAAACTAAGCACCATCTCCAACACGTTTGCTACAGTGAAGCATTGATAGTTGAATATGAATAAATACAGTATGAAATCTAGAGATATTAAAACAAATTTAAATGTTCTGAAATTGGTATTAGAAAGTCCAAGTGAGAGGGCATTTGTTGATTTTGCTAACCTTGTTAGGATTTTCTGCATCACGGAGGATCAGCAAAGAATGTGAATTTCATCATATTTTGTATACTGTGGCATATAATTCCAGATATTTTGTAATATACTGTTAGGTCCAGGTAAAAAAAAAATTGAAAGCTCCTACCCTAATGGTGATAATCATGGAGGGAAACGGAATCAATTTTGAATATAAAATTAATTCCAAGCCTGCTGAAGAAGCTTTGCAACAAATTTTCGAGAAGGGCTATTATACTAAAATCGAAGAACATATTTTCAATACGGTTTATGCCGGTTTAGCATTAAATATACCTAAAGGAGAAGAAAGTTTTTATAACATATATAATTGTTTCAGCCTTTTCTTGATGAAATTCCATTATAACTATTATCAGGATAAAATAAAACAAATTTTAATGAATTTCACTTTTTAATTGACACTGCAACGATCGTTTCGCTCCAACCTGAGCTTCATCAGACATATAACTAACTTATTTACAAATTTTTTAACACAAGTATACGGTAACAAACACATGTTTTATTTTAAATATTTGAAGGAATGGGTACTTTTTATTACTAAAATAATATCCTTCAAATATTTAAAATAAAACATGTGTTTGTTACCGTATACTTGTGTTAAAGAATTTGTAAATAAGTTAGTTATATGTCTGATGAAGCTCAGATTGGAGCGAAACGATCGTTGCAGTGTCAATTAAAAAGTGAAATTCATTAAAATTTGTTTTATTTTATCCTGATAATAGTTTTTATAACATATCAAGTTGGAAATAAAGGAGAAAATAAATCTGTCTGTAGTGATAAATGATTATAATATGTAGGTACTTACACTATAGATGAAACCGGTATTTGCATCTTTCTACATGAATTGTATTACCCAATTTATTCTTCTGGCAATGTATAAGTTATAGTGTTGGTAATAAAATTGAATAGTTCATAAAGTATAAGTTTTCAGTTCAACCTCAAAAGCGCGTGATTCAAATCAGTACCCACTACAAAGTCAAATAAAGTCAATATTTAATAACGGAAATAACTGTTTGTCATCATGAAATATAAACGTCATGTTTTGCAATATTGTCAAAATTTTAGTATGGTACTTGCAATATAACCAAAAATTGCATACCTATACATAACCTACATGTCAAAATAATAATGGGTAAAGTAGAAACATGAATAGTTCAAAAGTTCTAATTTTATATAACTATATTCTATCCAAGAAAACAATGGGGAAATTATTACTTTAATATTCGAACAAATTATGTTATTTATAATTATTATCTTTACCCGGCATCTAAGAAATATTCTATAAAATAAGTAGGTTAGAAATATCAAAGTGATAATCAAACAATTTCGTACTTAGTGCCACTAATTGATATTACTATTTATTATCAGTATTGTTCTCAAAAGAACAGATTTTGTAATTTTTTAACACAAACTAAATATTCAAATTAGAAGAATGCTTAACCTAGAAGTTAGAATACCGGAAACACAGACAATAAACAACAATATTGAAATAATTTGACAGCAAGCCGAATATCATAAGTTTATCTCCTGGACAACTTATCCTTTTTATTTAATATATTTCAAAGACGTATGTCTTAACTTAAAATGACAAACGTGCAGTATTACAGCGCGTATTCATGTGTGTTAGAAAGAGATAAAGTACAATTTGCGATTCACACTCGGGCGGTACGAACTGAAAACTTATACTTTATGAACTGTAATTAAATTGATGGTGTGAGCTACGTTTATATTAAGCCAGTCTGTCAAATGGTACTTTGCTAGGTGGCGATAAACAGTTTTTGTGTTTATATTTGTTGAGTTGTGTTTGAGCTATTCTGCGACACCACCGTGTCTGATGTGAAAGAGCACAGAACGTGCATCGAATTCTTCTTCGGAAACTTTGAAAATGCTCAAACAAGCGTTTGGCGAGGGATGCTTTAGGCTAGACGCAAACATATGAGTAGTACAACCATTTTAAAAAATGGACGTGTGTTGATGATGAAGAGTGCTCCACAAAATGTGGCAAAAGTGCATGATGCTATCCTGCAAGACCGAAGGAGAACAATCTATGACATTTGTAACATTGTCGGCTTGTCGTAAGGCGTTTGTCTGCGTATTATGTCCGGCGAACTCAACATGCTGCGTATTGCTGCTAAGATTACTCGGCATTGAACAAAAACTACACCGTGTTCATGTGTGAACAAAACTGAAACTGACGAAATGGATGCGTACCAGAATCGTTACTGGCGACGAATTATGTGTACGGGTATAATTCCGAAACCACGGCCGAAGAAAGGACAGCAAGTTCTCAAGTCGATGTTGACTTGCTTCTTTGACGCTGATGGCATCGTGCACAAAGAATTTCTCTCACCAGGTAAAACAGCTAATGGATGATTTTATTGCGATGTTCTTTGGCGACAAAGAGAACATATTCGACGCAAGCGGCACACAATTCATGAATCTACACCACGACAATGTAGCAACCCACACACCACTTGCTGTGAGTCACTTTCTGGCCTCAACGAAGACGGCAGTACTACCCCACCTTGCCTACTCTCCAGATCCCCTTGTAACTTCTTCCTGTTTCCGAAGATGAAACTGAAGCTCAAAGGGCGCCGTTTTGAGACGATTGACGAAATTCAGACCTAACTGTAGGGATTATTGAACGGGTTAAGAATACTTCGAATAAGTTGTAAGAACAATTTTCTTTTCTAATTTCGTGAATTTCTGGATAACACCTCGTCTTCATATACTATATACAACTTATATTTATGGAAATAATTTTGTTAATTTTATATTTTAAAAATAAGTGATGTTATGACTAAGTTTTTTCTTACAGAACTAAGTGAAATAAGATTTTAATATAATAAGAGTTTGTTCTGATTGTGTTGGTATTTTGGATAAGGGTTTTCTATGTTAGACATACTAGATAAGGTAACTGCATATACATCAATTGGGTATTAAAAAATCAAAATTAATAGTAATATATCATATATTTTGTTGTATACAAATTTTTTTAAAGCTGCTAGGAAAGTATAATTGTGCTTAATTCGAAATGAAAATATAAAAATATTATAAATTAATGTATAAATAATTGATGACAAACATTAACAACGTACAAAAAAATGACCTACATGACCAACAAAATATGTGAATCTGCAAGTTATAGCAAACGCCAATTAAGTTGGCGCGAGGAGGGGGTGCGCAGAAGCCGTTTTTAAAAACGTCCATCCCCAC
The DNA here is from genome assembly GCA_935421215.2 of Melolontha melolontha. NCBI lineage: Eukaryota > Metazoa > Arthropoda > Insecta > Coleoptera > Scarabaeidae > Melolontha > Melolontha melolontha. The sequence goes on from OW285243.1 coordinate 2,352,720, forward strand.
TACTCAAGTAATTGTCAGAATACATTTGTCATTGACGTTTGACGGAACATAATGTCTTTGCTAAGAGATCATAAAGTGATACACGCTCAGAGGTTAGAATTATCTGACATTTGATGTAAAACCAAATACAAATCTCCCCACTTCTTCTAATCCTGCGCGAACTTACCCCTCGCCAACTTAATTGGCGTTTGCTATACATGTATATCTAGTAAATCAGAAATAATATCTTAAAAATGTTAATATGAACTTTATTATAATAATTATTATTATTATTTAACTTTAACTATTAAACGTTGTAGAATCACACATTAAGCTGAGAAAATTGAAAAACATTAAAATGTTTTCCTATGTACTGCACGTTGTCCTTCTTCATCATATTCTCGTTTAGTCACCCACATTTTCTTAAATGTATCCAAAGCAGCTAAAATGGAGCCACCAATCCATGTTGAATACAATCTTTCTTGTGGAGCTGAAATCTAAAGATAGGAAAGGTTATTTTTTGCAAATTTACCAGTTTTAACGTGCCTTCGAAAACTTTCCTCATTATAGTGGGCTGCTTTAAAGTAATTAAGTAATCAAAGACAAACATGCGAAGCTTTAGAAAATTTCAAATTCTGACAGTTGTCATAGATAATAGCTATTTAAGTAACAAGGAATGTAAGGACGTATTAACATTCGAAGTAGGCAAATACGAGCTGAGGCACAGCCGAAGCTTGTTGCCTGCCGAGAATGTTAATAGTCGATACATTTCGTGTGACTTATTATAGTTTTCTTGCTGCCATCAGAAATTAATCTATATTTTTTAAGAAATTGTTTTGGTTTGTTACCTGTCAGAATTAATTTTGATTAGAAACCCTTTTCGAGAATCGTGTTACCTGTATTACTATGTCATACAAATAGGTGACATTATAAACAAACCGACAAGATGATTGAAAATTGCATGAAACGCTGGAAATCAATTCGAAATAGAGATTGATGAAATAGAAAAAGCCGTAAAAAATCGTAATTTTATATATATTTCATAATAAAACCGTTCAACGGTATTTTCGAAATCACCATCACAAAAACAATAAACGAAGTATAATATTTATATATCAACATCATTACGAATGCATTTCTGTTATGCGAATATCCAGTGTTGACACATATCGTTCTGTCATATTTTACGTGTGTTTGTTTACTCTTGGTTTGACATGCCGAAAGCGTTTTGCAACCAATGTAAGCGACTTGTTGCATCGCGTTTGCAAATTGAAGCAGAACGCGATAATGATGGACAGTTGCTGCCTTTATCAGCTGAGAGAGAAGTAAAATCGTATGTGTAATTTTGCTATAATTTCATATTACATATTGCACTTTTTTTTGTAGTGTGCAGCAAAAGTTTTAGACGTAAGCGTCATATGTCCGCAGAATTTCATCGGAAATACAAAAAGGACACGCAATTTGCAGTCCCAAACGGAAGCATGACAAAAAGAAACCTATAGTGGAGATTGATTACTTCGCTGAATGTGCGCTGTAGGGTATGTTGTCTACGAGATGCACAGAAATAGTAAGATATTTGAAAAAATTGGCTGTATTATATTATAATTGTGGTATAATTATAGAGCAATATATTACTCTAACATCTTTAATAACGTGCCTTCATTTAATCTCGAGTTCCACGTGACCACTTTAGTGCTGTCCACTAGTTTTTTGTTTTCTGATATTTGTCAGCATGATCTAACCTAATCGAAATCACTAAGAATATAAAAATGGCAAATGTATGTGTGTCAAATGTGTATCATTTTGTTCATTGTCGTCCCGTGTTAGTTTTCAGTGGTGTTTGCAGTAAAATTTATCAAATCTTAAATCGTTATTGATTAATACCAGTGCTTTTCAGAGCTTTTTATTTCCATTTTGTCATTATTTAGGTAAGTAATCATATTTACATTTCCAACCGACGTAAATTGCATTACAATAATATTCAGTTTCAGCACTCTGTCAAGATGGTTTTTACGCCAGAACAGGACGCTTTCATTTTGATGGCACATTTTCGAAGTGGAAATCGCAACCTGGACGGAACATGGTCATATTCTCTACAGTCGTGTATCGACCAGTTTAGTGAAGTATTCCCAGACGTAGAAATACCATATTCTGTTTTTGTTAATCACAAAAACGTACTAGTGAAAGGTTTTACTGATAAACATTGCATATGTAAAAGGAAACCTACTGGCAGGCCAATTTTCTAACACAAGATGTTATGGATGATATCCAACACCGCATGGAAGTTAGTCGTAAGAAATCAATTGCAAAATTGTCGGCACAAACAGGTAATAGCAATATTTCATAATTTTTAATAATTATATATCTTCTACATACTTTGTAGGTTTATCAGTTGGCACTTGTCATAAAGCATTGAAGAAAAAACTTCATATGTATCTGTACAAAACAACTGTCATTCATCAACTCTATCCACCTGACTTTCAACAAAGAATAAACTACTGTAACTGGTTTAACAAGAAATTTAGAAGACGATAATATATTGGACAGGGTATTTTTCTCAGATGAAGCTTGGTTTCACCTGTCTGGCTACGTGAACAGTCAAAACTACCGTACATGGGCATCCGAAAATCCTCACAATTACATTGAATCAAGTTTACATCCAATTAAAGTTGGTATTTGGGTAGCCATTTCCAGACGAAGAATAGGTGGACCAATATTTTTTCATGACACCAGTAATGCAGAGAGATATCGAACCAATATTTTGGAACCATTTTTTGCAAATTTGCTTGATGATGAATTGCAGCTAGGTTACTTTCAGCAAGATGGTGCTACGGCCCACACAGCGGGTGAAACTATAAGATATATCCAAGAGTTTTATGACGAAAGGATTATTAGTAGAAGGGTGTGGCCTTCTCGATCACCAGATCTTACACCATTAGATTTTTACCTTTTTGGAAAAATAAAAAACAGTATCTACAGAAACCGCTTGCATAATCTTCATGAATTACAACAAGCCATTGAACAAGAAATACACAACATAACTGTCAATGAACTTCGCTGTGTATTTGATAACATGAAGAGGCGAATTAATTTATGTTTGCAAGCTGAGGGGAACCATTTTCAACATTTGTCGTAATATTTTATAAAATGTGAAAATTTTCTGTTTTCGTAAATGTTTGAATTACAATAAAAAATTAATTTGAATTTCTTTGGTTATTTTAAAATTGTCGGAGGTTGTATTCCTTTAGGTTAAATTTAGCATTAAAAAAATTATAGGTTTCTTTTAAAACTGATTGGAAAATTTAGTGGTACGCCACTGATGTACATGTAGTAGGCATTTAGTTACTTTCAAGAAACAGGTCTGCCAACGGTGTAGGTTGAGTTGCATACGTTTAGTAGTCACGTGATACTCGGGATTAAATAAAGGCACTGTACTATACTTGTTGAAAGGGATATTTTTATTATGGGTGGTAAAACATTTTTATGGAAAGTGTTGCGGGAAATTAGGTTCCATTATAAAAAAGATGATCTAAGAAGAGCGCTAGTGGAATTACCACATATTGCTCTAAAACGAGTTAATTTTTTCGCAGAGTATACCCGTTTGAAAAACCAAATGCTACGAATTTGTGTTTACGGATGAAACATGGATTTTTAAAGATGGAACTGTGACAAGTTCTTGGCAGAATACTTATTTTTAAGCTGTTGTTGTTTTATAATACCTGGTACTCTTCATTTTCTTTCAACATATGTACTGATGTAACACAAATGTCTTTTTAGTATTTTTTTTATTATTAAATACATATAAAGTCTATAAAGTTTACAGTTGTGTCCCCTTGGAATGAACTTTGATCGCACAATGCGTTCACTATAAGAAAAAATGATCTTAACGTTTAACTTTGGCGTGTCTTCTTAGGGCGAGGAGAGCCCCTTGCTTTCCATTGGGAACTCCTGAGTTTTTGTCTTTTGTGCAAACTGACACACGATATGCCTTCTGTTCGTCAGTCAAAGGCGTGGGAACAAATTCCGCACTCACTCGTTTCATTTGCAAATTATCTATTAAAATACTTTGCACGGACACGTACGAGATCTTCGATTCTTTGAAAAGCTCTCGAATAGTCAATCATCTATTTGAACGAACCGTTTTTGCCACTTTTGCACGTTTTTGTTTGTTTTTTTAGGCCAAAGGACGTCCCGACCGTTGTTCGCCTTCTGCCGACTCATTTCCGCTTTTAAATCGCTCATAACACTTGTAAACAGTCCTCGGAGTCACCACATTATCGTCAAACAGTGATTTGAACAATTCATGGGCTTCTTTAGCACTTTTTTGCAACTTAATATTAACGCATTATTCAAAATCCATGATGCGCAACAGACACGATAAACACGACCCCACTCTCCCGGCTCTGAAAGCCGACTGATAAGTCACAACTTGTTCTAACGTGGCACCGACTGTCTCAGCGAATCAGGCTACCGGATTTACTATTTCAAACAAATGTAGCCTCCTCAGTTGCTGCTATAAAAATTCATTTACCGTATTTTTTTATCACACCTCGTACATATTAAATAGTTTGAATTTAAATGTTTTCAAATGAAGTGTTATGACTAGACTGCGGAACATACGCTATCCTCTAATGAGTTAGAGTCGGTTTCGCTTAATAATAAGATTGATGCAATATTCGTTCGTAGCCCTGATTTTAATGTCCTGAGAGGCTTTTGTAGTAATGTTCAAAATATGGAAATCGGTAGATATATTAAATTTAAAGATTATTATTTCTATGCGCCACTCACTAGCTCTGATGTTGAGCGAAGTTTTTCTATATTTAAAGACATACTGTCCAATAAAAGAACGCTCTTTACAGAACAAAGTTTAGAATATATTGTAATAATTGATGTGAATAAAAAATGTTTACTGTGGTGTGACAAAGCATTCACTTTAATTATAGGTGATATAATTTTAATATAATTTCAAGTTTATACTTTTTCAATATTTTGAATTTTTTCAATGTATAAAGTAAATGCATTTTGTGTGTGTCTATATATATAAAAATATAATATCTTCGTGACCTTGGTATGATAAGGTAAACTTAATAAGTCGACGATTAAAGGTCTGGTTTACTTCAAAGTATATATATTTAAAAACAACCCTACATGTTTCGGCAGTACGCCTTTGTCAAGGGAATACAAAATATAAATGACACAATATAAATGTCAAATAATTAAGTTGCTATGGTTTAAATTATTCAAAGATACATTCCAATAATTATAATAAATCATGCCTTAGTATTCCAAAAAATAGATAGCAAGGTATGAAAATATGTGTTGTTCGCTGCCAGAAGCTTGTGTCTCTTGCTGGGTATGAACCTGTGTGTTGGTTGCTGCTGGCAGCTTGCGTCTCTCTCTGGGTGTGTGATTTTGTATTTGTGTGACCGTGTAAGTGTATGGTTTTGTATGTTAGTGCGCTCGTGTGTGTGTTTAGTGACGGGTCGCGTAGGGCCGCCAACCCTTTCCCGGCAACTTCTTTACTTTTCCGAGCAGTACTTCGACGGCCCGACCCCCGACCCAACGAGGCAAGGCGCAGACCAGCGAAGCGCACCCTGCACGGGGTTGCTCATCGCCAACCGAGGGAACACTCTTAGTGGCTACCTCAGTCGACGATGGTCACACTTTGTGCCATCTTAACGATTTCCGCAGAAGCGGGGGCAATGCACACACGTCGAACGTGTGTGTGCTGTTAACAGCAGCCTAGCCAGGTTGCCGCCCAGGACCGGTCCTAGTAGTGTGTGCATTGCGCGGCGCCGTGATTTGCGCCGCGTAGCATGGTTCCTCACTCCTGCTGGAAAGGCGGAATGGCACCTGACTGCCCAACGGGCAGACCCCCCCTAGAGTTTGGTAGCGCATATGCTAGGCTACAACAATTAGAGTTAGAATTATTCCCTGTTTTTCCCTGTTTTCTGTTTTGTGCTGATGTGGTTCTCTACTGGGTTGTAGCCTAGCATATGCGCTGCCAAACTCTAGGGGGGTCTGCCCGTTGGGCAGTCAGGTGCCATTCCGCCTTTCCAGCAGGAGTGAGGAACCATGCTACGCGACGCAAATCGCGGCGCCGCGCAATGCACACACTACTAGGACCGGTCCTGGGCGGCAACCTGGCTAGGCTGCTGTTAACAGCACACACACGTTCGACGTGTTTGCATTGCCCCCGCTTCTGCGGAAATCGTTAAGATGGCACAAAGTGTGACCATCGTCGACTGAGGTAGTCACTAAGAGTGTTCCCTCGGTTGGCGATGAGCAACCCCGTGCAGGGTGCGCTTCGCTGGTCTGCGCCTTGCCTCGTTGGGGCGGGGGTCGGGCCGTCGAAGTACTGCTCGGAAAAGTAAAGAAGTTGCCGGGAAAGGGTTGGCGGCCCTACGCGACCCGTCACTAAACACACACACGAGCGCACTAACATACAAAACCATACACTTACGCGGTCACACAAATACAAAATCACACACCCAGAGAGAGACGCAAGCTGCCAGCAGCAACCAACACACAGGTTCATACCCAGAAAGAGACACAAGCTTCTGGCAGCGAACAACACATATTTTCACACCTTGCTATCTATTTTTTGGAATACTAAGGCATGATTTATTATTATTATTGGAATGTATCTTTGAATAATTTAAACCATAGCAACTTAATTATTTGACATTTATATTCTCTCATTTATATTTTGTATTCCCTTGACAAAGGCGTACTGCCGAAACATGTAGGGTTGTTTTTAAATATATATACTTTGAAGTAAACCAGACCTTTAATCGCCGACTTATTAAGTTTACCTTATATATATATATCTTGAATTAATTTCAATTCATTAAACTTCAGTGTTTTATTTATTTTCGTAAAAATAAATTTCCGTATATACATTTCATTGGCTTCATCACGACTCTGGCGAAATATATTTCACAACTCCGTCTGTTTGCATCGAAGCATGTATAGCAAGCACCAATTAAGTTGGCGCGAGGAGGGGGTGCGCAGAAGCCGTTTTTAAAAACGTCCACCCCCACTACTCAAGTAATTGTCAGAATACATTTGTCATTGACGTTTGACGGAACATAATGTCTTTGCTAGGGATCATAAAGTGATACACGCTTAGAGTTACAATTATCTGACATTTGATGTAAAACCAAATACAAATCTCCCCACTACTTCTAATCTTGCGCGAACTTACCCCTCCTCGCGCCAACTTAATTGGCGTTTGCTATACAAACAGACGACTTTTATCAATATCATCGCGCTATAATATTCACATATACATGTTAAGTTGATCGATTGTACTTTGTCGGCACCGATGAACCAGTTGTGGATTGAAGCTTTTTTTTTGGTGTGATTTTTCCTATTTAAATAATTATATGTATGATATTCATATCAATATAGCACTATTTGCAACCTTTACAATTTAATTTGTTACCATATGTTTTTAGTTGTAATTTGGTTGTACTTTACATTTCCAATAAGTACAAATAAGATCTAATTTATAAATTCTTATTTACTTGATGACAAAAACCAATAATTTAATTAGGATACATTCTGTGATAACTATTTGTGCGCGAATCTTATGCTAATGATTCCTAAGAGATTTAAAAAATCATATCAACATAACATCATAACTTATTACATATGCATGTCAAAAATGACATGATTGTCTTTACTCTTATATCATGTACGTAACCGTTATAAAATAGAATTCCCTAGAAACATAGATCCGGCAACTATACCCTACTTCCCTTAAGATGTGTACACTATACGCCATATAAAACCTGTACAACTCTTATGGACATAAAATCAAGAGTTTTTTAGTTGCGTAAACGGGACAAATATATTCATACTGTCACTTATGACTTCATAGGTTATACATACATTTCTAATACCTATAACTTTAAGTTAAGTTAACAAGTCAAATAAGACATGTCAAGTTAGATTAGCCTGTCTTACATTGACAATATGTTAGTGTACGGGTTTTATATGTCGGGCAGTGTACTTCATTCTCAACGTGGAACACTCTATACCTAAAATGCACACTGACAGATGTCAATCAGATTTACAAAATGAAGGCAATCTACTTTGAAAGATCTCATGTCCCTATTGGCAGACCCTTTATATTATCCTGCATTTGGATCTATAAAATATTGGATATTATAAATAAAAACTAACAAAATTCTACAATATTTCCAAATATATCACGTTGGTAGAGAATGAATTTCTACAATGTTTTTCACTCAACGTTCAAAATACAACCAACACTCAACGATCAGTATAAATGATGGAATAAAAATTCAGTATTTGTTTAGCTATTAATATCTCAAGGAAAGAATTTTGAAGTGATATTGTTTGTCTTACCTTAATTTGTACATCTTTTGGAGATATTTTCTTTATTTCAGATAGTAATCTATCACCAAAACCCTGCAAAAAACAAGAATTAGCCAACTTAGTACTAAATATCTATACAACTTTACTTTAAATAATGTGGAGCCACCAGACAAAACGATATTTTTAAAGAGCACCTTACGTAAATCTAAGTCTGATTTTTGTATTGAAAACATCAATACTTCATGTAGACCCTCACATTCTTCACCTATTAAATATGGTCTAAATAAAACTTCTGGAGCACGATACCTAGCAGGTCCAATTTTGATTGTATTACCATCTGGAAGTAGATAATTTATATGTTCTGTCTCTACTGATTCTTCTTTAATTGGGTTATTTGCTAAGTAACAAGCCTTTTCTTTAATCGTCTTCACTGTTTCAAATTCAGCAGTAGTTTTAAAATTAATACCTTCTTTACGTAATAATGACCTGAAACATTAAGTAATATGATTATTGTAAAACAAACATTATTTAGTAGTGTACTTTAAATATCTAGAAACGTCTCGCCCTGCAATATCAATTCGCATTATACTATGAGGCATAGCAAATCCTTCATAAATAGGCACTGCATGTGTTACACCATCTCCTGAATCTAATACTACTCCAGTAGTACGGCCAGTAGAATATCTAATATTAAAAAAAAATAACATTTCAATTAATAAAAAACAGTAAGACATACAAACTTAATACAGCTTGCATTGAAATAAAAAGTGCTGGAACATTAAAAGATTCAAATAGAATTTCTGCTGATCGCTCTCTATTTGGCCTTGGATTTAATGGAGCTTCTGTCAGTAAAACAGGATGTTCTTCTGCAAAAGTACAGAGTTGTTCTTTGCTGTAAATATATGTCCAAATTTTTTCCATGTCATTCCAATCAGTCACTATTCCGTGTTCCATAGGATATTTTATTGTTAATAAACCCCTATGCTCTTCTGCAGTAGGTCCTATAAAAACGTCACCTTCCAAACCACCAGCCATAACACGAACATGTTTAGGTACACCAATACTATAAAAGTCTAGGCTAAAATATAATACTAAAGGAAATATTTTACATACTAATTGGGAAATCGACACTTAGGGATTTGATCACCAGCAAAACCTGCTTTGATAACACCAGATCCCTAAAGAAATGTTAAAATACATTGTATTAAACCATGACATATATTTCAATTTTATATTTGTAGTGTTGTATAATAGTAGATATTATAACAACTTACATTATCTATCACAACTGGCTGATTTACAATAACATCGTACGCTTCCATGATTAAAAATTTATTTTACACACCTATTACTAACGAAACTCGTAGGTTAACTTATAAATCTGAAGAAATTTGACTCATAGTTACTGTCAACTATGTTTATATTCTAAACATCAGGTGGCGTAGCGATGTTTAATGCTGCCAAAACAGTAACATAAATATGTATGCCCTTGGGGTGCGTACCGAAATAGTATATTAAAAAACGAGTTTCATAAGGCACCATTTTGCCGCACGAGATCAGTTTAGAAAACGAGCCGCTTGCGGCGAGTTTTCTAAAGAGCGAGTGCGGCAAAAGGCCTTATGAAACGAGTTTTTTATACTATTTTTTCTATTTTGCGTTTTTTACATTAATAAATTGCTTAAATTGGAATTATTTAATTTGAAAGTTCAGAGTTTAATTTTTATATAAAGCATGCAGTTGGTCACATTGATACTTGACATTTTCAAATTTAAATCTTGTTTACCGCGAAGTATATTATATTACATATTATTTATTAATTTTTGTTAACATTACTTGATATTTCATTTAAAAATATAAACATGAGTGACATAGAAACATATATATGTTGTTGTCAATTGTATACAACATACGTTGTTTGTGTAAAATACGAACATATATCATATATCTGTCAAATGTACATAAATTCTTAAAATCATATGACAGCAATGATATTTATTTCTGTATTCGAACAACGCCAACATTGAAAAATGAAAAAAAGTGTATCGAAATAGAGCTCATTTCGATACTATTTTTGGTTTTATAATGAGTTCATTTCGAACGCAAAATAGAAAATAGTATATTATGCAACAAGCACAAAATGATGCACATTTTGCACAAGTTTCAAAGTTTGCAACACGAGCCGAATGCGAGTGTTGCAATTGAAACGAGTGCAAAATTGCTATTTTGTGCGCGTTGCATACTATACTTTTTCTACGACAACGACAATTATAAAAATAGATACAAATAAATATGAAAATATTTTATTTATTGCTTTGGATCCATGAAAATACGAAATTACCTATTCATTAGCAGAGCCTGGACAGTGCCCAACCATTTAAGAAGAAGAACTATGAAATAACTTCCTACTTACGTATTTTATTTATTGTTAAAGTTAAATGTGCAATTATTGAAAATCATTTTTGGAGAACTTGTGGAATGCTGGATACTAAAATTTTCTTGATATTGACAATTTTCCATTGTCGAAGTAGATGGCATTTCACGATTTCCTATTCCTGAAGTCGATGGTATTTGAAATGCTCTGTATTGCATTTACAATTTTATTAGCTGTGTCAAATTTATTTTTCTCCGATTTATCGATATATCCCTCGGCGACTGTCGTGGACTTCCATCCACCGTGACGCTTCAAACTAGTTATGTCACCACCAGCATCAACAAGAATTGTTGCTGAAGATCGACGAAAGCAGTGTCCGGTGTATAATTCGTAGTTTGGCAAATTTAAATATTTAGCAATCTCTTTTCCCATGCCTCCAAGCTTATTCACGCCTATTCTTTGGACGGTACATTTTCCGTTTTGATAATTAATGAAGAACCATGTACCATTTACATTTGAAGGGCGGAGGTTTGCATATTTTTTGTAAATTTCATAATAAGGATTAGTTACAGTAAAACTTCGTATAGTTTTGTTTTTAGTGTCTGGTATAGTTATTAAAACAGCTGAACCCAAATCATTGAAATTAGTAATTTTCATTTGATGTAATTCATGTCTTCTACATGCACCCATTATGCCCATAATTAATGCGACCTAAAATATAAATTAAATATATATTTCATTATATGGCTATATAAAACTTACTTTTGTCGCTAAATAGATCTCATCTGGGGCTTCTTTAATAAATTTATTGATGTCATTTGATGTAAAGATCTTCGACTTTTTGGGTTTGTAGCCGTCGGACTGTCGCTTAAGAAATGCTTTCAGTTTTAAGTATTTTGCAATATCTATATTATTATGAATACTGAGAGTCGTTCGAAGCATTGAGTATTGTGTCCATAATGTGGAACTTTTGAATTTTTTTGCCAAGTCGCCAAAATACGCCATTAAGACGTTCTCGGAAAACGATTTGGCGTTCCGATCTCCTTTCCACTCCAAAAATAGGTTATAAGTCCGTTTGTACATTTTCTTCGATGTTTTCGGCAATAAAGTTAGTGTTGTTAAATTTGCTGCTTCTGTTATACTTGGAGGTGTTAATTCCAAGTCACTATCACTATCACTTTCAATATTAATTATCTGGTTTCTTTGAAATAACTACGAAATTATTTGTAATGCACAAACTGTAACAAACTGATGACATTTGTCGTTCGGCGTTATATTCTCTAAGCCACCTTACTTTTTGTTATCAAAAACAGCAGACCGAACACGAAATATTTCAAATTGCATTTGTTGTCTAGCAACTTGCCTAGCAACAGATGCAAAATGAAATTCAGTACAAAATGTAGCTTCTTATGATTCAATTTACACTCCTGACATGAACATTTTTCGATGTTGTCGTAGAAAAAGATTATTTTGGGATTAATTCATAATTAATTACGATTTTTCAATTATTAATAGCGGTTGCGAAAACTTTACTAGACACTACGCGGATACTTCGATTATTTTACAGGAAGATTCAAGTATGGACATAACTCGTAATTTAATTTGAATATGAAAACAAGCGCTTTCGATGAAAGTGGGGATTGAGAGACAAATTTACCACTGAAAAACGTTCTCTACCGAATTTCAGTAATCGTGGCCCGTAATTATAAACTTTTTTAGGAATTTCATATTTTTTGGGGCTGAACGGTTAATTTGATTGCAATTAGGGAAGTTGCATAAAATTTTAAATGCAGTGTAAAGTTCTGTTAGGAAATATTTTGAAAGATTCATGCGCAATTTAAAAAAAATAACTTTAAAAAAATTTGTTTTTGATATACAGAGGCTTTTAAAAATTGGATAAAACCAGTCAGGAATCACGTGACACCAAACGCGTCGGTGATTGGTGTGACGTCATTCGGTAGTAAACAGATTATGATCGACATTCGACTACACGTTGTTACAATTGAGTATTTTCTATTGTCATATTATAACTATATTATTTTTCTTCATGGAATCCAATTTTATTGAAGCAAAGTCGGATAATTTACCGATAATTGACTTAATAATGATGACAGAATTTTTTGGAAGCAATTCTAATTTTATTAGTGCAGAAATCAATAATGTTAAAGCTGAAAGGTATGTATTCTTCCCTAATATATTATATGTCTCTGAATATTTGTAAGTTAATTTTGAAGTAGATATTTTAGTAAATATAACCTGGAAATAATTTATACTCAACAATTAATTTGGTCTTATGAAATTAGTAGGACGTGGTAGATCAAATACAATTTAAATATATACCTATCAATTATATACAATTATCAATTTTATTCTAGATCTACAAAAGAAAACTATGGCGACAGTGCAATAGGATATGTGCAGTTAAAAAGAGATGAAAATAAATGCATTATAAAAGGAAAGATAACTCCTGAACATAAAATAATGGCAAAACCTTATCCAGTTACAATTGTTTGTAATGAAGCTGATGGTATTGTAGAGTCCGTAACTTGTGAGGGTTGTGCTGCATCACAAGGTAGGTAATTTCAATTTTATTTCAAGCTAGTTAGTATTAATTGTGTTGTCTGTTCAGGTGGATGTAAACATACGATTGCATTCCTGGAATGGGTGCATCGAAGAAGTGAAGAACCATCAACTACATCAGTTCTGTGCTACTGGAAAAAACCAGTCCTATCTACAGTAGATCCCATAGGTCCTCTTCTGTTTGCAGAGTTCCTGGAGCCTGCTCCTTTACCTCTTCCGTCTTCAATTATGTTTGTCCTGGTTCGGACAAACTTTGCTTCTTTCTTCGTTGTTGTTGATTCCCATCACGGTCGGTGGATGACGTCTTCTTGCTCCAAGACGAAACGTATAACAAACAGTTAACTCTGCAGAAATAAAAAAAACAAATTAAATAAATATAAATATTCAAGTAAGTCGAATCTTCAGTTGAGTATCATCCTCGGTCTCCTGTATTGCCATGGGATCCCGGGGTCGTAGTCGGCGGCTTCTGCGATGAGAGCATTCGGATCATCCAGTACTCTCGCGAATGTTTTCTCGGAGTTCTTCTTGATTTCCTCCTGGATTGTCATCATGTTGGTGTCGCGGTGGAGGGTGGTGTTCCTCACGAACCATGGAGCATCGAGGGCCAACGGAAGCACCCGGTTCTGCACGACTTGCAACTTCTTCATGTTGCAGTTCGCAGCGGTCGCCCAAGCGACAGAAGCGTACAGCATCGACGGTCTGATCACGGTCTTGTAGAGCTTGATCCTGCAAGCAGGATCAAGCTTACTTCGCCGGTTAAACATTGCGTAGAACGCCACAAGCATCTGCTTCGAGCAATCCACTGCGGACGTCACATGCGAGCCAAACGTCAGCCGAGTGTCCAGAATAACCCCCAAGTACTTGACCTCGGTCCGCCATGGAATCTCGTCCCCGTCCATGGTTAGCGCTCTCGCCGGTCTCTCCCTCGCTTTTCTAAGTCCACTCCGCGAGAAAAGTACGGCCGTACTTTTATCGGGCTGGATTCGAAGCCTCCATTTGCTGTACCAGTCTTCCAGTTGATCCAAAGATTCTTGAAGTCGGGCTTCAACAATCCTGGCGCTTCTGGAGCGGGTGAAGATGCACACGTCGTCCGCGTACATCGCTGTATTGACTCTCGGTACTGTCGGAATGTCACTGGCGTAGATCGTGAAGAGAAGTGGTGAGAGCGCCGAGCCCTGCGGTACCCCTGCTGTCGCTAACCTGAAATCAGAACGATGGCCCGTTAGTAAAACTCTGAATGTTCGTTTGATTAGGAACGTCCTGAGTAATTTCAGGAGTCCCATTGAGATGCCGGCTTGATGCATCTTGTACAACAAGCCCTGGTGCCAGACCTTATCGAATGCCTTGGCAACGTCCAGGAACACAGCTCCCGTGTATTCCCTTACGTTGAAACCTTCCTTGACATTCTCTACGAGTCGTAGCACCTGCAAAACTGTGTCATGGTCGCGTCGGAATCCGAATTGGGCATCTGGGATGATGCCCAACTCCTCGACTTCGTCTTCCAGTCGACGCAGTATTAGCTTCTCGGCTGTCTTCCCTAACACAGGGAGCAAACTGATCGGCCTGTAGTTTTGTGGGAAAGTCAGCGACTTTCCCGGCTTCGGCAACATTACTACGTCCGCGCACTTCCAGGGGGTTGGAAAATGACGCAGTCGTAGCATTGCATTGAAGATGTTCGTCGTCGCAGCGATACCCTTTCTTGGCGTGAGCTTGAGTGCGTGGTATGAAATTCCATCATATCCAGGTGCTTTTCGTGGCCGGAACTTTCTCACTCCCCTCTCACTTCCTCAGGCGTGATCGGTGTCAGCTCGTCGTTCTCGTCTTCCTCCAGGATGCGCCTCACTCTTCGATGGATGCGGCCGATGTCGTCGATGTCTTCATTCTCGTAGTCGGGACTGTATTGCCTCTCGAGCGTTTCTGCGAACGCTTCTGCCTTGTCGTCGATTGTGAGAGCCATGCCATGTGGGCCATGGAGGGGGGTATGGGAGCTCGTCGGTTCTTCAGCACCTTGATGGTCTTCCAAAACGCGTTGGTCGATTCGGAGGCCCGATCGATGACGTCTTTCCACCTTGCATCTCTCAGTTCTGCCAGGGCATCTTTTACCTGCTGCGAAAGACGGTTATGTTCCCTCTTGGACGCGGGATCCAGCGTTCTCTTCGCCCGATTCCTCTCCCATATCAAGTCCCTGGGAGTGTGCGTTCTGATGCCTTGAAAGGGAATCCAGTTCGTGGCGTGTCGGACGCTGTCCGCTATGCTGTCGGAGAGTCGCTGCACCGCTTCTACCATCTGCTCCTCGGTGTCGATCATCGTGATGTCTTCCAGGTGTTCTGTCATATGGACCTTGAAGGCGGGCCACGAGACAATCCGTCGAACCGGTGGGTCCTCTGGTTCTCTCGCCGCATTCCCAAGTTCCAACATCACCGGATTGTGGTCAGACGATAGCTCATTGAGGTTGGTTAGCTCATGAACCATCACGATGTTCTTCATCACGATGATGTCCAGCACGTCAGGTCGGCCTCTGGTCAGGAAGTGCGTGGGCTCTTCCGGGCCGTCCACCTCCAACTCGAACTCATTGGCAAACCTTCTGTGGAAGGTGAAGTAGATGTCAATTTTATCATAGGTCCAACATCAATCCGACATCGTGTTCTCGTAGCCGACATAGAAGAACAAATAATCTTGGGATTAGACATCATGAACACCTACGGCTTCCAGTTAAACATGAAAGAAGGCACTTTAAAAATAAATAATGAGGAATTGTTTCTTCATTGGAAAGATTGTGGGAATGTACAAGTAATTACTGCAGGGAATGTTGTTCTGGATTCAAGAAGTGAGACATTTTTGACGGCGTGTATGGAAGGTGATTATTTGGACGGAAATGTTACAATGTTGGAACCAAAGGCTGATGATGACGAGGTGGGTTGAGGAATAGTAGTTGCCAAAATGCTGGTTAAGACTCAGAAGACTGTACCGATAAGGGTAATGAATGTGAACCATTACCCTGTTTCATTGAAGAAGGGTACTATTTTGGGGTGGTGTTCACCAGTGTCGGCCGTCGTTCATCATATAGAGGCGAAGAAGAATGGATTCGTGCAGGTTTCTGAGAAATTGTCCAAGATAATCGACTCCGCCTGTCAAGGATTGAGCAAGAAGGAACAAAGCCAAGTTAAGGATTTAATCAAACATTATGAAGACGTCTTTGAAACTGAAACTGGTACGAAAGGAAGAACCAATATTGTAATGCACAAAATAAATATCAGCGATGCAAGTCCAATTCGACAAGGACCAAGGAGGTTACCTCTGGCAAAACGTGAGGAAGCCAAGCAAATTATACAAGATATGGAATATCTACCAGATTCTGTGTGGACTATCGTCGTTTGAATAGTGTGACCAAAAAGGACAGCTATCCTCTCCCAAGAATAGACGATACGCTAGACACCTTGGCAGGAGCAAAACGGTTCTCCACTCTCGACTTAAAGAGCGGTTATTGGCAAGTGGGAATGGATCCCAATGACAAAGAGAAGACTGCCTTCAGTTTAGGTACAGGACTCTGGCAATTTACAGTCATGCCATTTGGACTGTGTAACGCCCCAGCTACTTTTGAGCTACTCATGGACACTGTACTGAGGATACTGTCTTGGAACACCTGCCCGGTATATCTCGATGATGTGATTGTGGTAGGGAAGACCTTTGAAGATCACATGAAAAATTTGGAAGTAGTATTCCAGAGGTTGCGAGATGCTAACCTGAGATTAAGTCCAAAGAAGTGTCACCTTTTCCGCAAGGAGGTAAATTACCTTGGACATGTGGTTTCCGGAAAAGGAATTGCTGTGGATCCAGAAAAAGTAAAAGCTGGGGAAAAATGGCCGGTACCCAAAGACAAACATCAGCTAAGAAGCTTTTTGGGATTATGCACATATTATCGACGCTACGTTCCTGGATTCTCCAACATTGCAAAACCACTTACTCGCCTAACAGAAAATCGAGCATTCATTTGGAACAACGAATGCCAAGCCGCCTTTGAGTTGTTGAAAGGTACGTTGATCAGTGCACCTGTTTTAGACTATCCACTGCCATCTGGGAGGTTTGTTTTGGATACGGATGCCAGTAACGTCGGGATTGGTGGCGTGCTCTCTCAAATCCAAGATGGACAAGTATATATACTATATACCCACTTAGCGAGTTCCAAAATTGTAAACCCTACATATATGGGTTTTACATAATCTACACGTACCTTGCATAATTCAATTGCTGTAAGAGAATCGCTAAATACCTTGCAAGACTTAAAATTTGGTTTTGCGATATATGCCTCAGCACCGAGTTTTTTATGGATGGTTTCTCAATGGGAAACCAATCTTATATCAACACGATTTTCTACATTTTCCATGGTTTTGCCAAAGATGCTGTTCACCATTAATTTATAAAATTGTTTGAAAAACTCATTGCTAGATCCATTTCGTTTTGCAGTATTAAAATCGATATATTTCTTTAACCACTTGCTTTGCTTAAATCGAATACCTCGTCGAATTCCCTTTAATACCAGGCCATTCCTAACACATTGTTTCAAAGTTAAGTGATGTATGACAATTTGATTTATCTGTAAGGTTTGGGATCAATTTACCATACTTGGAATTTGGTGGAATAACATGTTCGGGGCAAAATGGGAAGTCATTGTGCAGTTCGTGAAGGCGTGCGGGATATTCTAGATCTACTTCAAATACGTATCCATAATCTCCATCATCCTCCAAGGTTTCTACATCCATCGTCAATAAATCTTCATTCGTTAACCACTCAAAGTCACCACATGGTAAAGAAAAGGACATAGTATGACCGTACAAATTCGTAGCATCCATGTATAAAATATATTTCACAGCTTCTGATGAATCGAAATCTGATACGAATTTATTGTTGGCTGTTTCCATTCTTTTACAACACATGCTCACACCTCCACGTATACCTTTTTTAAAAAAATGAAACATGTCGGCATCTGTTAATAATTCCAAACTTACACCGGTCATACGCAACATAGCATCCCAGCTCAATCCTGGGGATGTGAAATAATGTGCAGGGTCTAATTTATAATTCTCCAGACAGATATTCCGAAAATTTTCAAAAACATCTGCTAGCAATAATACATCTGATTGTATATATACATCGCTATAGTCCCCTAATGTTTCACACTCAAATAAATCCCAGACTCTTTGAGCTCTACAATAGTCTTCATCGCTTATATCACAATCTGATAATATATCATGAAAACACTCCTTCTTTGGTAATCCAGCAAAAGATAAAATTTCATGAGAAGTAACATAATTGTATGGGAATACGCCTTTTTTGCGTATGAGTTCGAATTTTTCACCACTGTAATATTTACTAACTTCTTTACACTGCTCATCTTCTAAATAAGATGATAATTTTTCCAATGAAGAATTCATAAATCGGAAGGAATCTATAAATCTTAACTTATAAAATACGTGTCTTTTCTTACCATTACAGTCTATTATATCTCCCACGTGCACTTTCTTAGAAAACTATACATACTTTTCTTTATTTTGTGCAATAACATCAACATCCTCTTTTTCGAGCGCTAACGCTTTTACGAATAAATGTGTATCATAATTAGATAAATTGTGCAAAATAATAGGTATATATCGGGGTTCTTTATAATTTACATTACACACCATATGCGCTGCATCTCTATATAATCCAGTCATGTGATCATGGTCACGGACTTTTTCTCCATGGACTTCAAATGTTTTATCGCAAATATGACACACTGTCGCTTGTTTATAGTTATCACACTCCTCATTAGTTAAAGGTTTCATTTCTACCTCTTTACTTAAATAATGTTTATAGGCAAATTTCACGTCACGTCAATTTCACGTGAAATGTTTCGAGCATGAGCCACATTCATTCGCTTATTATGTGAAATGTAGTTTCGACAAAAATCTTAGTAAATTGCGAGTATATCGAGGTCAACATGCAGCTTCAACCTTTGTGAAAGAGTTAGAAACTGCTAACTCTTTCACAAAGGTTGAAGCTGCATGTTGACCTCGATATACTCGCAATTTACTAAGATTTTTGTCGAAACTACATTTCACATAATAAGCGAATGAATGTGGCTCATGCTCGAAACATTTCACACTGTAAGATTTCGAGGGATCCGGTTCTGATGTATCAATAGGTTTCAATATAGCCTCAAAATCTGCATAAACTACGAAAGGAAGCCTCAGTTGCTTTTCAAATTTTTCAAATTTTAGTATATTTCCCGGTAATTCTTCACCATACTTATTTATTTTCAGTTCTTTATTGGGAAACACTGCCTCCACCTGCTTACAGTCTTCATCTTCATGCCTATGTAATTTTTCTTCGGAAGTAAAGAAAGTTAAACAACCTTCACATATGTATTTTTGATATCCTGATAATGATTTCTGTGAAGAAACTAGTCGTGATAAATTCTTTATCCAGCAGTAATGTGTATTCCCATTTTCACCGCTAAGGAGTAATAAATTTAAATGAATAGATTTCCTCCTCTTTGTGAAATATAATGGGCCCACCACATCATGTGATCTTATTTTATTTTCAAATACTTGCTCTAAACCATATACGTTTAATCTATTATTAATCTGTTCAAAATTAGCAATATCTTTTAAATTTGTTGGAAAGGAACAACTGCTAAAATCAGCTACAGTGCTATGATGTGGATATGAAGAAACTCTTTGCGGCAACCCTGTTGGTTCCCTTAAAGCAGAAGTGATGGCCCAAGCAAAACACTCATCGTCGTTATTTTGTATATTTATTATGGCTTTCTTTTTTTTTATTGCTGGGGGTAAGTCTACATAACTGGAACCTCTCATTGGATTATATTTGTTTATATTCACTTCCAAATATAATACATTACTCAATGTCCAACCTGAAATAATTAATATTTAATAATTAATCGTACTTTCAGAAAATCTTAATTTACCTGAATCACGCTCCTGGAATTCACTCATTTTATTCTTAATTTCATCCATAAAATCCGCATATATACCATATAAATCACTTCCTTGAGTTATAACTTTATTTTTGGAATTGAAGGATTTTATTTCTACATTTTCTTTCACTAATAAGTAATATAAACCATATAGTTCAAAATTCACCTTCATTGATGTATGTACAGCTAAAGTACTATCCACAAGTGATAACACTTTCTCCCTAATGTTATTTGCAAATTCATCCACATCGATGTATACACGAGATGAATGATCAGATATTTGGTAGCTTACTATTCTATCACCAAATGCTCCAACATTTTTCATCACACCATCATCAACAACAACAAATGCTTTATTTCGATGTAAGGTACTGCGTATATGTGCCGTATAACAATTTTTTTCCACATCGACGCCGCATGTTTCACATTGCATAAAATTACCTGGATTATTCTCAAATTTCCTTCTCTTTCCCTTACAAGAACTTAACAAGTGTCGATTTCTATTATCAGCTCGAGTAAATGTTTTCCCGCAAAACTCACAATCGAACATTTTAACACTATTTCACACTAAATTTATACCGACTAAACACCTCGAGTGCACCTACTCGACTAATGTTGGAATGGAACAACCATCGCCTTATACACAATCAAGGTTAAAAATTATATTTACAAAAGAAAACATTTCGAAAGAATAATTATATCTAACACATATTACATTTTAAAGTTATTATGTTTATTTCTTCCTCCCCTAAAAACATTGTGTCTTGATCGAATACATCTATTTCAATATCGAAATTTTCCTCCTCACTATCCTCATCTATTATATTTTCATTGAATATATCTATGTCAATCTCGATATCTGCCTCATTACTACACTCGTCATCACTACACTCCTCCTCACTACACTCCTCCTCACTATACTCCTCCTCCTAACTATACTCCTCCTCACTATACTCATCTTCATCTTCGTCTTCATCAAAAAAAATATTTATATCACTATTTGTTTTTACTATTTCAAAATTCAAATAACACATATTCTCTTATATGTGCAACTATTGAAACTTAGAATGAGAAATACAGATCCCTTCGCTATTAATATATTAGCGGTTGAATCCCTACCTCCATAGCTTCTCAAGGTCAAGGTTCCTTCAAGGTCAATGTCAGGTCATTTCAATGTTGGGTCGTCTCAAGGTCAAGGTTATTTCGAGGTCAAGGTCGATGTCATCTCAAGGTCAAGGTCGAGGTCAGAACCTCCTCAATGGCATTGTTGTTGCAACCTCCCTCCGCCTCAGCCGATTCTGGAACCTCCTCGGAGTGACCTTGACCTAACATACACCAAGGTCAAGGTCACTCCGAGGAGGTTCCAGAATCGGCTGAGATCCTCTACTCAATCGGTTTACAGTACGGGTAGCAAGTTTGAAAGAATTTTGTGAAGAGGCTGGTGTTCAATACAAAAAACTGCTTGGTTATTCCAAAGTCAGATGGCTTGCTTTAACTCCAGCATTAGAACGCGTTTTGCAGTTATATGATCCACTACGTTCATATTTTTTAAGCCTTGACAAATGGCCTACAATTTTGAAGAAATTCTTTCAAAACGATATGTCAGAACCTATGCTTTATTTTATTCACAGTCAGGCGTCGTTGTTTCATAAAATTACTCTACAAATTGAAGGAGATAAAATTTCAGCAGCAGAAGTTTGTATTATATTAAACGATTTCATACTGCAATGTAAATCAAGATTTAATTATGGATTTTTACCACTAATTCTAAAGAATAAACTGACCGTTTTGGAAGATTCCAATCCCGGAATAAAAAATGAATTTTTAAAAGAAGTTAAAAATTTTTATAAAATTTGCTATGAATATATCGAAGAATGGATAGTGAAGTTTAGAGCATTAAATTGTTTCAAATGGACCCTTCTAAATAGTAAAATTGAATGGAAAGAAGTTTCTTCAGCAGTCGAATTTGTAATGAAGGATGTAAAAGATATTGTTATTAATGACAATTTTCTCTTTGAAAAAATTCGAAGAGTAAATTTATATTTAAATGAAGAAAAATTGAAGAAATGGAACGATGAGAAAATAGAACTTGACAAAAGATGGGTAGAAATCTTTCGGCATTTTAGAGTAGAACATATCCCACATGAAAATTTAAAAGTTTTAATAGAAATTTCCTTATGTTGTCCAGGCACTAATGCTGCTGTTGAAAGGGTATTTTCACTAGGGAATGATTATTGGAGCAGTGCGAAGTCGCAACTTTCTGTAAAAACATTATCTGCCGTCTTAACAGTCAAATTTAATATGCAAAATGAAAGTTGTTCGGATGTAGCTACATTATTAGACGAACATCCTCATTTAGCAAAAAAAATCCACTCCGAGGAAAAATATGTTTTTAAAAGAAAATAAAGTTTTTATCGTTTTTTCTTCTTTTTTTTCACCTATGAAATACTTGCAAAGTGTACTCTTTTTGAACAAAAAATAGTTGGTCACCTTAGTAAAACTAATTTCCTGACCCTTATGATCCGACCACGCCGTGTCCACAACACTACAGTCATAATGCCCATAGCCCTTAGAATTGGTGATAATATTATCTGACAGAGTTTCAGACCTACTTGTGATTCTTGTCGGTTCAGAGACAGTAGTCGTCAAATCGAAAGAAGCCAAAATATCCAAAAAAATACCCCAACATCTGGATCATCAGCGTCCAAGAATCTCAGATTAAAGTCCCCAGTAATAACTAATGTGTAAGATCCATATTTGGAAATTATGAATTCCAATATTTATTCAAAGGTATGTCTAAATATATCCATATTCCCCTTTGGTGGTCTATATATATTTACAATAATTAATTTTAATGTATATGATAGTACCGAGCTACACTCAAGCGTCATTTCTATGCTTTTATTTTCTAAGTATTCCACTGCGTCAAATTCCACAGTCTCTCTAACAAAAATACAAGACCCGCCATGCTGTCGTGTTGGTCTACAGTATTTTGAGATGAGCAAATAGCCATCCACCATCATACACCGCTCCTCCCCAGGTTCAAGCCAGTGTTCAGTTAAGGCTAGGACATGAACAGGATATACCAAACCATCCAAATATACACATATTAATTATAAATTAAGAAAAACTCCGGAGCGCAATAGAAACACGTGCTCTCGCTCGAACTGTTTTACTCGAATATAGCAATAATAACTTTTTGATATTGATTTTCTTTAAAATACAATATAAGGAAATAAGTTAAAGTGATCATTATGGCTAGTGGGCTTACTTAAATGCAATTAAAGATACCATCGTATCAACATATTACTTACTGTCCATTGTACATTTGTTTTCTGTTTTCTATAGTATATAATATAGTAATTGAAGAATATGGTACATAATTCATATGTGAATAACACACACACACATACACCGACACATACACGGACACACACATACACCGACACACACATACTTACAATAAGAGACGCCAACATAGAACACACATGATTTGTACTTACTTCATATTCATTAAAGATTACTGTGTTAATTATCAATTGTGTTTAGTTATGACTAAGTAGTAAATAGCCATCCATCTCGTAAACATAACATACTGGCGACGAGGATGGGATCACACCGTCGCATACAAAACTGGAAGCCATTGAAAATGCACCAACACCTACAAACATTACAGAACTTAAATCGTTTTTAGGACTAGTAAATTTTTACGAACGATTCATTCCTAATTTACATAGCATGTGTGCAGACCTACATAAATTAACTCGAAAAAACACTAGATGGAGTTGGAAACGCAAAGAAAATAGCATATTCAAACAAGTTAAAGAAACCATAATTAATGCAAACGCTCTTGTACCGTACGATGAGAACAAGCCATTATACCTCGCTTGTGACGCTAGTGAAAAAGGAGTAGGAGCAGTGCTCTTCCACGTAAATGAAAATGGTGAAGAACAGCCAATAGCTTTTGCGTCTAGAAAATTAAATGATGCGGAAGAACAATATTCTGTAATTGACAGAGAAGCACTTGCCATATTTTTTGCAGTTAAGAAATTTGATCAGTACTTACGAGGAAACGAGTTTACGTTATTAACAGACCATAAACCATTAGAACATTTATTTGGACCTAAACGCACGTTACCAAAATTAGTCAATAATCGGTTGACCAGATGGGCACTCTACATAGGTGAGTACAATTATAACATAATGTACCGACCTGGAAAAACAAATATCATTGCTGATTTTCTATCACGTTTTCCTAACCGAAAAGAAATTCTAAGCCACGCAGAACAACGTATATTAAAGGTTTATGACGATTGCTACAACACGAAACTGGACGACATGGATTTAACAGAACAACTATTACGTAGACGAACAATCACTGACAAACTGTTGAACAACGTGAAACAATTAGTACAGTCACATTCTTGGAATCATACCATTACAAAAGAACTTCAACCGTTCTATGAGAAACGTGACGAAATCTCTATTGAAAATGGTATATTGATGAGGCAAGGAAGAATCATCATTCCAATTACATTAAGAAAACATATACTGAGACTATTACATGATGGACACCCAGGCATTGTGGCCATGCGCGCATTAGCACGATTTTATATCTGGTGGCCATGTATGGATACTGATATTGAGAATTATATCAAGGATTGCAGAAACTGTCAAAACTATCGACAGCAACAACCAGAATTACCAACCTATTCGTGGTCTATACCTGAAAACATATGGGAGAGATTACACATAGATTTCGCAGGACCATTTGAGGGACAATACTGGTTAGTTGTGGTGGATGCACTATCGAAGTGGGCTGATGTGAAACCAATGACGACAATTACTACACAAACCTTGTGTAACGCATTGGACGAACTATTCGTGAATTTTGGACTGCCACGAATTATAGTTTCTGACAATGGACGACAATTTACATCAGAAGAGTTCAGACGGTATTGTACAAAGAAAAATATTAAACATATTACATCTTCACCGTACCATCCTAAAACAAATGGACTAGCTGAACGTTTTGTACGAACATTTAAACTTCGAATGAAGGCGAGTAGAAACGACAATCAAACAGCAATTCAACGTTTAAGAAACTTTTTATTCAACTATCGTAATACACCCCATAGCACAACTCACAAATGTCCCAATGAAATGGTTTTTGGACATCGATTGCGATCAGTATTGGATAATCTGAAACCAAATATGAGAGAAACATTGAAATACAGAAATCTAAAAAATGAAATAGAACATGAAGGATATCGTAATAGACAATTTCAACAAAATGATAATGTGTATGTTCGGACCAACCTAGAAAAAGAATGGTCTCCCGCAAAAATTACCGAACGAACAAACAAATATTCATACAAACTTATTACGAATGATGGAGTAGAAAGAAGACGTCATGCTGACCACATTCGCAGTCGTAACGATGACTTACCATTTATTGAACAACCAATTGAAGTTAGCACACCAGAAGTGACAACACTTAATCATGAATCAAAAAAGAGTGATATTCCTAACACCCAAAACCATCCATCAGAAGAAGAAACGTTAGTTCCTATACCTAACCCAAATCCTATCAGACAATATCATAATGTAGACATCAACATTCCTTCCACAAGTCATACTTTCCACAATACAACATCCGAACCAGAGGCGATTCAACTTCGTCGAAGCACCCGCAACCGGAAAATTCCAAGCCGTTACTTAGAAGAGTGAAATTTCTCTTAAGGCCGGAGGAAATGAAGAATATGGTACATAATTCATATGTGAATAACACACACACACATACACCGACACATACACGGACACACACATACACCGACACACACATACTTACAATAAGAGACGCCAACATAGAACACACATGATTTGTACTTACTTCATATTCATTAAAGATTACTGTGTTAATTATCAATTGTGTTTAGTTATGACTAAGTAGTAAATAGCCATCCATCTCGTAAACATAACAGTAATATAGTATATTTTCTATAGTATTTAATTGCATTTAAAACCAAACTAACTCATACTATAAATTTGAATTTTCAAATTACTTATATTAATTATGTATTTTTATAAAAAGAAACCAATAAATTAGAGTGACTGTTTATTTCTGTTTTATTTATATTTATAACAATGTTTTCTTTAAATATATAAATGACAAATATCCGAAACGAGATTTTTAATATAACAATTGATGATTAAATAACATTTAAGTATATTCTAGTGATTAATATATACTTACTACCATTTAAAAATGTTAATTCATTAGTAGACAATTAAAAAAATGTAAATAATTAGTACATCTTTGTTTCAAAAATATATATTAAGATACCTTTCAAATTTATAAAGATTTATATTTGGCGGTTTCCAATCAGTTAATACAGAAATTGTTGGTGACGCTTCATTTTGTGCAACACAAAGTAGTGGAAACTGGGGAAATATAACCTTAAAATGCGATTTTAAAGTATAGCAATCGCCAATTAAGTTGGCGCTAGGAGGGGTAAGTTCGCGCAGGATTAGAAGTAGTGGGGAGATTTGTATTTGGTTTTATATCAAATGTCAGATAATTCTAACCTCTGAGCGTGATCCCCTAACAAAGACATTATGTTCCGTCAATAACGTCAATAACAAATGTATTCTGACAATTACTTGAGTAGTGGGGGTGGACGTTTTTAAAAACGGCGTCTGCGCACCCCCTCCTCGCGCCAACTTAATTGGCGCTTGCTATACTTTCCTTTCATTTTCGCATAAAAAGACACACATTTTTGAAACCAGCGAAACGTAAGCTTTCCATTTTTGTATAGTTTGTTAATTAAATCTGCGGCGACCATTCGGAACTCTTACCAATTGAAATATTTATTTTATAAATATAAATTATTTTAATTTACTGTTTTTATACATGTCATAAACTGTGTTTCTAATTGCACATTGATGAAAATCATCAACATCTATGACAGGCTTATTTTTAGTCCGTTTTCGCTTTGAACTAGATGGTTCAGCCCCCATTTTTGATGCAGATGATATTTCATTTATTATGGCAATATGGATATTTAAAGCACTTGCTACTCTCTGTAATAAGAAATATTAGTGTTAAAATGTTTATAAGATAAATAATAGAAAATATTACCTGTCGAACATCAGAAAGCGGGAATAATGGTCCATTATTTTCGCGTTCTTTTTTGAAATACCCAACAGAATAATTTCTTTCGCTTGTTTACCTAACGGTTTCTGCATGATTTATTTGTGGAAACAACTAATCTTATCTATAATATCGATGTATAAATTCAATGAAATCGGAACTTATAAACTCGTTGTAAATAATTAATTCGATTGACATGATCCAAGTTGGCAACCATGCCCAGTTCTGGTAACATAATATATTCACTTAATACAGAGAATTATTAGGAATATTAGGTATTATTGTAATTTAAATGTTACTTGGTCTGAAGTAACTATTTGTTACGTGTCTCGTCTGTTATCGTGAAAGACCTATATGTATGAAAGTAAACGCACTATTATAGCTGCGTAAATTTTACTACTTAGGATTTCAAATTGTCAAGCTAATGTCATTAATGTTATGATTAAATGTCATTAATGTCAAGTTAAAATTCCTCATATGACTAACGCGCAGAAAATGCGAGCAATCACTTGCATTAAAAACGGACGGTAGCATATGATTTGGGAGTTAGTAAAGTGTCATATTTGAACTTAAAAGGAAATGGGATGAAACACAAACGGTTACTTATTTATATTCATGGTGGTGGTAGACAAAGGGTATCTAATGAACAGCAGGACCAACACTTAATAAATATTCTGATAAACGACCCCTTCAAAAGTGCTAAAAATGCTATTCAAGAGAGTAACTTTCCTGAATCGTGCTGGACTGCCTATAGAAGAATAAAATCGTTAGATATTCGAAACTTTAAATAGACTAAATTTTGCGAATAACTACATTAATTGGAGACCGTAATTTTCTCAGGCGAGAAAGTTTTCCAATCAACTCATAATGGGAGTGTTCGCGTATGCAGACCTCTAAACCGTAGATGCATTGAGCGCTATGTTAAACCTACTTTCAACAGTGGTCGTTTTTCCATAACTGTATGGGGCTGGATTAGTTTAAAAGGAGCTGGTGTATGTTGGAAATTGGATGGGAGATACTACTGTGCTATATTAAATAATGTTATGCTACATATCTGTTACACAAATACATGGCAACAATTATATATTCCAGCAAGGTAATTCCAATTGAAAATGTTTGAAGTATACTAATAAAACGAATTTATGAAAACGGTTATAGACTTAATGATAGAGAAGCGCTTTGGGAACGAATTGAAGAAGTTTGGGAAAATCTAGGAAATGAATACATATATCAGAAATGTAATTCTTTCTAATTCTTTTCTCTGCCAAATCGTTTACAATCCGTTATCGAAAACAATCCTTCTTGGACAAAATATTAAAAAGTTTAAAATATGTAAATTAATATTATATAAATCTTATAACAATAATTATATTGTTTTACTGTGAAAATGTGACACAATTAAAAACACTGACACTTCAAAAGTACTGCTTACATTAGGTAAATTTTGAAATTTCGGCATACCAACATAATAAAGTGTTCACTTTCATTTGCTCATGATAGTACAGTTGCGGCCCCTCAAAACTGGGATACCGACTTTTGACACATTCTGTCAAATTTAAAAAATTCGTGATTTCTAAATTTGACTTTTATCCAGTATGGTTATGTTAGTGTCAGTTACTTGTAAGTCAGAAGCGTACACAATTTTTAAAATGCCTCAATTAAACGAACTGCAAAAGTCAATAATTAGAACTAGGCGAGGGGGCGGCATGAGCATTAGGCACATCGTAAATGAAATATATGTTGATAAAAACACGATAAAAGTCAGTGATATATTGCCCATGCTAATACTTTTTAAATAATTAATACCTTTTGCCACATATTATTATTTTGCTTTTACATATTTAATATTCTCATCTTGTCGTGGTTTTTGAGAACCCCCATATTGAAAAATACAGATTTCATCAAGAAAAACAAACTGGAATGCACTTTAATTTTAAAAACTCATATATTGTTGCAAAAAGGTTATTTGTATTTGTCCATTTTTCAAATTTTTTATTTGATACGCCACTGACTTTCAGTTAGGTGACATTTTATAAACTTCAATATTAAGACCATGTTACAAAGCCAACATTTATTATTATATATTATCGTATTATACACTTAATGTTAGTGTACTGTATACTGTATTTTATATGTATTGCACAATATGATTTAAAATATTAGAAGATCCTCAGATATAAGACGGTGTCAAATTTAAGCGGGACTTTTTGTTTTCATACCAAGCTAATTGCGCGGAGCTAACAATCGAACAGGGTTTTTGTAGCCGAGAAAATAGGGAGGGGATTGACGCGGTTCTGCGCACCTGCCAACCTTTAGGCTCGACAGTACAGTCATATCTGAGCAAGAGATGACACCGACGGTTGCGCAACGCATTATTATCAAGTTTCTGACGAACGAGGGTATTAAGCCCAAATTCTGGGTAGACTAACTACACAGTTTGGTGACACAACTTTGTTACGTACTCGAGTGTATGACTGGGTTAAAAAATTCAAGGATGGACGTGAAACTGTAGAAAATGAGAGGTATAATAGGCGTCCCAGGGCAGTTGTGACTGAAGACACCATTCGAGCGATTTGTGACCTCATTGAAAGTAATCGGTACCTTACGATTGATGAAATCGCTAGTGAAGTACAAATAAGTCACGATAGTGCGTATTCCATTATTACTGAGCATCTAGGTTTCCGCAAAATTAATTCAAGGAGTTCCAAGGCTTTGACAAATGATCAAAAATAGATTCGAAGAGACACTTGTCAAAGACTCCTGAATCGATTTAAAAGAGAAATAAACAATTTTCTGCATAGAATAGTGACATGTGTTGAAACATGGGTTCACCCGAATCCAAAATGGCGAGTTTGGAGTGGCGAAGGAGTGGAGAACTGCGCCCTGTGAAAGCAAAAACACGTTTATCAGTTCTTGCAACTGTCTTTTTCGATTGGAAAGGAGTTTTCCTAATTGATTTCTTACATGAACGTCGGACTGTGAACACTGCCTATTACTGCCAGCTTGTAGAGAGGACAAAAGACGCCTACAGAAACAAAAGGTGCAACCAACCGATAAGAAATGTGATTTTGCTGCATGACAACTCAAGACCTCACAAGACCGCATTGATTCGAGCTAAAATGAACCAACTCCACTGGAAAATTCTAGAACATCCTTCCTACAGCCCAGATTTTTCCCCATGCGACCTTCACTTGTTTGGGCCACTAAAGAAACCACTAGGCGGACACCATTTTCAGAGCGATCAAGAAGTAGGAGTGTGTGCGCAATAGACTGTTGACACGGTCTCGCATTTCTTTATAAAAACGAGAACCACAAGCTCTCAAAATTCTGGGAAAAATGTGCAAACGTTGAAGGAGACTATGTAGAAAAACAATAAACTTGTTTTGTAATTTTATTTTGAGCTAATAAATTATTAAAAACAAAGTTCCGTTTAAATTTGACTGACCCTCGTATAATCTAATGTCTAATAATACAGAACTTTTAATAATAATAATGTTTAGTTCATAAAGCATCTTTATTTATTGTTATCTATTTTACCATAACACACTGTAGTGTAAATAATTCATAAAATTTAATTTTTTATTACTTAATTTGTTGTTCATTTTAACGTTTTAGCTTTATAATTTTATATAATTTAAGGAAATATTTTCTCCTTTACCTGCTGCTGTTTTTTCTTTTTTTTTGGAACAAGTAAACAGTTTTTTCTTATTTTTTTACAATTTCCTTATTAAATTTGGGAAAATATTCGGTACTTTATATACCGTAATCGACAAATTTTAATATCTGGTACGAAAGTAGAAGATGAAAAGAGCGCGACGAAGAAAAGTAAAGAAAGACATATAGCGAGGTTGCCAATGAATGTATGCACATAGATGAAATGGGGTGCGATAAGGTTCAGTCAGATTATAGCCAATCAGTAAGCTTATTGCTTTAGAGGGATATAGAACGCATCTTAAAATTTGCAACGAATATTTACAGAAAAATATTTATTTCATGGTGTATTAATTTTATGAGGATGTATAACAAAGCTTATATTTTCCGCATATAGTAGAAGTAGTAGTAGTAGTAGTAGTAAGACCCATTAATAGCTTTTGGGACATAGGGAAGAAATCGTTTGTCTTCATTCTTGTCTATTTCCAGCTATAGATCCCAATCTTGCCACAGACATATTAGTCTCTTCTTGCAATGCTCTTCTCCATGTTATCTTCGGGCGGCCTACTTTCCTCCTTCTTTGGGGCTGCCATTCTAATGTTCTCCAACAAATTTCTGTTCTCGGTTTTCTTAAGGTATGACCAAGCCATCCAAACTTTCTCCTTTTAATTTGTACTTCGATCCTTTCTTATCCTGCACGATCCCATAATTCCTCATTTGTAATTCGGACGGGACACCATATTTTCAGTATATTCCGAATACATCTATTTACAAAGATTTGTAGTTTTTGCTTGTTTGCATTAGTTAGTGTCCACGACTCAGAACCGTACAATAATATGGGTTTAACTGTGGCATTAAAAACTTTAATTTGTTAGTTAATTTATTTAAACAAAAGGTCAAAAACTATTATGTATTTTTATACGATTTGACAGACAGATATTACACACTTATTTTACTATTACTACTATCTACTATTATGAAGTTTGTTACATATCACTATTATAATAAATCTTTCCCACCATACAAAACAATGTATTTTATGTAAGCATAGTTGCCTATTCAACAGCTTAATATATTCGTTTATTTAATAATATTTCTAACATAATTTTGGTTCTGTTAGTGATATTATCCGATTTCCAAACATTCATCATCCCTATAAATGCACCACGAGCCTTTGATATCCTTGAATTGATGTCCGTTACACCGTCGTATTCGGCCATCACACTCCCCAGGTATAAAAATTGATCTACTCTCTCTATTTTTTCTCCAATCAATTCTATATCTTTTCTATTTTGGTTATTGATGCTTATTGAAGACATCAATTTTCTCCTGCATATGCTTTCCTTTTTCAATTACTTTGTTCATAATTTCATCCAACACTATTAAAAACAGCAATGGTGAGAGAATACAACCTTGTTTAACCCCTGTCTTCAACTGAAACTCATCCAACACTCTCCCCTCAGTAGGTTCGATTACCCGGTCCGAGGACCGCCACCGCTAATGAGCTAATTAGCGGTTTTAATTAATTAAAGGGTTAATCCGCGGGATTCGCGGGCTTCACGGATTAATTCGCGGAATCCGCGGTTTAATTCGCGGAATTTGTACAATTAAATGCTAATTTGCGGTTTTATTCGCGACTAATTAACTAAATTCGCGGAATCCGCGGGGCAACTCGCGACGTAATTCGCGGGGTTCGCGGTTTAATTAGCTGGTAATTCGCGTATAAATCACTAAATTCGCGGCTAATTAAACCGCAAACCTCGCGACCAATTGACTAAAGCCACGTAATCCGCGGGGTAATTCGCGACATAATTCGCAGAATGCGCGAGGCAATTCGCGGGAAATGAACCAAATTCGCGGGGTAGTTCGCGACATTATTCGCGAGTAATTAACTAATTTCGCGGGGTAATTCGCGGTATTATTCGCGGTTAATTCACTAATTTCGCGGGATAATTAGCTGCATTCGCGGTTAATTCCGCTCATTTACATATAATTACTATGAATTACACGTTTAATACGCAATATTTTTGGACGATAAAATTACATGCGGTTTTGAAAGCGGGCTAACGAACACTGAAGTTATATAGCAATTTTGAATTACTTGCATCCAAATTCAGTGGGGGTAAATATATCGAAACAGGTCTGTACATGTCTCAGCCGTAGTTTTGTGTGTAACACGACCTACTTTAAAATAAAACATCATTCCACATAGAAATATAATTTTATTTATACAACATATATTTTTTACATAGATATTTTTATTAATCTCTCAATTTCATTACTTCGAAATCAAAATGCAAAGTACTATAATGTAAATACAATATTTCTAACATATACCGAGCATTTAAGGATGTCTCATTGCAAGGCAATACTGTTCTAATATTTTTTACATAGATATTTTTATTAATCTCTCAATTTCATTATTTCGAAATCAAAATGTAAAGTATTATAATGTAAATACAATATTTCTAACATATACAGAGCATTTAAGGATTACAGTGGGGTAAATATATCAAAACAGGTCTGCACATGTCTCAACAGATATCGACCCGTAGTTTTGAGTGTAACACGACCTAATCATTATTCCACATAGAAATATTATTTAAAAGTTCTGCGCATTACAGGCGATCAATAGGGGAGGGATATATATAAGTAATATTTATCAGAACAATTGAAACATACATGAGTAGGTAAACCCCACCAGTTTTGTATAATACAAAGGTATTTTTAATAATATAAAATATTATTAAAAATCTGGTGTGAAGAACACAAATACAGGTTCACTATTAATATTTTTGTGAACGTGTCCGAACATATCCCTCCCCAGAGACGTAGATACGTATTTCGCCTTTCTACAGGCTCATCGCTACGCCCCTGCTGGAGAAAGGATATTCTCAGACACATTCACAAAAAAGAACCACATCGCCACATCAAAGATATTATCCAGACCAGGCGTAGAAGTAAATTCAGCGCTACCTGTTGTCAGACAGCCGAAGTACCTCGCCCCATCCACATAACCAATGTGAAGTAGCGACGCCCTTCCAAAGGTGGCACAGCCAATCTCTCTAGAAACTACATTTTGAGAGAATATCCTTTACTAAATTCCCTATACAATTTTTCCTTGATTGTTCGAATTACACGCTCAGCAATAGATGCTTTCATTATGCTATATGTGGAATAATGATTTATATCAGAAAATTAATACTGGTAGCCGTAACTTTGTGGTAATTCATTTTGAAAATAATAAAATAAAATAAAACAATAACTTTGTTATACCACTTTATTCACATGTAATAGTGACCGCGGTTTCGACATACAATGTCATTATCAAACTGCAAAAGTTACAGGTCTACATAGATCTTATAAATGACACAAGAAGACACAAAAATATATGGTGGTGGTTTATGATGTTATTTAAAATTACTACTATATACTTAACTATTATATATAACATTGGAAAAGAGGTGTATATATAAGATCCAACTGGTCGTTCAAAATAATATCTACTGTGTTGTCACCGCTTTTAAAAAATTTCTAGTGACTCTAAAAGATTTAATTTACGACCTTTCTCGGCCAAATGCAATATTTTATGATGACCAAATGTATGCCTTTCTGTAATAAGATGGTTTGCGAATGTTGAATCTGTCTTCTTTAGTTTATATGACCTCATGTGTTCTTTTACCCGTATAATAAAACTTCGACCAGTCTGACCTATATATACACTTTTACAATCATTACAATATAATTTGTACACTCCTGATTTATTACTGATATCTGTTTTAGGTTTTGCGTTAAAAATGAAATTACTTGTTTTTACATATGGTTTGTAAGCTATACTAACATTACTATTATTTTTTTTAAATTATATTTCCAATTTGCTCGCTTATTTTACCGAAGTAAGTTAACGAGACAAATTGTTTCAAATTAGCACTATCTTTAGGATATTTATATCATATTTTTTTAATACAAAGGTATTTTTAATAATATAAAATATTATTAAAAATCTGGTGTGAAGAACACAAATGCAGGTTCACTATTAATATTTTCTGTGAACGTGTTCGAATATATCCTATCCCCAGAGACGTAGATACGTATTTCGCTTTTATACAAGCTCATCGGTACGCCCCTGCTGGAGAAAGGATATTTCCAGACACATTCACAGAAAAGAACCACCTCGCCCTATCACCGTAATTATCCAGACCAAGCGCAGAAGTAAATTCGGCGCTACCTGTTGTCAGACAGCCGAAGTACCTCGCATACCGTCCACATAATTAATGTGAAGTAACGACGCCCTTCCAAAGGTTAGCACAGCCAACTCTCTAGAAAACTGCATTTTGTTTGTGCCTTCACTCATACTACGGCTTAACCGCATGTGTAATGTATCAGAATAATTGAAACATACATGAGTAGGTAAACCCCACCAGTTTTGTATAATACAAAGGTATTTTTAATAATATAAAATATTATTAAAAATCTGGTGTGAAGAACACAAATGCAGGTTCACTATTAATATTTTCTGTGAACGTGTCCGAATATATCCTATCCCCAGAGACGTAGTGGAAGGGCGTCGTTACTTCACATTAATTATGTGGACGGTATGCGAGGTACTTCGGCTGTCTGACAACAGGTAGCGCCGAATTTACTTCTGCGCTCGGTCTGGATAATTACGGTGATAGGGCGAGGTGGTTCTTTTCTGTGAATGTGTCTGGAAATATCCTTTCTCCAGCAGGGGCGTACCGATGAGCTTGTAGAAAAGCGAAATACGTATCTACGTCTCTGGGAATAGGATATATTCGGACACGTTCACAGAAAATATTAATAGTGAACCTGCATTTATGTTCTTCACACCAGATTTTTAATAATATTTTATATTATTAAAAATACCTTTGTATTATACAAAACTGGTGGGGTTTACCTACTCATGTATGTTTCAATTATTCTGATACATTACACATGCGGTTAAGCCGTAGTATGAGTGAAGGCACGAACAAAATGCAGTTTTCTAGAGAGTTGGCTGTGCTAACCTTTGGAAGGGCGTCGTTACTTCACATTAATTATGTGGACGGTATGCGAGGTACTTCGGCTGTCTGACAACAGGTAGCGCCGAATTTACTTCTGCGCTCGGTCTGGATAATTACGGTGATAGGGCGAGGTGGTTCTTTTCTGTGAATGTGTCTGGAAATATCCTTTCTCCAGCAGGGGCGTACCGATGAGCTTGTAGAAAAGCGAAATACGTATCTACGTCTCTGGGGATAGGATATATTCGGACACGTTCACAGAAAATATTAATAGTGAACCTGCATTTGTGTTCTTCACACCAGATTTTTAATAATATTTTATATTATTAAAAATACCTTTGTATTATACAAAACTGGTGGGGTTTACCTATTAATGTATGTTTCAATTATTCTGATACATTACACATGCGGTTAAGCCGTAGTATGAGTGAAGGCACAAACAAAATGCAGTTTTCTAGAGAGTTGGCTGTGCTAACCTTTGGAAGGGCGTCGTTACTTCACATTAATTATGTGGACGGTATGCGAGGTACTTCGGCTGTCTGACAACAGGTAGCGCCGAATTTACTTCTGCGCTCGGTCTGGATAATTACGGTGATAGGGCGAGGTGGTTCTTTTCTGTGAATGTGTCTGGAAATATCCTTTCTCCAGCAAGGGCGTACCGATGAGCTTGTAGAAAAGCGAAATACGTATCTACGTCTCTGGGGATAGAATATATTCGGACACGTTCACAGAAAATATTAATAGTGAACCTGCATTTGTGTTCTTCACACCAGATTTTTAATAATATTTTATATTATTAAAAATACCTTTGTATTATACAAAACTGGTGGGGTTTACCTACTCATGTATGTTTCAATTATTCTGATCATATTTTTTTATTAGATTTTGGAATTTAATATTATAGAACTCTTTTCCAGCATCGGTCTGTAAATTTTTAGGCTGTCGTGGTCCTTTAAGGATGATTTCCATTGTTTCTCACATCTTGACCAGTCTTAGTTTTAACAGGCTGCGTCCAAAGATATTTCGAAAAGCAGTCTATAACCGTGAGTATATATTTATAGCCGTTATTCTCTCTAGCGTATGGGAGAAATTCCATTAGATCTGCGTGCCACAAGTCGTCGAACCCTTTAATAATAACATGTCGTCTGTCAAACATTCTACGAGCAGGTTTATGTAGTTCGTTCACAACGTCACGTTTAATTTCACTCGTTTCTCTATTCAACTATTTAATGTCGATATAGTTTAGATGTTTCCGGCTGAACTTTATATTCGTAAATGAAGTCTCAGCTCATCAACTCGTATAGAATTACTAACGTTTAAATGTTTTAATGTGTCAACCTCGGTCCGAATTTTTTAGAGATCTATAACACGACCTGGTGGTGATGATTTTTTTTTTATAATTTTCAAGAGTTCTGTAAACTTTTTATCTACATAGCTTTTGTTCGCGCATGTTGATGTGCTTTTTCTAATAAGCCCATCAACCGCTGTTAACTTTTTATCTATGATAGCTTTTGTCTATACATGTGGATATAATCTTCCTAATAAGCTCATCAACCACTGTAAACTTTTTATCTACATAGCTTTTGTTCACACATGCGGATATACTCTTTCTAATAATCTCATTAACAGCTGTAAACTTTTTATCTACATCGGTTTTGTTCACACATAAGGATATACTCTTTCTAATAATCTCATCAACCGCTGTGATCTGATTATCTACATAGGTTTTGTTCGCATATGAGGATGCAGTCTTTTTAATAAGCTCGTCAAGTGCTTTAATCTTTTTATCTACATAATCCATATTCACAGAATCATCAGCTTCTACGGGTGATAGAATATTACCTAGTCGTTTATTTTTAAAATCATAATGTCCCTCGATATCTCTAGGCAAAATGGACTGAAGATTTTTTTATTTCGTTTTTGCTTAAATGTCGTCCGAATTTATCAATACTATCCATGTCCGACTTTTGCAAACAGTAATGGTATACTACCGTATTAATAAACGGTCTCGATTAATTATACAATTACACCGGATTCTCTGAGCTCTTCAACAATGGATGCAATTTCATTTACATGACTAGAGTACCCGACCGTTTTCGATGCTATGAGTAAGCGTAACCGATCAACTAGCTCATTTATATCATCCCAGTACACATACTGATAAGGTTCGTTTCTCACTATTAATTCTTCACCAACATGTCCACTCCCCTCTATGTAGCCACTTGTAGACAATGTGCTCAGATTCATTGACGAAGTCTCTAGATTCAGCAAAGGTTTAATGATGTATAAATATTTGTAACTTCTGCTACCTTTTACTTGCTTTTTTGGATCGAAGTCACGATGATGTACACTGGTTTGTTTTAAGATTTTTCTATACTGTTCTTTATCCTCTTGTGTATACTCGCTTGGATGTGACATAAATATTAAATCACATAGTCCTCGCGTCCCCCTATATCGTACGTTGTCCATTATAATATCACGGCCATCAGGCTTAACACTGGATTTGCCTATTTTAAAGTTATCTGAAACGGGATCCATATGAACGCCGAAAGTTTAAATCATAGTCTCCGCTGACATCGCCTAATAATCCTTCCAAGTAGATTCTAGGTAAAAGATATTCATCGGAATTTTCAGGCTGACGATTAGTTATATTCTGATAGTCATCTTGGGTCTCAGAACTCCCCATAGATAGGCCATGTGACATTGTGTTTGGTGTCATCTTCGAAATTCCGATATTTTCCTCTGGCTCTTCATCCTTTGGCTCCATCTTACTCTTCTGACCTATTTTAGCCTGTGTGGATGCTTTTTCCAAAACTTTTTGAAGGGGTTCGGTGACAGGCTTGAAATGTTGGGTTAGTAATGCATCAAATTCGGAACGGTCCAATTTCAGTGCCAAATGTTTTTTTTTTCTAATAGAAGCGCTAGCTCGTATGATTTCAGACGTGATTTCGTCTTCATCATTTCGTTTACCCCTTTTCTTCGGTGGCATTATTAAGACAGCTTCGTATACAGATAGTGAACAGCTCCGAAACAGATGTCGAACAGGTCTGAACAGATAATGATCAGGTCTGAATAGATATAAAACAGATAATAGACAACTCTGGAACAGGAATGAACAGGTCTGAACGGATATTAAACGACTATTGAAACAGATAAGCTATTTTCAGACGTTAATACGATAAATTGTGTTCATAACTAGCGGAAAAGATTTATTATAAGTGAAGAAATACATTCACCGTCTCGCAAACAGATAATGAGCAGCTCCGAAACAGATAGTGAACAGGTCTGAACAGATAATGAACAGCTTCGAAACAGATATCGAACAGGTCTGAACAGATAATGAACAGCTTCGAAACAGATATGGAACAGGTCTGAACAGATAATGATCAAGTCTGAGTAGTTATAAAACAGCTAATAGACAGCTCTGGAACAGGAATGAACAAGTCTGAACGGATATTAAACGGCTATTGAAACAGATAAGCTGTTTTCAGACTTTAAAATTATTGAGTGTGTTCATAACTAGCGGAAAAGCTTTATTATAAATGAAGAAATACATTAACAGAGTGTCCAATATACCGCCTAATTCTGAGCAAACGCAACGATCCGAATGTATGAATATTTCTCCCGCTTCGAATACAATTCCCCTGAATGCTGTAGGCGTGTCAACATCAATGTCATATATCATACATACTTACATATTATGGAGCCGCGTAAGAAAAATTATCTGATTACCAAATTACTATTAAAGGACTATAAATTGTTTAGTCCTGTGTTATGGTATTGAGTAAATTGCAATACGTTATTCTACAAAGCGTAATGAAATTATTAATAAGCGGTTAAGAAAATTGCAAATAAGGCATCAAGAGATTTAATAAATTAAATTTTAATAATAAAGGTCACAAAAACTGTTCATAGTAAACTAAATAAACTTCAGAAATAAATAAAAACAATTAAATTCTAGTAATGTTAAGAAAAATTTACTCTTACAGATAATAAAATAAATTGTTCATAATGAGAAATTAATGATATAATAACGGAAATTCATCCGTTTAAACTCAACACCGTAAAATAATTGATGATGTTTGGAATATTTATAATTACGAAAACCATTTAATTTTAGTATGCGGTTAACGGAAGAGCAGCATATGCCTAAATCATTGGAAATATAGCTAACTGTCAAATTTGAATTTAGTTCTATTGCAGCGCATACTAAAATGAACGTATCATTAGGAACTCTGCGATTTGGGAATAATGGTTTTAAATTTTGTACAGAACCAGTAATGTCTATTTTCTTTTCTTATTTTCTTATTTTCACTATTCAAACGCTTAAGAGACTCCGTATAGGGTGACAGTGGTGACACTAATTTGTGACATTAGTTGTTAAATGGTTGCGCGACAGACTGTTTTGTGATTGGCTAAACGCGTTCAGGGGAATTGTATTCGAAGCGGGAGAAATATTCATACGTTCGGATCGTTGCGTTTGCTCAGAATCAGGCGGTATATCACAACATATATCTCTGATATCGACTGACGATTGCTCTTCCTCCATTGTTGTGCTTCTTAGTCATATGAGTATCATCAACCTATTGACTAATATGCCGGTGTTCACAAATATATATAACAATCGAACATTTTTCTATAGCGACCCTTATCGATATTACTATCTTTATCTATTGTTATAAAATCATATTTATTTTTCCAACACTCTGCACAAACAGCTTTAAACTCATCGAAAGTCATATCAGTGTTGACCTGATCGGCATATATGTGTCGAAGATTTAAATCATCTTGTTTAAATAAAATAATAAAATTAGCATTGTCTCGTATTAAATGTTTTGGTATTCGAGTATACGTCTGACATAAGTAGAAACAATCAACCGCCTTATGTCGACTGATGCTAAAATATGCTCTAATTTTATCCTGTGTCTCGCAAGCAACATCATCGAAAATAAAAACAGAGTTTTCTAAAGCTTCACAGGGATCTATGATGTTATCGTTTTCTGAATACTTAAAATATTTAACGTCTTTTACGTTATTCAACACTGCCTCTAGAAATTGATATTTAGGCTGGTAAAGTGACTTGGAATATACATAGATATTGTTAAATTTTAGATCATTCTCTTCGGTAATCAAACTCATAACGGTATTGGTTTTCCCATAGTTAGATGGTCCACATATTATACATCTGATAGTATTTGGTAATATTGCGCCATGTCTTCGTTTCGAATTATTGTCTACCAAACCGTCATCCAAATTTTTAACCTTTAAGGTAACCTTCTGCTTACCGATACGCATTTCGTGATAATGAAGCTATATAATACGATCATCTATTCATATATCTTTCGCTCAAATGTCTACATTCAAAGAGGGTAGAGGTATATTAAATTCACTCATTAATAAGTTGCCAATAGAATTACATCTGCTCGGCTACCAATACTGCGGTCCTGGTACGAAACTGAAACAACGTGTAGCACGTGGTGACCAAGGAATTAATCCGCTTGACGCTGCATGCAAAGAACACGATATTGCACATTCAAAAGACGGTGATACTCTAAAACGTCATCAAGCCGATCACATACTACAAGAAAGAGCGTGGACTCGAATCAAATCTAAGGACGCAAGTTTTGGCGAAAAAGCAGCAGCTTGGTTGGACACTAACAGCATGAAAGTTAAAAGAAAATTAGGTATGGGGTTAAATTTAATTAAGACGAAGCGTGGAGCAGCTATAATGAAAAAACAAAAAAGAATAGAAGGCGGCTTCGTACGAAAAATTCCGTTTAGAAAGGGGGTTGTCGACCCTGCTAAGGTAGCCCAAAAAAGTCTGAACTTAAAGATATTGTTGAAGGAGCTAAAATAGCGCTCGCTTCTGCTAAAATCGCGATAAAGAAGAATGGAGGTAAAAAAAATATCAATACACCTAGAGTTATACCTCTACCGAAATCGGGCGGTATCATTCCTCTCATACCTCTATTTGCTGGCTTAAGTGCTTTAGGTGGTCTTACCGGAGGCGTGACTGGAATTGTACGAGCGGTAAATAAGGCTAAGGCATCTCAAAAAAGTATTAGAAGAGACGCGACGTCATAATAAGGCTATGGAAGAAGTTGCTATGGGGAAAAAAGGTGAGGGGATGTTAAAACAATTATATTTTATTTTGTTATTTTATTAATTACCATAAGTAATAAGATTCATAGGATAAAAGTTATTATAATTACAACCTTCAACGGCACTATCTAATTTAAATGCTGCCTCATCAGGTGAAGCTACGAACATATGACCTTGAGAGTATAATGATTCTGTATTTATTGTTAAAGTTAATTCACATTTCACAGACCAATATGCGCAACTATTTTGAAATTGGGTTGTATCTTGTGCAGGATTTAGTTGTGGAACTGGTAGAATCCCAAAATAAGGAAGGGGTATTGTTGTATTTCTTTGTTTCGTAGACTGTGGGTGATACATTTTTACAGGATCAATACTAGAATACAACATGTCCATTGCATAAGGTTGATCATAATAATTGACATTAATATATGATTTTTTACTAACATCTGGTGCAATAACAGCTGTAGTATCTTTTCGAGTAGCGTCATATTGATTTTTTATAGCAAGTTTACTTGCAAGAAAATGTGGCGTAGTTGCCCATGCAACGTCACCAGTATCCACCGGATATGGTAAATAATGACGTTTTAAACCAATGATGCCATTAACTGGTTTATAATTGTAATCTATAACAATTTCACCAATTTTAGGCATAAAACTCCATCTATCATACATTTTATCAATGGCAGGCCATCCACAAATATTTCTTTGATATTTATTAGTATTTGGAGCCGGAAGTTCACGACTACTGTTACTTACTAATACAAAATACATATTTACATGTCTAGGTATACCTAAATTCATTCCTAATTGTTCAGCATCAAAATTATTCGTACCATATAGTTTTTTAATAAACGTTTCTCCATTAAAGTCATTTACACCTGTCGGTTTCATTGGTGAAGCGGCTTCACTGTTATAAGTACCATGACGACTATATACTTTTTTATTTAAACCTATTCCAGAGCATCCAATCGAAACATGTTCAGATGTAGCAGTTCCTGTGAGAGTTGTTCCATAGTCAAAAGCTGTTCGTAAGCCTTGAGGAACTACTGTGATGTTAGCATTTAGAACTTTAACACTACCATTTAAGATTTTAAATTCGGATAAGTCAATATAGAAACCTAGCATATCTGCTGGCAATGTACTAAAAGGTGTACATAATTCTAATAAATCTCCTAAATCAACTGTATTATTTGTTTTTTTTGTAGTTATTTGTTGAAAAGCATAACCATATGTATAAAAAATTCTTGACTTTCTGAAAGTCAAAGTAACATCCTTCATTCCTACTGACCTTGGAATATTTAAATATTTTGTAGCAGTTTCAATATTACCGATAGCATTAGCAACACCCCCACCACCACTACTACTATGAGGATCGGCTGTTGGATCAGCAACATCTTGTCTCATATGCATGCTTTCGTCAAATATATGTCCTATATCTTGAATTATATCGGATGGTTCTTCTAATACTGGATTTTCTCCTTCGAAATCACCAAAATCGTCATGAGATGTGCCAGCTCTAGGTGGTCGTCCTACTTGATTAGGAGTTCTGCTAGGAGTAACAGCCTCAATAGGAGGAACACCTGTAGTTCTATTTCCTTGGGAACGTAACCAATCGTGCCAATTGCCAGTAAATCCCCTTTGTCTAGCTAATTGATAATCTCTTCCTAGTTGTCGTTGTCTATCTGCATATAAACGTTGTCCTCTATGTCATTCTCCTGTTGTTTTCCCGTATCTATTTTTTTTTGGGGGCATTGGATACACTTGCCCAAACTTTTCTTCAAATAAATATTTACCACTTAAACCAATAAATTCGAATAAAGAATGTGGATTATTATTATTTAAAAAATTCGTTAAAAAATCATTTGCAAAATGTTTATCACT
This sequence comes from Melolontha melolontha, assembly GCA_935421215.2. Taxonomy (NCBI): domain Eukaryota; kingdom Metazoa; phylum Arthropoda; class Insecta; order Coleoptera; family Scarabaeidae; genus Melolontha; species Melolontha melolontha. Next base: position 2,396,774 of record OW285243.1, read on the forward strand.
ACCGTGTATATTATTTTTCTCATATTCAAGATCATGTAAATACGCAAGATAATCGTCAAAGTCAATTGCCGCACCTTCTGTTAATTTATTACCCGGACCTAAATACTTATGTCCAGGAAAACGAAATGACATTTAACTATTTATAGATAAGCATACACTTATAAACTAAAAAAACGCTGTTGATGCTGTTGCTAACCTTTCAAACTAATTTGCATTCGAAGCGAGAGAAAGGTAAGTTATCTAAAACCTTTGGTTTTTATCCACAGCGGCAGCAGCGGCGGGGAGAGTAAGCGGGGGGGGGGGGGGTGAAGGGGGGCAATCGATCGAGTCGACACGACTACGTCATGTGTCCTGACTCATGATCATGATTGCCCCCCTGACTGGAATTGTACGAGCGGTAAATAAGGCTAAGGCATCTCAAAAAAGTATTAGAAGAGACGCGACGTCATAATAAGGCTACGGAAGAAGTTGCTATGGGGAAAAAAGGTGAGGGGATGTTTTTGAAGCCATATAAAAGGGGAATGGGGTTATATGTTAAACCAAATAAGAAAACAAAAAACTGCTAAATCGACTGCCACGAAGAGCTCTCACAGACGTAGACATTTTAAAGTATGGAGATTATTTACCATACTTCCGAGGCGTCTTTATGAGAAATAGCTTACCAAATACACCAGAAACTAATGAGTGTGCAGTCGTTAATCTTGATTCGAAAAAAGGGTCAGGTACGCATTGGGTTGCATATTTCAAGAGAAAGCTGAAAGTTCAATATTTCGACTCGTATGGAAATTTGTCGCCTCCGCTTGAACTCGTTCGATACTTAAAAAATTGTGAAATCGAATACAACCATTCCCGATATCAGAAGTTTAACGAAAAGAATTGTGGATATTTATGTTTACAATTTCTATATATGTAGTCGCATGTAGATTGCATAGTGAGTTTAGTATTATGTCAAACACGTTTACACTCAAAAGCACGAGCCACGTGCTTACTGCAGATTATTATCCTCCAATAGAATTAGATGATAGATATGAATACGGATTAGGTCTTATAGGCCTACACACTTACAATACTATACCAACTGGCTCATATGAAACAGATGATTTAGAGGCTTATATACAAAACCGATTGCCGTCTACAGGCAACGACATATTAGATAAAAGCGACTTGTTGTCTATAAAGCCTAACAACAACACGTTACGATGCGAGATACATAGAATTTCTTCTATAGATTTTACGAAGGAAGATTCAATCGGTTGCATGCTAGGATTCAGCAAAAGTAAATTGCGCGCTAAAAGAACCTACGAATCTGACCTTCCAGTACAGATTATAAAGGTTGATGCAATTAGAATCGAGTGTAATATAGTATCTTCTGCGTATTACGACACACGTCCCTCACACACTCTCTTCTAATTTGCACCTGCAGTAGAACCTGGTTACCGCATCAATATAGAGCCGAAGAATATAGTTTATTTACCAACAGCAACAAAAACCATTAGCAATATTACGCTAACATTGTTAGATCAAGAAGGAGATCCGGTAAATTTTCGGGGCGAGCAGATCGTTGTGCGTTTAGAATTAAAGCGATTATAATGGGATTAAATTTTAACGGAACGCATAAAGAAACCATTTATCAACAGCCGATGGTCATTCAGTCTCCGACGACTAACGTGCTAACACCTCTAAATCAAGCATTCCTCCAATCATTAGGATTTGTTGTAAACAATGGAAAAGTTAGACATTTACGCAAAGTTAAACTTCGATGAAACGATTATTAAGGAGGAATATCATACATATTATCCCCGCGCTAATAACTTCAATGCAAACAATGATATACGTATACCAATAAATAATCAAGATGTGTACACAATTCCAGGAGACAGCTACATATATATCGAAGGTACATTTAAACCGAACGTAGATGGGACTGGCTCTTGTGAGCTCATAAATAATGCATACGCATTCCTGTTCGATCAAGTGCGATATAAGATAAATGGCGTTGAAGTTGATCGTTGTAATAAACCAGGCATAACTTCTACCATCAAAGGTTTCCTATTTTTAAGCGATAATGAGAGTAACGGCCGGTATTATCAACGTAATTAAAATGGCATTTATTTTAAATGGCATTTAAAAGTAACGCAAGTGTATTATCAACATGTTTGAACGAAGATTTAGCTCTAAACACGCATTTATACTTAAATGTCCAAATTCGACGACTCAAGAATTAAACGGAGAATTAACGCATGCGTGTTCATGTATACTTGGGACTTGTGTACACTTCTATGTTTGTGATCAGTTTATGATACATAACCTCGGAAAGTCTGTATACTTACATCCATATAGGTTATAATATTTTCTATTTAATATTAATTTGAATTTATCTACAATATAACAAAATGCACTCTTCTTCGAGTGATTTCACATCGTCGTCAGATGAAGAGTTAATAGAAATAGTACATCGGAGAAGACAACCAAAAGTATTCAAACAAAGAAGACAGCCATTCGACGAGTTATCTAATGATGAATTTTTCGAAAGATTTCGATTTACGAAAGGTGTTACTGAAATTCTAGGCTATATTGAAAATGATATAAAATTTCATACCGCAAGAAATCAGTGTGTATCGCCAATGAACCAATTATTGCTAACTTTAAGATTTTATGCGTCTGGTTGTATGCTGATTTCTGTGGGAGATTTTATTGGTGTGACTAAAGCTACAGCCAGTAGAATAATAAAAAAAGTTTCAACTGCAATTGGCCAGCTCCGAAGAGTAATTATTAAAATGCCTGAGACACCTGACCAAATAAGAAACGTTCAGGCTGGGTTTTATGCAATAGCAAGATTCCCAAAAGTAATTGGTGCAATTGATTGTACTCACATCAAAATACAATCTCCAGGTAAAATTTCTAGCATAAATCTATAAAATTATTTTTGATTATGTTTAATATTACAGGAGGTCATGATGGAGAAATATATCGTAACCGAAAAGGTTATTTTTCGTACAATGTACAAACAACATGTGACTACAATTTAAAAATCACGAACATAGTTGCAACATGGCCTGGTTCCAGCCACGATCAGACTGTATTTAATAACAGCAGGCTAAAAACTAAATTTGATACTGGAATGTATAACGATTGTTTTCTTCTTGGTGATAAAGGGTATGGGAATAATAATTACCTATTGACACCATTATTGCAACCACATACAGCAGCTGAAGAAAAGTATAATTCATGCCACATTATGACCAGAAATACTGTTGAACGCCAATATGGTGTTTGGAAAAGAAGATTTCCAATTTTGTCTCTGGGGATGAGGGTGAATAATGAAACGGCAAAAATTATAATCGTTGCTACTGCAGTGTTGCATAACATTGCAATTAATAGAAATGAGCCTCTACCAGTTCAGGAAAACATTTTGGTTGAAGCAGAGGAAGTGTTTAATGAAGCTAATTATGAGGCTAATAACAATACTCGCCAGAGAGTGATACAAAATTATTTCCAAAATTTATTGTAATTAAAAGAGCATCTATCGTATGATTGTTTACTAGTAAATATTTTGAATAAATTGATGTAACCATTCAATATTTCTTTCTACTTTTTTATTTATTAGCCAACAAGTCTATAACCTTGTGCACAACACAAATACAAAAGAACTAGTAACAAACGTTTTATTAATATATCTTTTTATCTGAACAGTATACAAAAAAAAGGTACATTTCATTTTACAACTCATTTTACAAAAGAAATACATAACATTAGAGATCTGCTCTTAATTTCATATTATGTATCCTCTTTCCTTCCAATTCCTCTTTCAGGAGAGCAAATCTCACCGACTGTGTTTCCTGCTTTTCCGATAGTTCTTGCTCCAGAACTTGATTTTGGAGAACTTTGTTTTTCACTTCTTCTAATTTTAAAGTATATTCTACTTCCAACAATTTTGTTTTAGTTTCGTAAAATTTGGCTTTTGCCTGTAATATTTTTTCGATATCGTCTGAATCGCGCTTTCTCTTATGTTTTTTCGACATTTTGCATGGTGTTGGTGCCGGTGTACAATTTGATCCACTTGTTTGGACCATTGTATCTGCATCACTTGTCTTCATTGTAACACAAACTAGTTCAGATGGTTCATTTGTAATTTCTCCTGGTACATGTACCGTTATCAGATTATCTGTGTTTTCCACCAGTGCAGCTGAATACAGCCAGTGATTCACTGTCGCAGTCTAATAAATTTATTTCACCTTCGACAGTCTTGCTTGGGAGTATGCTTAATACGGTATCCAGAATTACATCGATGACTGTCTGCGAAGGGCCACCACCTGTAGAATATAGCGCCTGTTTCTTTTGTGCAGCATATTTTCTGCTACGATGCTTTAAATTTTCATATTTTGCACTCAGCTGTTCAAGGGTACGTGTTGTTAACGGATGGGAAATGTTGAACTCCTCTGTAATGTTTTTCCATGTACGAGCCTGTAAATTGAATCATCAGTGATTAAATGATAAAAGACGAATTACGGAAGAATTACCTTCTCTTGATTAGTCACTGCATTTGTTTAATAACAGTTGATAATACTGGCCGTAAGTCTCTACAAATGGCGGGTTGGCATCCTTTTGAAAATACAAACCAGCCGACACTATCAGCTAATAAATTTAATGCGTGTATTCCATTAAGGTTTATAGTCGAGTGCTTCGAGGACTATCGAAAAGTGGTTGCCTATACCTCTCAAGAGCTGATACTGTTGCGGAACCGTATAGATATTAATTGCTATAAAAATACTCAAGCAGGTGTCACGAAAAAGCTGAAATAGATATCAGTAAAGTTGAATGGCATGTTCCACATATTGCTATGAACGACTCAATCCGTTTAAATCTATTAAAAACTTTAAACGCTAATAAACCTATCTACATGCCATTTAGAAAATGGGATTTGCATGAACTACCATCTTTACGAAACAATAAAAAAGATGTGTGGAGTGTTAAAACTAGCACAAATTTAGAGAAACCTCGCTTCGTAATAATCGCCTTCCAAACAAATAGAAAGGATAACCTAACCGCTGATGCTAGTCGATTTGATCCTGTGTCAATCAGTAATATAAAATTGCACTTAAACTCTGAGAGTTATCCCTACAATAATCTGAATTTGCACATGGATATTAAGCGTTACGCTTTAGCATATAGAATGTATGCATCCTTTCAGTGTTCGTATTATGGGAGAACGATTGCGCAACCTCTAATAGATTATAACGCTTTCAATGATTACCCCTTCCTAGTCCTAGACGTTTCTCGAAACAAAGCGAGAGCATAAAATCTGGTACCGTAGACATAAAACTTGAGTTCGAGGCTGACACTCCTTTCCCTAACAATAATACCGCGTACTTTTTAATCCTTCACGACAGCGTCGTAGAATACGCTCCGCTTACTGGAATAGTAAAAAAGATTGTATAATTATTATTATTAAATTGTGTATTTAAAAACGACAGCATGAAAGTTACCTTCGATAAACTTCCGATTCAATATTTATGGTTAGATGATGAAGATAGAAATTCCGACTGGATGTCTATAGCTGCCAACAGATGCCGTTTTGAAAATAGAATTAGGAAAGTGGAAAATATTATCAAGCATGTTTTATCGCGCGTTCATAGAGATCGAATATACATACATTATTTTATCCCAGCTCTAATTATTGATATTCAGGGGTTTAATACACCCAACTTCACCCCGAAGGAGATGTCGATTACCGATGGAGACCGTTCAATATATTTGCTATTTAAATCCATGATACCATTTCGTCAATTACCATAAAAAAATCATAAAGTAGCGCGGTGGCTGATGCATAATTTTTTTCATATTCCGTATGAAGCCGGCTTTGTAGATTTAAAATATGTACCTTCGATTTTAAATAATGTATGTAGGACTTACAACCGAATATATGTTAAAGGATATCAGAAAGCTGATTTCCTAAAGAAATATATTAATGTAGAAATTATAAATTTAGAATACACTGATAATGTACCTAATTTAAATAGAAAAACTAATGCTTGCTTCCTCATAGTAATTATGACTCCATATATTCGCAAAACAATGTTAAATTGTTATTAAATTATATTAATACATATTGCTATGGATTTTTTTTTTAATTAAAATATTTAAAATAAAATATTTATATGTGATAGGACTGTATAATAAATGTATATATAAATTTTGCGTGAGAAAAACTGGTTATCCGGGGTCGTTTTGATGTAGAGACCGAGGTGACTCGTGGAGACGAATTTTAGATAGCGAACTAGAAGGTTGCTTGTTACGATATATATATATATATATATATATATATATTTAATTAGTTCGGGTTTGTTTGATTGAAAGTGTTATATAGTTGATGTATTAGAGATTTAATTCCAGACATTTGAAGAGTTTAATTATCGTTTAATTTGATGTTTAATTTGATAAAGCACCTTTTTTTCGTAAGTCTCGATATTTAATTTTATAAGTAAGAATAAAATTTTTATGACGTCATAATTATAATAAAAATAGTTCTATTGTATAAGAACAAGTAGTTAAGAGATTTAATTATTAGAAATACAGATAATATAGTTTATATATTAAAATTCTTTGTTAAAATTATAATTGAAAAGTTTGATCCAGTGGAGTCAGGTTTTTTTGTACATGTTAATAGCACATGTGTAGTTTTTGTTCGTGGCTCAGAATCTGAATACAGTGTGGTTCTCTGGAGATAATTTAATATTAAACTTAATTATTTTTAGATAAGTTTTGATCGGGGTCATTTGGAGGAGGTTTTCCATTCATTTAGCGGTCAATTGTCAATGAATGTTTTTACCTCCAGTATCTTTGTTGTGTGATACAGAATCTTTATACTTTGTAAAGATATATTTTTAATTTTTTTTATTTTTGTATTAAATATTAAAACATTTTTATTTCACCTTTTAACTTGCGTTTGGTTTATTTACTCATGCCAATATTGTAAATTAACTTATATAAACTATAGATGAATAAATTTTCGTGAACATTTTACTGGCGCTCAACTATATATTTTAGACACGTCTTTCCTAAGTGGAACCCGAGAAGTTAGAGGTCTCAGATTTGAAGATTCACCGGCTGAGAAAACCTAGTTGGGAAAACTTGTTGTGGATGGTGGTGTAACAAATCTTCAACCCACTATTCATAGCAATATGTACGAACTTAAAAAATAAAACATATTATATGCTAATTTTTGTTTTATTTATATGTAAGAAAAAATTTATACACTTTTACTTTACTATGTTCAAGATAATGTATATTTATAACAATAGATGGATATATAGTTCTAAAGACGATCGTGTCACAAATTATTAATACGTATATCTACCTGTATATATTTTCGTATTCCGAAAAAAAAATCACAGGATTTTACCTGTTCGGGGAACAATTGGTATGCTTGTATTGAAAGGGGCCTTTTGTTGAATATTGTTCAGGTGGTCGTGAGAATTTTTAACAAGATCGATCTCGCAAAAGTTAATAGAATTTATATGTGCTATTTCAAATTGTATAGATATATATCTTCTTCTTAAATTTTTTTTCTTTTTTTTTCGCCAGATACGTGTTGGGATATATGTACAATATAACCTAATCTATCATTTTTAATTGAATGGTATCATTATATACGCAACTTTCGTGGTGAACATTTAATTATAAGTTTTACTAGTGCTGCGTTAGTAGTGCCTTTGTTTAAAATGTAAGTACACATACATTTTTTAATATTAGCTTAAAATTTGTTTACATTTTTTTATTTGCTAAACGTGTCTTGCTTTATTTTTAAAACCTACATTTTTTAATATTAGATTAAAATTTGTTTACATTTTTTTATTTGTTAAACGTGTCTTGCTTTATTTTTAAAACCTACATTTTTTAATATTAGCTTAAAATTTGTTTAAATTTTTTTATTTGTTAAACGTGTCTTGCTTTATTTTTAAAATCTATTTTAAATTAGTGATGTGTCGATCCGGACGGATTCGTTCCAAAGGAACGAATCCATCCGTGGGACGAATTGGAACGAATCCGAAATTGTAACTGTATGTCGTTCCGTTATATTTCGTTCCATCGAGATCATTCAATCTATAACCACGATAGAATGGCACGTCGTCAAGCATTTGTCGGTCTTTTCACATAGTTGCTTACTAAGATATAAATTATAAATGTATATATTGTCCATGTATTTTTTCATAATGTAAACAAATCATTAATACATGAGTCTCTCTATTTATGTTTATTTTAACTTTTGGCTCTTATCTACTCTATCAATTATCGCTTGTTTCAATAATATATATATATGCATTTGATGTTAATAAGAATCTAACGTTTCTTATTTATTTTATTGGCCGTATAAGAGCCGCTTTAATTGAAAAGAAAAATGCAAACCGCAGTGAGCCTATTGCAATAGAAAAAGGTGTAGATACAACAGACGATAACATATGGAGTAACTTTGATAATGAGATTTCGGAAATAAAAACATCATTAAACCCTACTGCAGAAGCAATTAGTGAAATTGATAAATATGTTCAAGAATCCTTATTAACTAGGAATCAAAATCCTCTTAAATGGTGGGAAGACATGAAAAATGTTTATATAAATTTATATACCTTCATGAAAAAATAATATTTTTAAATTATAATGATAACTCGTATTAATGTAATTTTTGTACACCAGTACTATAAGTTTATATTTGTTTTGTATTTATTGTAAGATTCACATGAAAACATGTCAGCGTACAAGTAAATATAAAATGAGTACTTATACATTATTTTCCTACATAAATATTATACATATACATACATACTCATGCAGCTCTTAAATAAATAAATAAAACAAACAGGCAATCACTCCGATACAATAAAGCTAGATCGAAATGAATGTGTCACTTGTCGGACTTTACAACTCCGATCGGCATTTAACATCGAGGTTGTTATAATCGTTCCAAGGAACAAATCCTATGGACTCGTTCCATCTGCAGAATGGAATGAGAAGGAACGAGTCCACAAAAGGAACGATTTCGCCAATCTCAGTTTAAATATAGCTGCTACGTTTTCTTACTTATTAATATTTTTTTATCTGTTTTGAAACGGATCTTGTATTATTTTTAATCTGGTTTGAATATACACCCCTTTTCAAAAAGTGTTTTGCGTAATTTTTGAAATTAAGTTCTTTCGGTATCTTATTTATTGATAAGATTAATATATTTTTTAACCTCATATTAATTAGTTTTTACAATTAGTTTTAATAATGAATTGTGAGAAATGCGGAAAGGTATTCAGCCGCTTAGACCTTCTCAAGAGGCATCCATGTGCTAATGTCGAAGTTCATACTTGCGATGTTTGTCAAGGAACATTTTCGAGGAAGGATTCTCTAAAGCGTCATCAAAGAAATGTACATCTTGCTGAATCGCTTAAAAGGAATGCAGCTCGACAAGATGCGTCTTCCTCCAAGAGAATTAAAATCGATGTGCCCCAGGTAATACCAAGCTGTTGCGGACAAAGTTTTCCTAACTATTTATATAGGGGACATCTTCGTTCTCAACAGCATGTCTGTAATAGTGCTTCTTTATTGGGTGATGGAGTGTATGAAATAGCAAGCAGTTTAAGACATCGCGTTGCATCATACTCAATTTTAGGCTCTAGAAATTGTGATATTCAATTATTTTTAGTAAATTCTAAATTAAAGTCATGTCAACTGATTAAAAATATCATTCAACAGACGATATCGGGTGTAAAGGTGCAGTTTGAGCTGTTTGCTAATTACGTGAAGCCTCACGCATTTAAGCAAATCGCTGAGCTAAAATCCTTCTACACTCGATACATTATTATCATAAGATCTTCGGATGTTGAGGATATTTACGATCAGTTGGCAAACATAATTCAAACAAAATCAGAAGAGTTTCAAGAACGAGATTCTGGATGGGGTTTGGTTTCAGTTTCACACTTAGAAATTAATATAAATTCGTTTACCCCCTCTCCGGTTCATCGTACTTGAAACTACCTCGTTCGATTAAGAATAGAGAGGCATGTATAAACATACAGAATAACGATGACGCTTGCCTCGCCTGGTGTCTAACCGCTGCGCTCCATCCGACCAATAATAAAGCGCATAGAGTTAGTATGTATCCACATTACTCTACCGTGCTAAATTTTGATAAGATCGAATTTCCTGCAAAATTAAAAGATTTAGAAAAAATTGAAAGACTAAATAGTTTAAGTATCAATGTTTATCGTTTGGCTTTAAATTTGAAAACGCGTGAATATGATGTAGTAGGACCAATTTATTTTACTAAGAATCGGAAAGATAGACATGTTAATTTATTATTGATTGAGGAAGGGGAGAAATCGCATTATGTTTTAATAAAAAATCTCTCCAGATTGATTTCGTCTCAAATAAGTAAAGGCGAACATAGATTACATTTGTGTGATGGATGTTTGGTTTCTTTTAGCTCTCTCACAGCTTTAAACAGACATCAATCGCATGATTGTAGTCACGTTTGTGCAATTCTACCTTCAACTAAATCGGTTAAAACTAGATTGGGAAATATGCTACCTAAAAACACTTTATAATTCAATGATTATGACAAGAAAATACCAGTTCCATTCGTTATATATGCAGACTTCGAGTGTCTACTTAGACCAATTCTCTCGTGTAGCGGCGATCCATCCGTTTCACATACACGCGAAGCACATAAACACATTCCCTACAGTTTTGCATATAACATAGTTTGCTCTCATGATTCAGAGTTAAATAAATTTGTCACTTATGCGGGGTTAGATTGTCCAACAGTATTTACGGCGCGGTTGTTAGAAGATGTTCAAGCGATATACACTAAGTATTTAAAAATTATCGTTCCTATGAAACCATTAACCTCTAATGAAAGTAGTAGTTTTATTAATGCTGTTATCTGTCATATATGCGAAAAAACTCTAGATGGAGACAAAGTGGCAGATCATTGTCATTTAACGGGCAACTTTCGGGGTGCAAGTCATTCGGTATGTAATTTAAATTTCAAAATTCCTAATTATATTCCTAATTATATTCCTGTTTTCTTTCATAACCTTAGCGGTTATGATAGTCACCTTTTTATAAAAGATTTAGCTATTGATAATTCGGATATTTCTGTTATTCCAGTTAACAAAGAAAAATATATTAGTTTTAGCAAAAAAGTTTTGGTCGATAAGTTAAAAGATAACTCTGACACTGAGAAAGATGTTTATTTAAACTTGAGATTTTTAGATTCTTTTCGCTTCATGGCATCTTCTATCGATAACTTAGCAAAAAATTTATCTACACAAGATTTTAAACATATTAGATCAAATTATGCTGATGATTTACAATTTAATTTAATTCAACGAAAAGGCGTCTTTCCGTATGAATATGTAGATACTTTTGAACGATTGAATGAACCGCTTCTACCTCCGAAGGATCAGTTCCATAATTCTTTGACCGGGGAAGATATTACCGATATCGATTATCAGCATATACAAACTGTATGGCGAGTAGGGCTGGGCGATACCGACGTTTTCGGTATCGATACCAATCGAGGTATCGATACTTACCGATGTATCGGGTCTGTGCACGGTATCGATTCTGAGTACCGGAATCGGTAAAGTATCGATGCTTTGGAATCGATACCTTGGAATCGATACCTTGGAATCGATACCTTGGAATCGATACCTTGGAACCGATACCTTGGAATCGATACCTTGGAATCGATACTTTGGAATCGATACCTTAATTCGATACCTAGAAATCAATACTCATAACCCGTTTTCTAGGTGTTGATTGTTTGATATTGGTTTCAAGAGATATAAAATTAATTTACCGATTCTACCATAACTACGGTATGAAATTTGCAATATTGTGAGATTTTTTTTTGTAATAATTATAGTTATGTCATAATAAGGATATTTGCTACACACAATAATAACATCCTTTTAAATATATATTATATAATATATATAATGCATATATACTTAAAAATTCTTTACTTAAAAAGTTATTGCATCCTTTATGTACATTTAAAAAAATGCACGAAGGTAAGCTATCCGATACATGGCTACCCGATACATCGCTAACCCGATACATCGATACTTAGCGAGTACTGGAATCGGTAAGGTATCGATGCTTTGGAATCGATACCTTGAATCGATACCTTGGAATCGATACTTTGGAATCGATACCTTGGAATCGATACCTTGATTCGATACCTAGGAATCAGTATTCGTAACCCGTTTTCTAGGTATCGTTTGTTTGATATCGGTTTCAAGAGATATAAAATTAATTTATCGATTCTACCATATCTCCGGTATGAAATTTGCAATATTGTGATATTTTTTTTTTGTAATAATTATAGTTATTATGTTTATGTTATTATATGGAGATTTGCTACGCATAATATAAAATTCAACAACATCCTTTGAACTATATACTATATAATATATATATAATGCTATATATACTTAAAAATTCTTTACTTAAAAAGTTATTGCATCTTTTATGTACATTTAAAAAAATGCATAAAGGTAAGCTACCCGATACACGGCTACCCGATACATCGCTACCCGATAGATCGATACTTAGCGAGTTCTGGAATCGGTAAAGTATCGATAGGTATCGATGCTTTGGAATCGATACCTCGCTACCCGATACATCGCTACCCGATGCATCGATACTTAGCGAGTACTGGAATCGGTAAAGTATCGATAGGTATCGATGCTTTGGAATCGATACTTTGGAATCGATACCTTGGAATCGATACTTTGGAATCGATACCTTGGAATCGATACCTTGATTCGATACCTAGGAATCAGTATTCATAACCCGTTTTCTAGGTATCGTTTGTTTGATATCGGTTTCAAGAAATATAAAATTAATTTATCGATTCTACCATATCTACGGTATGAAATTTGCAATGTTGTGATATTTTTTTTGTAATAATTATAGTTATGTTTATGTTATAATATGGATATTTGCTACGCATAATATAAAATTCAATATAATTCTATATATACTTAAAAATTATTTACTTAGTTATAGCATCTTTAATGTACATTTAAAAAAATGCATAAAGGTAAGCTACCCGATACATGGCTACCCGATACATCGATACTTAGCGAGTACTGGAATCGGTAAAGCATCGATAGGTATCGATGCTTTGGAATCGATACCTCGCTACCCGATACATCGATACTTAGCGAGTACTGGAATCGGTAAAGTATCGATAGGTGTCGATGCTTTTGCTGGATTATTCTAATTTATATTTAAAAACTGACGTATTATTATTGGCAGACATTTTCGAACATTTCCGCAAAATTTGTTGTAAAACATACGGTTTGAATCCCGCTCACTATTTTACTAACCCCGGCCTATCTTGAAGTGCTATGTTAAAATATACTCAGATTGCATTATGCATTATTTTATTAAGAAAAATATTAGGGGTGGGTTATCGCAGGCTACTTTAAGACATGCTACAGCAAATAACAGATATGTATCAGAATATGATGCGAGTTCTCCAATTTCTTATTTAGTATATTGGGATGCGAATAATTTATATGGGTGGGCTATGTCACAGTAATTACCATCAGGAGGTTTTCACTGGCTCTCAAATCGAGAAATTCTAAATTTAAACGTATTACAGATCGCTGATGATTCGGAAATTGGATACCTTTTAGAGGTTGATATCGAGTATCCAGAAATCTTACACGATAGCCATAATGATTTACCTTTTCTTCCCGAGAAGATGGTGCCCCCACGTCTAAATTTTCCAATAAGAAATTAATTGCAAACTTACATAAAAAGCAAAATTATGGTGTACCTACATTATAGAAATTTAAAACAAGCATTAAATAACGAACTTAAAATTATGAAAATTTCTCGCGTTTTGGAATTTAAGCAATCTAATTGGCTTCAAAAATATATCGATCTAACTACAAGCTATCGGAAGACAGCACGAAATGATTTTGAAAGGGATTTTTATAAACTCATGAATAACTCAGTTTTTGGCAAAACAATGGAAAATGTTGACAAGCGTGTAGATGTGAAATTAATATCTCATTGGGAAGGTATTGGAAAAAGGCGAGGGGCCGCTAGTTTAATTTCTAAATTGAATTTAAAAAATATTAAGATATTTTCTGAAAATTTTGAAGCGATACAAATGGAAAAATCGCGAGTTATTTACGATAAACCTATTTACATTGGCTTCTCCGTGTTAGAGCTAGCAAAACTTCATATGGATGATTTCTATTATGAATATTTGAAACGCACATATGAAGGAAACGTAAATCTATGTTATATGGATACCGATTGTTTTATTTTACAAATTAAAGCCGATGATATTTACTGTGACATTAAAAATGATATTTCAAAATTTGATACATCCAAGTTTCCGGTCAATAATGTTTTCAACATTCCCTCCGAAATAAGGCTACAGTCGGACTATTTAAAGATGAGAACGCAGGTAAGCTGATGAGCGAATTTGTTGGCTTGCGCTCAAAAGTTTACGCACTTGATGTTGAGGGTAGACAAGTAAAAAAATCTAAAGGCATAACAAAAAATATTGTTAGGAATGAAATCGTTTTAGAGGATTATAAAAGGTGTTTATTCGATCTAAAATTGCTATTTAAATCTCAATATTTATTCAAATCGCCACTGCATGAGATTTCTTCAATTACGCAAAATAAATTAGCTCTATCTCCTTTCGACGGCAAGCGGTGGATTGCTGTTGATGGCATACATACTCTAGCTTGGGGCCATCGCGACATCGATGGCAAGATAACGTCTTAAGAGGCAATTAAATTATATTTCATATTAGAATTATGACTCGATAGAACATTCTTATTTTTAAGTAGAAACTACCATCCTTCATTACAACTATGGACCTGCGCTGAGAATGCCTTTCCTCCCCCCACCTAGTCAGGTCGGAGCTATTAGGTAAGCATGTAGAGCAAAACGATTCAGTTTTAAGTTTTTACTAGTGCTGTAAAGTTGCGTTATCCAATGGAATATGGTATCTAGATGTTATACTTACTAATTTATTTTTACTATTTTTTTGTTTTGTTTCAGTTAACAATACGAATAATTACAACAAATTCATCACCGACTCTCTGAAAATGAAGGAAGATGCGATCTTTCGAGAAAAGCAGCTTATTGGGCAATCGTCATATTTACTCAATAAGGCCGGCCAGTAACGCGCCAAGTATCTTCGGCGCCGTCGTGCGAAATACTGATAGGCGCCTTTACCCTATATGTATTGAGCCAAAATCTTTGAAGTAACAATAAAATTATTGCTGTCAATGCTAAAATAATTGTAATAATTGTTTTATGTAAATTTGTTGATTTGTTGTAAACTTTCAAAAAATGTTTTTAATATTTTTAAAATTTAATTTATCACAAGTGGCCGTAGGCGCCTTTAAGGCCTTGGCGCCGTTGTGCGCTGCACGACCTTGCCTATATGGACGGCGCGTCACTGAGGCCGGCACTAAATGTATTACGATAGGTCTAAGTCCAGCAGCCGGCTTTGTACCCATCATTCAAATTCGCTCATCTAGTGCGCACATCTTCGTTACTGTGGATGAGTGGGAAGAATTTTGTAAAACCGAAGGTTGCAGTCCGGAGCATTATATTGAAGCTAGTGTGTATAAACATATAAAAATTATACGACTTAAAAGCCGCAATCAGACAATCGTTTTGTCTCAAAACACATACAATAATATCTTTCATTTGATGCAGCTAATGAGTCAAAAGCTGTCCGTGTTCAAGAGTGCCGACTTTGTGCGCTTCTATAATGCAACACTTCAGGCATGCTCGCAGATGGTAGGTGACTTACGACATAACATTAGAACATTATTGTCTTGCAATGAAACATCCTTAAATGCTCTGTATATGTTAGAAATATTGTATTTACATTATAGTACTTTACATTTTGATTTCGAAATAATGAAATTGACAGATTAATAAAAATATCTATGTAAAAAATATATGTTGTATAAATAAAATTATATTTCTATGTGGAATGTTTTATTTTAAAGTAGGTCGTGTTACACACAAAACTACGGGTCGATATCTGTTGAGACATGTACAGACCTGTTTCGATATATTTACCCCCACTGTATTTTGTATGCAAGTAATTCTAAATTCCCATATAATTTCAGTGTTCGCTAGCCCGCTTTCAAAACCGCATGTGATTTTATCGTCCAAAAATATTGCGTATTAAACGTGTAATTCATAGTAATTATATGTAAATAAGCGTGAATTAACCGCGAGTTTAGCGAATAATACCGCGAATTACCCCACGAAGTTAGTTCATTACTCGCGAATTTCGCGAATAATGTCGCGAACTACCCCGCGAATTTGGTTCATTTTCCGCGAATTGCCTCGCGCATTCCGCGAATTATGTCGCGAATTACCCCGCGGATTACGTGGCTTTAGTCAATTGGTCGCGAGGTTCGCGGTTTAATTAGCAGCGAATTTAGTGATTTATACGCGAATTACCAGCTAATTAAACCGCGAATTACTCGAATTATGTCGCGAGTTGCCCCGCGGATTCCGCGAATTTAGTTAATTAGTCGCGAATTAGCATTTAATTGTACAAATTCCGCGAATTAAACCGCGAACCCCGCGGATTAACCCTTTAATTAAAACCGCTAATTAGCTCAACAACGGTGGCGGTCCTCGGACCGGGTAATCAAACCTACTCCCCTCGTGTAATATTTTGCACTTGTATCCATTACATTCTTCCTTTATTAGGTTGATCATTTTCTTAGGCATTCCAATAGTGTTGAGTGCTATCCACATACAGTCTCTGTCCAATGAGTCATATGCTTTTTGATAATCGGCAAATATTAAATATAATGGTGATTGATATTCCAGGGATTCCTCTATAATCATTCTCAGAGTATTTATCATATCAATACACGATCTTCTTTTCCTAAATCCCTGTTGTTTTCTTTGTAATTTCTTTTCTATACAGGTTATTATTCTACTTAATATTATTTTATTAAACAGTTTGCACACGGTACTCGACAGCGTTATGCCTCTCCAGTTCTCACATCTTCTTTTATCACCTTTTTTTTGGGAATTTTAACTATTAGTCCTGTCTTCCAATCATCAGGCATTTCTTCTTTTTACCAAATTTGTTTAAATAACGGGTGTAGTATTTTGGCCGTAGTCTTTCCATCAGCTTTTGGCAATTCAGCATTAATTAGGTCTGTACCTGAAGCCTTTCCATTTTTTAAATCAGCTATTGCTTTTTCTATTTCAGTTATAGTAGAGTGGTCTATATTCATTTCTAGTTCTGTCACATTATTCTTTTTCTCTATTTTCCCTATTCCATCTCTATTTATGTTCATTGCTTCCCTTAAGCTATTCTTCTATCGTTGTTAGCATTTTCCATCCTCACTTCTTATAATATTATTTATTTTCTTATATCCACTTAATTTTCTTATACTGTTATAGAGTACTAACACCTTTTTCGGAAGCTTTTTGTGCCTCATCCGCTATATTTTCTATGTAACGTCTTTTATCATTCTTATGCATTTTTTTAAGTTCATTGGCTAGAATTTTATATTTTGCTTGTATTTCTTTTTTCTTTGTTTCATCTTGTGTGGTTAGTGTTTGCCTCTTTATTTCGCGTCTCTCAGCAATTTTTTCCGTCATTTCACTCATCCAATCTTTCTTAAAATTTTTCCTAATTTCTATTATTTCGTACCCGTAGTTCTAAATGCCTCCTTACATTGGTTCCAAATAGATTGGGTTGATTTCGTATAGTCTATACTTTTAATTAATAGCATGGTAGTATAATTATATCTGGTTTTATCACTTTTTAATTTCTCAATATCTATTTTTACTCGATTTGTGGTAACATGTTTCTGTTTTTGCATACGAAACGTGGTTCTTAATTTAGCAATTATCTGGTTTTCTGTTTTTGCATACGAAACGTGGTTCTTAATTTAGCAATTATCTGGTTTTCTGTTTTGCCGTCTGGAGAGGTCCATGAAATCTTATGACAGTTTCTGTGTTTAAATAATGTACCTCCTATTTTTAGTCCATTCATACCACATATTTCTATAAAAAGTTCCCCATTGCATTTCTCTCTCCTATTCCATTTTTTCCCATTATGCCTTCTGTATCTTTATTATCAGTTCCAACTTTTGCATTGAAATCCCCCATCAGAATTATAATATCTTCTTTCCTTATCTGACTCATTGCACGGCTTAATTGATTATACAATTTTTCTTTTTCTTCTATTTTCAGACATCTGTAGGTGCATAGCATTGTACAAGTGACAAAATTTTCCCTACTAATCTTAATCTAGCCATAATTAACCTATCGTGTATAGGTTTCCACTCTATTAAAGCTTTAGTAGCCTGCTTGTTCATAATAATCGCAACTCCATTTGTATGTTCTTTTGCTAACTCTTCTCTGCCTGAGTAGATAATTAAATGATTTCCATTTTTCATTGCTCCCTGTCCGTTTCATCTAGCTTCACTTATTCCTAAAATCCCTATTGAATATCTCTCGATTTCATCAATAATCTGTTCTAATTTTCCAGCCTGATACATAGTTCGTACATTCCAGTTTCCTATTTTTACTATTTCCTGTTTTTGCCTATCCTTATCTACTCTATATGTTTTACTACTCGTATCCATTTTCGTTGCCAAAGTCTGCATAGCCTTTTTATTATCTAGTTTTTTGTCTTTACATTATCATTAGGTAGTATTAATTTCTTTTTATCTGTATCTCATGTCCATGTTTTCCCGTTTATAATCAATTTTTTATATCCTTGTTTGACCTGGTTTCCTTTTCTTCTCTCTTCTTTAGCCACATTGCGTATTTCTCTTTCTGTCTCCGCATTATCATTGTTTATAAAAAACATCATATCGTTGAGTACTTTCAATTTATGATTATTCTTCATAATTTGTATTTTATCCGTAAAGTTTTCCATCTCTAGTAAACATATTTCCTTTCCAATTTTTTCTGCCCTTCTGATTTTAACTTCCAAATGCAAGTGTTGTTTGATAAAATTGAACATATCATTTTTCAATGCTTCCCCATCCGTTTCCTCGATCGTTATTCCTGTTAATGTTACATTATTCTTGCGTTCTTTTTTATCCATTCTCTCTAGTCTTCCAGACAAGTTTTTTACTTCCTTTTTCATTTCTGTATTTGCTTCTTTTAGTTGGTTATTTTCCTTTCTCAATAATTCAATCGGTTCTTTATATTGTTTTTGATCGATCCTTATTTGCTTAACTTCCGATAGCAAGTCTTCCATCATATTCATATTTTTCTTATACATTATCATTAGTTGGTCGAATTTATCCTCTGTTATCTTGCTCGCCCTTCCTGGGTGTTTTCTTGCTAGTTTTAAATAACGTATCGCCCTCTCTTTCTCTTTTCCTACTAAAGTCGTCCGTTAAATAATCATCTGAATCCATTTCGTTTTATAACTCTTAAGAACTACAAATTTATAAATTCACTTAAACCGGCTCTGTATTTTCTTTATACTTCAATTCTGATACCTCAATACAAAAACCGGCTTTCTTTTATTTCTAAGCAAATGTTTTGCTGCACCGCGCAAAAAGTGAGACTCCAGTCAACCTGTCGAAAACCTGGCTTTTATCGGTAATTTAATTTTCGGAGGTTAGTCTTATATATTTAAACTATAAAACGTAGTTCTATATATTACTACCGCTAATAATACTTTAACTACTCTTTCCACAACTAAATTTTAATTACTTACTCGTATTCACTCGAATATTTGATTTTAAATACGGAGCTCATAAACACATGCACATTTCGGTACTAACTAACCAAAACTTTTGTGTAAAATGAAATATTAATTCTAAATTATGTAAAAAAAATAAATGTAACTCTCATGAAACGAAAATAAATTAACCCTTGTCCGATAATAATAAAAAATAATATCCTTGCTTATAATACGACCATTGAAGGTGTTTCTCAAAAACTCCTTCGCATTCTCGCACTATGAGCAGGGCAACCATCTGGCTGAAACCAGAGTTCCTCCAAATTAACGTCACATGAGCGACAAGTGGAAATAGTGCTGTTGTTTAACAAGTATAAATATTTATTGGCATTAAGTGTGCCATTGATAAAAAAGGACCGACAATTGAATTATTTAAAATATCTGCCCATATATTTAATTTTTGTGGATATTGGGTATGTACAGGTACATCGAGGTGGCTACCGGCGTAATACCATTTCATGATTTGTGTAAATAAGTGTTGTACACCCGACAAGTGTTTGCTAGGGAATAGGGCATGTTAAATGTGTATGTGTCCACCACTCTGCTTCTCCCACCAATGTTTGAAAGCAGGCATCGTTGGATATAACAATCATCTTTTGCATACGCTATATACGCAAACAGAAATTTGTTGACTACTGTATACATCTTCCAACTATGTTTAAAATCACCAATGAGTCCACTTCAAGGTTGATCTATCGAAATTGTAATTATCTCCTTGTGCGAGGAAGCGTTTTTAAATTCGCGGAATGGGGAAAAAGGAGAGAAAATAAAAACAATTTTTTTTTAAATATATTCACCTGCAATCCTAATACATTTTTAAAATCTTTGAATTAGTCTGTATGCCTTCACAACAAAATGTTTATCTTTGTCTGACTGTAGCACCTTAAACTTCTTGGATGGTGGTGTGCCTTTTTTATGCCACTTGTTACGTTTTGAGAGAATAATATAGGTTCCTCTGCCTTCACGTACATTTTCTTAATTAATTAATTTGGTTGTGACATCGCGCAAATAATTTAACTTCCATCTTTTATTAATGTAACCGTTTTTCGTTTTCTTTGTTTCGGCAACCAGTTGTGCTTGCATATTATCGTGCAATAGATGTCGCCCTTAACTTTTGAATTTTACGATGATCATGTGTGACGTATGACCGGCTGTGGGCGTTTATCGCGATTCTCGAGTCAATTCGTTCGTTGACCATTGTCTGCGCGGGTTGTGCTCTATTTAGGTGTGAGAACGTTGTCTTTGCGATAAGAAATATCTTGTTCCTTTGTTCTTTTGTCTAATGGGTGTCCTTTATCCTTTGTAGGATATATTTTATTTTATCGCCTACCGGCTAGAGAATTTTTCCGTTTTTCCTGCTGTTTTCCAACGGAGTTAAAATCCTCGTGGGAAGGCTAGGCAAGCGGACACGTTTCCCTTAGAGCTGAACATTTTAATATTGGATCTTTGGAGGAAAACCAGGTGGAAATGGCTACGTTACACTTTCAATAGCAAATTTAATTGTGGCGTGGTCTACAAGAAAATCTTCTAGAACGAATATCGACGTTCCCAAGATGGCGAACTAAAAGTGTAATGGCTGAATAAATCTGGCGGCAATCTGGACAAAATAATTCTATTGTATTGTTTATCCCGTGCGACCCCTTTGAAGGGCTTTTCTCCTAAAGGTTAAATTTAGACGATAACTAGATTTTCCTTTTTTTTTTTTATTTTGAATATTAGATATGTACAAATCATTTAAATTTAACTAATTATTAGCTTGCTTTCACTTAAGTAAGGCTCTAGAGAAGCCGTTCATTAATTATTTGGTGCAGTCGATGTAATGTAAACTTTTCATAATTAATAGCATCGTAAGATTCTGATAGTTGAATACAGATTAATTAATATAGAGCTCGATTATTGCAAAGAACTTATTAATTGGTTGAATTCATAAGCAATTTGCAGTCAGTTCTTATCTGTACAACATCTGGTTACTTCTCAGTGTCACTTATTAATTTTCCTTAAAACTTAGTTAGCGATCAAGGCATTTTTCAATGTATTTTAGTAGTTAGGTGATTGTACCCCTAGTTACGAGCTATTGTCTGTATTATTATTTTATACTGGATGTCTAGCTTCACTAGCAACCAGGTGTAACTGGTATAGTTCTTTGGTACGAGGCTATGATCCTTCAGACGGGCCTACGTACAGGTTAAGCAACATTTTGAGGGTACGTTGCCGTTTTGTTTTTTTTAAGTTCATTATAACCATTTTGTAAAGAACCCATGATTATGTATACTTAATTGTGTTCTGCTGAACTCTTGTTTAGACTTGTATGTATTTAATTCATAATTTGTTCACTGTAATTCTTCCTGTTAATACAGGGTGTTGTACTGACAAGTGAATCTGTTTGATTGTATTCACTGTTATGCGCCAGGAGCGCTGCAGTTGAATTTCGATTAATTTGGTAGATTTTATGCTAGATTTTGAATTTTTCAAAGCTTTATTATTGCCTTAGCGCTAATTGATTTGTATTGATATCTCATTAATTTTAGTATTTTAATCTATATTCTTTTTTTTCCGTTTGAATATTGCTCTTTCGACGCCTGAATAATTTTGTCATTATTAATTTTCTTAACCTATTTTTTTTTTTAATATTAAACTTGTTATTGTTGATGTCATGTGTGTGTGACCACAAGCGTTTGAGTTAAGCAAATGTTATATTGAATCAGTAACCAGTAGTTAAGGGTCATACTGTTTTGCTTCTGAAACTACCAGCATCCCACCCGCTTCCGTATTACGGGGGTACTCTGCAGGGAAATACGGTGACGCAACATTCCACCACGCGACATTGGACTCGCGACTCTCTCCGAAAAACGTTTGAGTTGTCCGGCAGAGTATTTCCTTGGGACGATCACCAACAGGCAGGTTCAAGGCAAAGGGGGGGGGGGGGGGGCAGCTGAACCTCTCGCTACCGCGTATAACTACTTGATTGGTATTTTGAATTTTGTCGCGAATAGTGTAGCACACTGCATGGAGTCTTACTTGGACTCAGGGCCATAATGATGAATTTGAGTTTCATAACCAGTGACGATTTGACTCAATACACCATCCGTGTCTTAATTACAGAAGTCCCAAAACGTACGGGAACATTCCATGCGCTGTTGTTTATAATAATAATCCATGCCTTAGCATCCCCCAACAGCTTGCGCCAATTACAGGGGGCATCGGCTGGCCATGAGTTATTATTACGCCTGCGGCTGTAGACCGACTTAAGATGTTACCTTTCCGCATTTGCCGTGGAATTTGGAAAACTACAGAAAACCAAACTCAGAAAGGAAGCACCGGGGTTCGAACCCGGTACTGCCGGACTACGAGGCAAGTGTGCAAGCCACCAAGCCACTAGCCCGACTATGCGGCGGCATGAGCATTCTTGGCATCCATCTTGTTCTAACTTTACGTCATGCTAAGATGATCATGAACAATTTTAAAAATGATAGTATCGGATACTCCAATAATCCATTATTAATTTTTCAACTTAAGTCAAGAGATCCCTTACCTTGCTTAAAAAGACTGTGCCACTTATAAACTGTATATAAACTGTACAGTAAACCGATGACATCTCTTTCAGTATGATGTGAATAGACTTTCCTTGCTTCGTAAGGAACTTTATAACAGCACGATACTTGATGTTCTCTTTGTCCATATTTCACACTCTCTTCAATACTGACTTGCCTGGTCGACGATAATTCAAACACTACTGACCCGATTACGATAAAACTTTATATTTATACTAATAATGAGTCACTGATCACGTTACAACATGAAAGAGCTTTCCCACTACCATCCAATCCCCCCTCCATTCCGCGAACTTAAAAGCGCTCTCCTATGTTCATGGAAGACTTAAAACACTAAGTGTTTGAGCACGTTTTATAATTTACATCTTACTATTTATTTTATCTGTCGACTTGTAAGAGTCCGCCTCTAGCGCATAGTGCAATTTCCCTGCTCTACTGATAACTTCAAATCAATATATTGGCTTTGCAATAATTTATGGATAATCGCTCTTTCCGTAGATACAACGAACACCGTTGTCGCTTGTTGGGAAATATTGCAAGCGACTATGTATTTTAACAAACGCGTTCCTATGCGATTTTCTAGCCCGATATGTATAGCTGTCGTATGACGAGGAAACTCTAAATGTTCCGTTAAAATATGTATACATCGCTATATCGGGTACGTAAATGCATTTCTTGACATTGAGAAGGTATTTGTGTGGAAGTAGTGGATACAATTTTTACTCTCTTTATATGCGTACTATTGATTCGATTAATAAGAGCGTCTAAATGTAAGGGGGAGGAGCCTACTATGCTATTTGACACTTACTTACAGGCAAATAGGTATATCTGTTTCATTGTTACATTGGTAAAACCTCAATGTCAAGACTTCAATTTACGTACCTTAGCAAATGATAGTTCCAAATCGAAATAGGATATTTATTCTTCTGAATTTGTATTACTTTTTGAACATTTTTCTCCTTACTCAACATATAAATCCTTTGAAATTTATGGAATATTAACTTTACCAAATTCAAAATTATTTGAAGTGAGAATATCACAAATACCAAGTTTCATTATTTCTGCTATTTTAGTTATTTCTAATAATTCCACTAATATTCATATTGGCTGCACACTTAATCTTTGATAAGTGATTTACACCAGTTAAACATAATACTTCTTGAAAGTCTGCTTGAATCAAATTATCCTTGTAATATTAATGATCAATCTTAGAGGGCGTTTACCTACAAAAGAATTAGTGATAATTTGTAATTAAAATTGGATAATTTCGGTAGTTCATGTCAACTTTATACTCAATAACGTAAAGTTAAAATAGAATAATTTTTTTATTAGAAGACTATATTATTTATAACAAAAAAATAAATTAGTGAATTGAGAGTGTTAAACCTCTATGTGAAAGAAACATGACAAGATTATGCTTGCAAGCATTTATGTTTGTTGAAAATACAATAATAATGATCTAATAAGATATTTGAATGAGACATATGAAATGCTTTTGTTCCTTTTTCTTCATAGATTTGTTTAGAAACAAGTGCATCTTGGAATGTATTTAATGAAGCTAAAATTGCTCCTCCAATCCATACTGAGTATAGCCTTTCATTTGGTGCCGCTATCTGTAAAGGTACACAATAAACATTAAATTTTATTTAATAGGATTTTGGGTATCCAGTATTTATATACGTATTAACAAAAGATAAACAGCTTTCTGTTTTAAGGAATAATTTATTTGCAATAAATTGATCATAAACTGTTCATTGTCGTTTGAGTTTACTACACATTTATTCTTTATAAACTAGCTGAACCCGGCAACGCTTTCCTATCGCTAGATTTGAGTATATCGTAGTCGACAAATTTTAACTCCGTATTCGAAATAGCAAGAGCGAGTGAGTATCTGGTATAAAATTGAGACAAATACTTTGCGATGATGCAAGATGTTTGATTTATAGTGGAGAATGTGAAGGTATCCCAGTGCGTGACGATGTAACCGGCTTTAGTAGGCGGGAGTATTGTTCAATTAATGTCATAAGGTGTATTTCAAAAATAATTTATTTCATTTTTTTTTTACAGTGAAACGAAACATGTATTATCTTTACAGATATAAAATAAATTAAAGTTCAAGCTGTTAAAGTAATAAAATATAATACAAATTCAAATTAGATGTTCAAATAATGCACCCTGTTGTTCTTGACAATACGCCAATCTGTAATCAAATTCTTGCCGGACGTTAGCCAGCATTTCAGGCGTTATTGTATGAAAGGCGTTTATTATTTTAACACGCAGTTCATTCATATTATGTATTCTTTAGTGAGGGGTATTATAAACTTCTTGTTTAATGTATCCACATAAAAGAAGTCGTTGGGTGATAGGTCTGGTGACCTTGGAGGCTACCCAATTGCGTATTTTTTACTTATAATGCGATTATGAAAGGAATTTCTTACAAACTCCATCACAATTCTCGAATTATGAGCAGGGCAACCGTCTTGCTGGAACCAAATGTCTTCAAAATTGATATTAATGTTATAGACAACGAGAATATCGTTATTTAACATATCTAAATATTTTGTCGCTGTTAAGCATACTCTCGATAAAAAAGGACATTATTGTTTCACAAAATTCCAATCAATTATTTTTTCGTCATGTGGAAATATTTCTTGAGTATAACGAAATTTCCGCCACTTGTATCCATGTCTTCTCAAAACTCTCTATACGGTCCGCTGTTTAACGCCACTTCTTCCGATATCTGTTTTGCACTAAATACATTTGCTTCAGCTGCAGCACAAATTGCAGTTTCTCTACCTTGCCGTTCTTCGTTGATATACCTATTTCTAGGCTCTACGTCTTGTAAATGTAAACACTTTCGGCAATTTGTTACACATTCACAAGTCTCAAACATATATTTAGTACAGCATGTTCAGTAGGAATAGGACGATTTTCAAAAGCAAAGGCATATTGTCCAACGACTACCAAAGTACTACCTGCATAATACCACTTTATTATTTCAATCTTTTCTTCGGTGATGTAAACATACATCTTCAATCGTAGTATTTAGAGATTTGTATTTAGATTAGTATTTAGAGATAACGTACACCTTACCCTAGGGCCACACCAACGTCTAATGCCATTAATTATCGCGTTATTTGTCATAAGCACAATGCCAAATGTCATGATAATTAATGACATTAGACGTTACTGTCACAAGTTGGCATCAATGCATTGTATTGCCATGGTATAGTATTTTTACGATAAGTGATCAGTCACGTCATAACCAGTAATATCAGGTACAAGAACCTAAGAAATTCAATTTACTAACGTAGTACATATAATTTCTCCGATATTCTATAAAATTTGGATTTTCAGTGTTACCTATTCCGCGCAGTGTTGTCACGCATGATTATTATAACAAGTGTTCATTTTAAAAGTCAATCTAGGTTACTTTGAAATTTTGATAGAATAAGACGCAAATATATTAATATGTGTTTGTTGTTCCGTAAACGTAAATCCAAATGACATTTGATAATGTCAATCACAAATATCAGTTAGTGCATAAAATAATCGTGGGTCGATTCTGGTTTAAATAAATTGCTTCTCAGTTTTGAAATGGCTTTCACTTTAGAACATAAAATTTTTTTAGTCCAGGCTTATTTTCGAAGTGGTAATAAAATTGATGGTTTATGGGTTTATTCAGTTCAAGATTGCATGTTAGAATTTCAAGTTGAGTTTCCACATTTTGTAATAGATTATATACAATTTAAGAATACTTTGGATAGAACTTTAAAACTTTTTTCTCAAACTGGTAGTCTCTTAAGAAAATCAGGCAGCGAAGCAGTTAAGAAACGTACACCTCAAGTTGTCAATCGTGTTGAAGAAATAATGGAAAATGAACCAAAAACATCTGTTCCACATTTGAGTCAACAAATAAACCTTTCTGTTGGTACAACTCACAAGTTATTAAAAAAAGATATGCAACTTTATCCATACCGTGTCACAGCAGTACAAGAATTGTTAGAAATTGATTAGCCACGTAGACTACAGTTTTGTAATTGGTTTGTAAATATGAACAATAATGGAGAACTTTCGCAAAGAGTCATGTTTACTGATGAAGCATGGTTTTATAAAACGGGATACCTAAATTCACAAAATACAAGAATTTGGAGTAGTGACAATCCACATGTATTTAATGAAGAATCGCTACATCCAGAGAAAATTGGTGTTTTGGCAGCGATAAGCCAAAGGCGAATCATTGGACCAATATTTTTCCAGGGAACGTTAACTGCTCAAAGGTACCGTACGGAAATTTTACAACCATTTGTCAATCAGTTGCATGATGATGAACTACAAAATGCATATTTCCAACAAGACGGAGCACCTTGTCACTGTACTGCAGAATATTTGGATTATTTAAGAGAATTTTTTGATGAGCGTATAATTAGTCGAAATACTGAAATTGCCTGGCCTACACGTTCATGCGATTTAACACCTTGCGACTTCTTTTTGTGGCCTTATCTAAAAAATAACATATTTCGAACACCTATATTGAATTTAAATGACATGCTACAGAGAATCGAACAGAAATGGATGGAAATTAATAACAATCCAGTAATGTTGCAGAATATCATCAGAAATTTTGAACGGAGGATTTTAAAGTGCATTGATCTTGAAGGACAACATTTTCAACATTTGTTACAGTTTTCAATAAATACCTATTATTTGTTATTTATTTGTATGTATGTCAAAATATACGACTTCGTAGGTTAAGTAGTAAATTTTAATTTACGACATACTTCAAAATGTTCTCAGTAAATCACATGTTACTAGATTGACTTTTCAAATGAACACTTGTTATGATATCCGCTTGTCATTTGTCAGTCACCGTTTCATATTATTATAGTTCATTTTATTTTTCTCGTTTTATTTATCTTTATTTTTCGTCTTTCACAACTAGTTCTTCTTACAACTAATAAACCATGCCTAAACCGCTTGGAAAACAGGCAAGAGAGTTAGTTTTGTCACTAATCACATCTTTTGGGGCAGAACGCGATAACAAGGGACCTTTATTGCCGTTAAATTGTGTACGAGAGGTATTTATTGTTTGTTTTATTTGTATATAATATGGATATTTATTTTTTGAGAGTGGCAAATGCATTTAATATAAATGTTAATACCAGTAATCGGATTTCTTCTATGGCCAAACAAGGAAAACCTGTAACCAGTCCTAAACGAAAACGTAGTAAGGATAAACCAACTGTTAATATCATACGACAATAATAAATAAATCTCTTACTTCATCTTCAACAAAATACCAAATTCAGGAATGGTTAACTAACAATAAAATTAACTTTGACAAGACTGCATTAAAAATAGTTACTGGAGTTGGTTAGACTGTTAGTACATAAAATAATTACTGAATTTAGTTCAAATAGTTAATAAGTTTTATTTGAAGGTATAAGCCGTCACCTATTTATGAAGCTGATGAATTAGCAGAGCAATATGGCCACACAGTTCTTCGACTGCCCCGATATCACTGTATTTTTAACCCTAGAGAATTAATTTGGGGAATTACAAAAAGATATTACTCTAGCAATATAGGTAAATATGGTAGGACTAATGAAAGCTCTAAAAGGTTGTGGCAAGAAGCACTAAATCAAGTGACTGCTGATGCATGGGCTAATAGTGTGACACACTGAAACTGAGATTGAAAAATGGTGGGATAGGGAAGTGGGATTTGACAAAAATTATAATAATTAGTTTAGAAGAAGATGATGATGTTTTAAGCTCAAGTGGTTACCCTTCTTGTCTTTTTGAATGTTGTTGACAAATTAGAGCAACTCGGAAATATTTGACGTTTAATCATATGAAATAATTCTTTTTCGTGTAAACAAGAATAAAAATCAAATCTAGAAAAAGGTATACTTCCTTAATGTATTTAGGGCTAAAGAACTAACTATTCTGGTTAATACTGAAAATTCATAACATAGGAATAGTGGTTTTAGATTTATTAGTTACGATTGCACTTTTACCTTTTTATCAAAATATTTGTGAAATCTAGAGCCAATATAGTGTTTTGATTTTAATATCTATTTGACGTTATATTACCCCCTATTTACATGCAGCATGAATTACCTGTGCCTAAGAGAAACTCGTGAGTGTAATATAAAAACTAAAAATATAAAACCTTTATATTCTATTGTTTAATATAACGTATGTACTGCTATATTATATCATGATTATTAATACTGATAGTAATAAACTAATTCGATTCTTTCCGTTTTTTATTCTAAAACATTGATATTATATTTATTAATTTTGCAAAATAAAAGTACTAATAGAATTGCCTTTATTAATTAACATAAAGTATGTATTTTTCTGAATATAGAGTGACAAATATACAATATTAACATCCTAAACAGTTTAAGATATAACTTAAATGCCACCTTTAAAATAAATTTTTGAAGTTTATAAATGTACTTTAACCTATAAACCAAATGAAAATTATTTGCACGATGTAAACAATAGATTTGTCAACGTTGTGTGACGCACATTGATAACGCAACTGCGTTCTTATCGTAAAAATACTATTTTGCCTATATTAATAATCCCGTACGGAATTAAAATTTGTCACTTACGGTATATATATATATATATATATATATATATATATATATATATATATATATATATAGATTAAATAAACACAATTGAAAGTTTGATATTAATTATTGTATTTAGTTAAAATAATATTATTATATTAATATTTTTACATATATATTATTCTTTCAGTGTTTAAAATTACATAAATTGTATTACGGTTTGTAATTACTGTTGTATTCAACTTTAAATTCACTGCAATTCACTCTTGGATATATGTACAGTGTTCCCATGTCGTTGTCCATCACATATTTACGCAATAGAGTTTGTTAAGAAAGCTTAAGGCAAAGGTGAACATCTTTTGATACCGTTTATGTATATATTCAATGCAAAATAATAATATTCATAATTGTTTTTTTTTGTTTTACATAGATTTAGTTTAGTTTATCTATATTTAGCTGATTACATTCCTGAAATTCATACTCATCACGTATTTAGTATATTTAAAAGATATTGCATTTGGGCCATACGAATTGCTATTCAATGTTAATTACATATCGTTATAATCCATGCGAAATGCCGAAATTTCCTAAATGATTTAACATAATAAATGTAATTCTGTGGCCTGTCACGTGCTTGTTATTTGGCTAAATATGCAAAAGCGAAATTTAATGTAAATGTCCATTAAGGGTTCTACGCTTATAGTTTATAGCCCTCCTTGTCCTATTCATTGACGGTTTTTCCGTTACCTATTGATTAATATTCTAGATTTCTTAACATAAATTTAATTTAATTGTATTACCTTGTCGAAATAATTGTGGATGCAAACCCATAATTTACCTGGCATAGAAGAACAGTATCTACGAAGAACTCGACCAGAAAACATATAGCGAGAACTCGTAAAGCATCAAGCTAGACAGAAAACTCGGCATTCGCTCAGAACATTCAAGTATCTTTTATAGAATAATTAAATAGTTATGTACATAGTAGATTAAAATATTTTAGTTAACAAACAAGTGTTTTATTCGGAAAAACTGTGCATAATAAAAAGCCTCTCAAACCAGGGAAGCTGCAACATATGATGGTTCTTCGAGCCGGATAAATTATGGGTTCGCATCCACAATTATTCCGACAAGGTAATAAAATTAAACTTATGTAAAACAAAAAAACACAAACCAATTATGAATATTATTGTTTTGCATTGAATATATACCTATACGGCGTCAAACAAATAGTTACCTTTGTCTTAAGCTTTCTTAACAGAACTCAAGTAACTAATAAAACTAAACAATCGATCGGCCCACTGCAAATTCCCTTAAATCCCCTTCTGGAACGTAGCCCTGACTGCCGATCCCTAATAATAAGTATCCTTTATGACTATTTAGGTAATTGGAGAATCATAATTTATGTACCAACTACCCCACTGTCATGCAGAAGAGAATTCCATTGTAAGAAATATAACATTTATACAGAATCAACTGTTACTTTAAAAATGTCAGTTTTAAACAAAATCATCGCCAATTGCAGTAGCGGTTTCTTTTGATATAAAAAAAGCAAACTGCCATTTTCAAAAACGTTGCAATAACGCCATATAATGTGGCTTCCAAAACTTTCCTCATTAAAGACGGCCATGATTTTTGATAACTGTTGGTTACAGTGCACGTAATCTGTCACAAACGTATAATTTTGAATAAGCATGGCCGTCTCTAATGAAGAAAGTTTCTGAAAGCGCGTTATTGATTGTTTTGATGATATTGGAAAAACGCAACTAATTAAGACTTTCAAAATGTGTTTATTAAATTACAAGAAGCAATATTTCTTAGTTTTTACTGACACTATATAATCAGTAATCATATTTATATTTACTAAGTATTGAGAACCCTTGGAAACAATAGTAAAGAAATTTAAATTCACTAAAAAAATCTGCATATTTTATATACAGGGTGAGTCATAACGGACGACTAAAAATGTTCCAGCGTAAACGGGACACCCTTCCAAGTAAAGAACTTCCTATGAACCAATGTCAATGTATATATACTTAAGGAACTACAAGAAATGAAAGTTTTATAATACATTAATGTAAGGACATTTTATGTAAATGCATTATTACAAAAATTGTTCAAATTGTGCTCCTTGAGCTCTAATGCAAGCATGAGCTTTACGAATAAGCAAATCGTACATCCTAGCTACTTAACCATTGTTACGAATTTCAATAGCAGCGTTAAAAATTCTCTTAAGCAGTTGTTCGCGTGTATCAATTTCAACATACACTAACTGTTTCATATGACTCCCAAAGGTAAAAAGCAAGAGGGGCTAACCAGTTAACAGGTCCTTAACTACCGATCCACCTTCCAGGGTAACGATAACATTCCTTCCGTTATGACATGGCGCACTATCATGTTGATACCACATCCTTAGACGAATATCCAATAGAACATCTGCGATAATTTCGTATAACCGATTATTTAAAAAATTTTCATACAATTGCGCATTCAAACGTTCATATAAAACATGGATTTCTAGTAAACCTCCTCGAACCAGCCCAAACATTAACACTAAAACGGTGTTTTATCGTGTTTCAATGATTGCGTGCGGATTATCAATAGACCACAAATATTAATTCCATTTCGTGTACAATGAGTTTCATCTGGCCATAACACATTTGATATAAAATCTGGATTTTCATTATGTTGATGCAGCAGCCAATGACTAAATTCCATGTGATGCCCATAGTCTCTTGGCAGAAGGGATTTCACTCATTGAAAATGATATGGATGGAGTTGTTCCCTATGTAGAGTTCGGAAAATCAAACTTTGAGACAGATTTAATTATGTCGCAACACATCGTGTACTAATTCTCGGATAATCCAAAACTACATCAACTATATTCATTTCATTGTAGACATTATTTGCATTCGCATGAACACAACCATAATTTTTAATAGTTGTTGCACCAGTTTCTTGTAATCTCTGAAACGTCCTAGCAAATACTTTGACAGATAGTTGACGCCTATTTGTAAATCTGCGCTGATATTCTCTACCCGCACGTAGACCATTTCACAATACCCTTACACATAAATAATGTCATATTAACCCAAAGTAAAATCTCCCATTTTAGAAATAGTAACAACTGTATTCACTTAATGGTAATATGAACTGTCAAACTAACATGACATATTCATAGAGCTCCTGCTTGTAACAGAGCTTAACTATCACTTCCTGTAGTTCCTTAACAATACACATTTCATAGGAAATTTTTTTATCGGTCGGTAATGGCCATCTATTATGACTCAGCCTATATATTCAAATACTTGCAAAAAATTATGCTTACCCTTAGTTTTGCCTTTTTCGGACAAATAGTTTTTAATTCAGAAAGTAATCGACAGCCAAATCCCTGTAATGTAACAAAGAATATTTCAAATTAATATTTCATTGATTATATATTTCATACTTTAAATAATGTTGATCCTCCAGAAACCACTATATTTTTAAATAAGGTGCTTCGCATATCTAAATCAGATTCTTCTATTGAATTGTTAAGAATTTCATGTAAACCATTATATTCTCTGCCTAAAAAATCTGGTCGGAACAAAAGTTCTGGTGCTCTAAACCTAGAAGGCCCAATTTCTATTATTTTACCATCAGGTAATTTATAATTCAAAATTTCTTTTGTATTATTTTCTTCTCTAATAGGATTTTCTCCTATGTAGCATATGTCTTCTTTAATTTTCCTTACAATTTCAAAATCAGCAGAAGTATGAAAATTTATTCCTTCCTTTTTTAATAACATACTGCAAAAAAGTTAAACTAACTTGCAAAAACAATTATTTTTCAAGAAAAATATTACCGCAAATATTGAGTGACTTCCTGTCCAGCAAAGTCAATTCGTTTAATGCAGTTAGGCATTGCAAAACCCTGATAAATTGGTACAGCACTTGTAACTCCATCTCCTGAATCCAAGACAACACCAGTAGTCCGACCTGTGGAATATCTATAAAAGCATAACTAATCTATTATTTAAGAAAACATTTACTTACAATGTAAGAACTGCCTGTATTGAAATGTACATTGCTGGTACATTAAAATTTTCAAAAAATATTTCCACAATTTTTTCTCTATTAGTTTGTGGATTTAGAGGAGCTTCAGTAAATAATACTGGATGTTCTTCAGGAAATAAATTTAACTGTTTATTGTACATATGTTGCCATACTCTTTCCATGTCATCCCAGTCAGTAACAGTACCATGTTGCATAGGATATTTAATTGATAATTTGCTTAAATCATCAACAGAACCAATAAATGTTTCCTTTTTCAGATCATTTATTTTTGGTCTCGCTATTCTGTTAATACATTGATATAAGGGAATTTTAAAACATTATGAGTAATACAAACCGATTCTGTAATATACATTGTGGAATTACTTCTTTGGCTAGACCTGCCTTTAATGTTCCTGAACCCTAAAATATGAAATATTAAGAACATTATCGGCATAGATTGAAGATTTTTGTTACATTGTCAATAATAATTGTTTGGGACATATTCATGTTTATAGTGTGGTAAATTGGTCTAAAAATAGGGTAATTTGTAGTATATATAATACACTTATATTTTTACGTTTTAACCGCTCTTCAACTACTTTTAATATTTTCACCTTTACATACAATTGACGATACGCAATTTAGATACATTCATGTTGGATTCGATCCAGGGGTATCATAAGATTAATTATGGGATTTATGGATTACTGTATGCTGTATCTGTCAAATATAGTTGTCAAAGACTAAAATCAGAGAGTATAAATAAACAAGAGATGTCAAGTCCATGTTAAAACGTGGAGACATTCGCCCTCTACAGTTGCGAATTTTAATTAAATTGCTTGCGCGGAAAATTTAGATGTATATATGTATTTGTATTTACTCGTATTAGAAGTATGCAAGTTTTTATACTTTATCTAGTGACTAAATGCAGATAAAATCTTCATTTTTTCGCTAGATAAAGTAAAAAAAATATTTCAATTAATATAATTAATATTTAATCTGCAATTAAACAATACTTACGCATCTTTTGCTAATGTTTGTTCCACATAACATCAAGAATAGAATAGTATGTGCCAGTAACAACAATATTCACTTGTTTTGGCACATCTTTTTGCAGGGTTTAAATTGAAAGTTTTAATAAAGTAAACGCTATTTTTCAAAAAAGCAATATTTTATTAAATATGTTCATTAGATAAATCATATATTACAACACTTTTGATGCATGTTGTTGTAAATAGGCATTAACAACCGTATTGGGTCTAGCATCTTGTTTAGACAATTTTTTATTCACGAGTTTTATAAAATGATTTGCCATAACAACTGTTAAGGAATAACACATACTTATTTCTTCTCGGTGTTGACATTTTAAAAATTCTAAATTTAAATATACGTTCATGTCTAATAAATTCCTATCCAAGTAATTTGTGATGTTTTGAAAGATTATCTTCTTTTTATAAAGAATTTCCGCAATTAACGCGATTGATGACATTAGCTTTCTACCTGGGTCTTTAATAGTTACATAAACGTGAATATCTGTTACATTGTCTGTTAATAAATCTCTCTTACAGTTTTGACAGTTGTTCTTCATTAATTTTCGATATAAAAATCCAGCTATATACGCTGCAGTATTTTGTCGAATTTTGGTCACTTCTAAAAGTAGATTTCTGGACATCTCTTTTTCTTTAACGCCAGCTGGAATCTGCCCATCATTCTAAAGAAATTGTTTGCTTAGAATCTAATGAAATATTTGTAAATATAATAATAATTTTATATCTACATCTATATCATATACCGATAGGTCCAACCCGCTACGGGACATACGCAACAATATACGTATGGAACGTAATGCGATGTGGCAACGTATGTACGATGCCACTCCGCGTGCGCATACATAAGTCCGATGATCGAGAGCAATAGATTGCCCGTCATTCGTATCTAGCTGTGCATACGTAAAGGTTGCAAGTTCAACTGGTTAGAATTTTCGAGACAATAACCCCTAGAAATCTCGAGGGAGTGAGGCGGGAGTTTTACAATAGGCTCGGCTATTGTTTGGGGAGAGAGGGCGGTATTTTCGAATCCTATATTTAGTGACTTTCTTAGAATTAAAATTTATTTTGCAGAATTATTGATTTTTTTACTTTTATCTTTTAGAAAACGTTATTGTTTTTTTATTACTTAAAATTACTTTTCCGTAGCAGCTAAGAATACAATAATAATAACTTGGAGATATAACGACCTTATTATATCTGAAACAAATGTGCAAATTACGTATACAGAACGAATATGCAAACGACTATATCCTTGCGCGGTTTAAGTCTTACTAAATTCTTAACTCTGCAATGTATGGTAATGTAAGCTACCGCGCGTAGAGGGGATACGCTGTTGCCACTTATTGCCGGGTATGGCCCGTTGAGAGCTGGTCTTATGCTAATGCTTAACGTACTATTGCAGCATTTAAAAATCGGACACTT
Source organism: Melolontha melolontha (assembly GCA_935421215.2). Lineage (NCBI taxonomy): Eukaryota > Metazoa > Arthropoda > Insecta > Coleoptera > Scarabaeidae > Melolontha > Melolontha melolontha. Next base: position 2,433,203 of record OW285243.1, read on the forward strand.
AATTTGTTTGGTTTGAATATGGCTTTTTTATATCTATTTGTTTCTGTTTACAGATCTGGCAGTGTCATATTCGGGTTTGTCAAAATATAGAGTTAATGTGCCGCATTTCAATATTCAAACTAAAATTCAAATAATTACGTTACTAGAAGAATTGTCAGCTATTAATAGAAAACGAGGCTCCGGTGGTATCCTTGTGTCAACTCCCGAACAAGATGAAAATTGTATAAGAAATGATCTGTTCGAAACAAAAGTAAATGCAGTGACCGCAACACATTTCCCCGGGTGTGTCCACACAGCAAGAAAACGGCTGAGACAAATTTCAGACTTGAGAAATCGGGCGTCTGCGAAAAAAACATGATATTTGGAATTATCTGTCACTAGACTTTATACATAATGTCATAACATCTATTCCTAGACGTTTACAAGAGGTGTTAGACAGAAATGGTGCTGAAATAAAGTATTAAAAATTAAAACCAAATAATTGTAGTATTGTGATTAATAAATTCTTGTCTTTCGTTTATTAACTCAGTAACAATTTTATAATAAAATGTATAATATAATTTTGGGTGAGAGGTTACAGATAAATGTCAGTATGCTGTCATCTGCACAACAATTCAATTATACAAGAACCGAATTACAATGCTTAATTATAGTGAAAATAAATATCAAATCGTCCGGATTTTAAATGCCGCAATAGCACATACAAGAATTTTAATTTATTATAGACATATAATTCTTGTATCCAATCATTTCATTGCCCCCAAAAATTCAATTTTTCTTGGAATCAGAGAAAAATTATTACAAACAATACAGACATAATCAAGAAAATATATACATATACTTAATGTGAAATGTTACTAGTTATAGTAAGTTAAATAATAAATTATCTTATATCTACAAAGCCTTTAGTAAATAAGTAGTAATTGCATATGTTGTGAATGAATATGGAACTTAACTAAAACAGCATCTACATGTAACTTACGTCTTTGGGGTGTAATATTTTTACTGTGATATACTGGTGAAACTGATATAGAAGTTGATGTACTCAGACAACTTGCATCAACTGATATATTTCTTCTTTGTGGTGTGCCAATTTGTAAACCTGAAGTGCTTGGGCAACTTATAGCTAATGTACATTGTGAATCAGTTTCTAATGATAAATGTACAGTAGGTATTGTACCAAGATTTAATTTTAATTTTTCTTCAGTTTGAAACTGATTATCTTGAAAATGCCTTTGACACACACTATATGAATGTAGCACTTTTTTCTGAGGCATTTCTAACAGTGCACTATTATTTACCGCTGCTAACCAATTATTGTATAAAGTATCGTCTCTTGGAAACATAAAGTACCGTATTTGTGAATCATCTACAAATCTCTTCCCACACCCCGGTACACAACATTTTTTTCGGTACTGGTACGATTGCTCCTACAAGTAATTTGATAAATCTATTAAGAATTTATTTCTGGTATTTATATAACAAAACAGTATACTTACCATTTCAAAAGTATTTTCGCATAAATATATACATATTCCATAAAATAATATGTTTATTGTTCTATAATCAACTTTAACCCTATTTTTTTCTGGCAACTATTTAGGGAATCACCAAAACATTACATATATGTATTTCAAAAGGTTCGCGAATAGAAGACAACAAAACTTATCTTATTATATTATATTTAGAAGTCTATTATACATTTGTATATTTTCAATGTCTATTATTTATTTCTAGCTGCTATTTTAATACCGCGATATCATAAAGTTTCTGGGTCAACGGTGGCCATGGGGTGAAAAACGTCTGTCTTAATTTATATCATCCATTTGAGAAAAATCTGATAAAATTTTCAGGTTATGTGTCATACTGACATTAAGATTAATATATTGACAAATTTTAACGTCAGCATGACACTTAACCTGAAAATTTTATCAGATTTTTCTCAAAAGGATGATATAAATTAAGACAGACGTTTTTCACCCCATGGCCACCGTTGACCCAGAAACTTTATGATATCGCGGTAGCATCTACATCTACAGATATTTTATAATTTTTTCTACGCCCATGTCTGTAAACGTAAAAAATCGCACTGTCAACATTCCTTGTAAATGACATTTAACAATAACATGCACGTAATGAGATCTCATAACATACACGTGCGTTCTGAGAAGAAAACTTAAACTTCTTGGTTTAATAAAAAAGCAATCAAATTTTTATCTACGTAAAACTTTATTTGGTCTATTTACACAAATTTAGTCAATTGAAAAACATAAAAACTTTTATCATTTGCGAGATATATTTTGGATTAAAGAGTGATGCCCCTAAATGTAGGCAGCACATTATGCAATTTCTTTAAAAATAGGACACGTTTTCTTAAGTAACATGCTATGGAAATAAATGTCATGTCATTTATATTGTCAATTTCTTTAACAAAATATTATTGTATCCGAACATTTTCTCAACTTTATCTACGAATATGTCTGATAGTAGTGAAAGTTATGAAATTATGAGCACTCCACCGGAGATTTTAGAAAAAGCTCAAGCTGCCACACATAATTTGTTACCGCTAAAATCCAAAGAAAGGTACGAAATTACCTATAAAAAATTTATGGATTGGCGATAACGTTAAATCCTTTTCGGAGAATGTTTTACTTGCGTATTTTGAAGAATGATCAAAAACTATGAAGCCATCTTCTCTATGGGCCATTTATTCGATGCTAAGAACTACACTAAACATTAATAATAACATTAACATAGCAGATTATCCAAAACTAATCGCCCTATTGAAGCGGAAATCGGATGGATTTAGAAGTAAAAAATCGAAAATTCTTTCTACAGAACAAATTAATAAGTTTCTGAAAGATGCCCCAGACGATAAACATTTGTTGTCAAATGTAAAGAATTAAAATGTTGTATAGTTATCATCACATAAAAATGAGTTTTTGTTTTTTTGTTTTCAGGTTATCCTCATTATTGGATTAAGCGGGGCTTGCCGTAAACAAGAACTTAGAAATATAAAAATGGAACACATTCAGGACACGGGAAAATCCTTGATAATTGATATTCCAGATTCTAAAACTAAAACGAGACGTTCATTTGTAGTACCAGAAACGTTTTATATCACATGTCAAAAATACATGAATTTGCGTCCTGCTGAAATGGAACTTCCTTTATTTCTTAATTACAGAAATGGAAAATGCATGAAACAGGTTGTGGGGATAAACACAATCGGTACTACACCACGGAAAATTGCTGAATATCTTGAACTGCCGGAACCAAAGCAATATACCGGCCATTGTTTTAGGAGATCATCAGCCACTATGTTAGTTGATGCAGGAGGTGATATGCTATCATTAAAGCGACTTGGTGGCTGGCAATCTTCTACAGTGACGGAAGGCTATGTGAATCAATCTCTTAAAAATAAAAATGACAACGCATTACGAATATCGGAGGCGATTACCAATTATAATTATCAATCTTCGTCTTCTGATGTACCGTGCAGTACTACAATTATAAATAACCGTTCATCACCATTAAGAAATAAGGCACAATCGATTTACAATAATTGTTCAATTGTTATTAACAACTATTATAATAAAGTTTAAATAATTGCGATGTCTTTTATTTAATAGAAGAAAATGAGTGGGCGTAGAAAAAGTATAGTACGTTATAAGTACACGAGTTGTAAGCCCATTACGCACTCGTGAAATTTACGCACTCGCCGCTGCGCGGCTTCGTGCGTAAACTTTTTCATTTCGTGCGTAATGGGTTACTTACAACTCTTGTTACGTAATATACTATAAAATTCTAGAAATATTTCTATACTAATTATAAACAAATAATTTTTCACATCTGTTAACATTTTTTTTATTTAAAAAATCTAAATTAATTTTTTTACTAATACAAAATACATATCTTGTTTATTGATATTTCATGACAAAGTGATGCAAAAAGTAATATTTAAATTCTTTAATATAACAAATGCAATACATTTATACGACGATATATTAACATTATTAGATATTAATATTTCAATTACATTCTCGAGCAATAATTATAATTAGTTGACGCTTTTTGTTAATTGTATCTAGGTATATGTAATATTTCATTATAATTAATACAGTTTAAGTTGAGGTAATGTTCAGAGCTATACATAAAATTTCAACTTCCTATCTTTTATCGTTTCTTTTAACCATATAAAAAATGTTTCAGATAGCGAGCAAATCACCTTAACAATAACTCTGTAATAAGTACATGTGATAAAGATAGATTTCAGGTTTCATTAGCACTTTCTTCTCTATGTAAGTGCAGTTCAAGTAAATACATACGATTTCGGATTCAAGGTTGACTCGATTACAAATTATCTTGATCGCTCGATATAAGCAAACGCCAATTAAGTTGGCGCCTGGAGGGGTGCGCAGAAGCCGTTTTTAAAAACGTCCACCCCCACTACTCAAGAAATTGTCAGAATACATTTGTCATTGACGTTTGATTAAGATGTTATTTCAAACATCTGTCAGTGTCAAATATATATTTTAAAGTTTCATCAAAAGAAAAAGTAATGGCCTTTAATGATATGCATAAAGCGTTTATGGTAGAATGTTACTTCCTGACATCTCAAAAAATTGATGGTATTTGGCAGCATTCAATAGAAAATTGCCTTGCGGAGTTTGAAGAGAGATATCCAAATACTGTTCCTAGCTATAAAACTTTCCGTGATACGCTAATGCATTGTGTAAATCTTTTTCGTCAAACAGGCAGTATTTTAAGGAAAAAAGGAAACGGTCCTCCTCTCAAGAGAAGTAGCGGCGTAATTGAAAATGTCAGACAAATTATTAACGAATCTCCTCAAACATCTATTCGCAGAGTTTCGCAACAAGTTCGGCTTTCGTATGGAACATGTCAAAAAATTTTAAAAAAGGACTTGCACATGTATCCATATAAATTAACTTCTATACAAAATCTATTACCTACGGATTATGAAAAAAGAACACAATTTTGCCAATGGTTTATTCAAACAATGACAGACAATATTTTAAATCATAGTTTTTTCACCGATGAAGCTTGGTTTTATTTGAAAGGTTATGTTAATTCGCAAAATATGCGTATGTGGTCCAGTGAAAATCCTCATTACTACAGAGAAGTTCCTCTACATCCAGAAAAAATAGGCGTATGGGTAGGTATGAGTCGTCACCGATTAATAGGACCAATATTCTTTGAGGGCACGATAACATCGGAGAAATATAGTAACGAAATTCTCAGTAATGATGAACTCCAGGTCGGATATTTTCAACAGGATGGGGCTACATCTCACGTTACACTTGAAAATATTCAGTTTTTGCAACAATTTTATGACGATAGGATAATAAGTAGAAATACAGCGATTCCATATCCACCACGATCGTGTGATTTAACAGTCATGGATTTTTTTGTGTGGCCATAGGTATATAAAGAATATTATTTATGAAACACCAATTAATAATCAAAACTCTACAAGAGTTAAGACATAAAATCATTGAAAAATGTGAACACATCAATAACTCACCGCAAATACTGATCAATGTTTTCAATGCTCTACGAAATAGAGTGCGATTATGCTTGGTGGAGAATGGTCATCATTTTACACATTTTTTATAATATTCTATTACTTTGTATAAAAATTATAAATATATTTAATATAAAAGTCAGCATTTCAAATTATTTTTTAACAATCATGACATTCATGACGTTTGAAATTATAATGACTAATGACAAATCTCCTCTAGTAAATAACTTAAATTAGGACATACTTTTTGTGTACATGGCTTACTTGAGCGAAAATTTTAATGATCACTCGTTCCAAGTCTCCCCACTACTTCTAATCCTGCGCGAACTTACCCCCTCCTCGCGCAAACTTAATTGGCGTTTGCTATATCTGATTTGTAATAGGTTTGTTTTTGCAGGCGTTTGAAATCGAAATCATTTGATGTCTTAGGAGGGTGCGCATTGAAGAAAAAGCGTTCGGGCAGAGAAATAAAATCAAATGCTGATAAAACATTTGTCGTTTTTGCAGTTTTTCAATCGTTGTGAAATGATTTTCAATCGGTTGGAATGGTTTGAGTATTTTCGTGAAACCGAATATCAGACGCATGCGCGTTTCATTTTTATGCACGGAAAGTGGAGAAACGTGTAAGTAGGTATCGTTGTGATTCTCACTGAATGTTTTTTAAATCTCCATGGCGCTCGTTGTTTGACTGTTCTGTGCGGAACTTTGTATAAATCGTAGTGGTTTTATGAAAAGAATGTCGGATTTATTTAGTTTATCCACTAGCGACAATAGTAGTCCTGAGTGGGAGTTTACCAGTGAAGAAGAAATACTATGATAAAATTAAAATAAGGAATGAAAATTATTTTGAAATAATTATTCCTTAATACACAAGCAATATTCATAGAACATTTTCGCGTAAGCGGACATGTTGCTCAAGAAGTATGTGATAGATTTGAAAATTCTGTAGTTCTATTTGTATGGTAGATGACACTAGCTGCCACAAATTTGAAGTTCGTTTTAGCAACGAAAAAATTGTGGATAGATTGCAAACGATTGTAATTGACGCATGCGTATAAAAGTGAGAAACGGTAAGTAAACTTTGAAGAATATTTACAATTTTACTGATTGCAATGCGCCATCTTGTGTTGGTGGCTTCCTAAATGTTACTATGTCTATTTCATTTAAGTCTCAACAAACCCGCAAACCTTTAATAAACATTAAATAAATGTTTACGGATATTTATCAGGAAGAACAAAAATATAGAATTGGAAAAATTATTTTAGTCTAATTCAGTGGTATTATTATAAACAAATAATAGGGATTAACATATTCACTCTATAATTTATGTTGTATATACATACTATAATAACCTAAAACTGATAAATGCCGACAAGAGTTATGCCAAAATAGTCTCATTTGGTATTTTGAATTTGGTGTATTAATTTTTGTTTTTTCCTTTATACATTGAAATGCCTTCCAAAATACAAATTCGACTGGCATGTGATCGTGTTAATTATACAGTAGCCTTAAATCAAAGAATTCCTAAAATATACACACCTGGACAAATTATTACAAAACAAAATGAATTTATGAGGTTTGTTCTAGTGGAACAAGAACTAGCGTTAAAATATATCAATTTTATTTTAGAGGTCACGGAACTTATGAAGAAGGTGGAGATTTAAAAGCTTCCGTAGCTGGTGTTAAAGAAGAAATTAATAAACTGATATCCATACGTCCTTTGAAAAGTCGATATAATGGTGAAACAGGAGATGTAGTTATCGGGCGAATAACTGATGTACAACAAAAACGATGGAAAGTTGATACCAATTCACGTCTAGATTCTATCTTATTATTGTCTTCAGTAAATTTACCTGGTGGGGAATTGGTCAGTATTAACAAAGATTTCCAGTTGTCAAGTTCATTCAATTTAGCTTTATTTTTATATTAGAGACGGAGATCTACCGAAGATGAACATATGATGAGAAAATATTTACAAGAGGGAGATCTAATAAGTGCAGAAGTTCAAAGTGTATTTTCAGACGGCTCTTTGTCATTGCATACAAGAAGTCTAAAATATGGAAAAGTAAGAATTTTATTTATGTTTCTGTGTTATATTTTAAAAATTGTATTTAAAAGTTGTCACAGGGTGTGCTAGTGAAGGTTTCACCGACATTAATTAAGCGAAGCAAAACAAGATTTTATAACTTACCAATTGGTGCAAGTCTTCTTTTAGGCAACAATGGCTATATATGGATAAGTCCAACAGTTAATTTGGAAGAAGGGTCTGAAGGCGGTTTTGTACAAAATTTAGAAGAGGTTATATCCAAACCTGAACGAGAAACTATTGCAAGATTACGAAATTGTATACAGGCTTTAGCACAATGTAAAATGATGTTATATGATACTAGTATTTTGTATGCTTATGAAGAATCTTTAAAATATGATGTAAAAGAGTTACTTATACCTGAAGCCATTGTAGATGTTGGAATTCTAACACAGGAAAGAATCAGTATGTTAATGAATTCTTAATTGTATAGTTTTAAAGACTTTTTAACATGAAAGAATAAAGATTTTTGATTTCTTAATTTTTCAGGGATTGTTTTATTCAGTGTATAGGAAATGTATTTATAGTTCTTTTGTGACTAAACTACAGTAAAGGTGGCAAAAAAGCAAGAAATATATTTTGCCAAATTATGGAGTAATTTTGGTGTTGTTATGCTTTCGAAACATATTTACATTAAAACAAATGTGTGTTGTCAAGACAGTTATGGAAATATATTTTAATTTTGTACCTTGGATTGCCTTAATAAGATGTGTCTGGGGTGTAAAATATCTCAGTTTGTTAAAACTACTAGAAAAAATTGCTGAAAATTGAACTTTTTGTTTTATTATTTGTCTGTTAATAAAAATAAATTTTTTACTTAAATCTACTGTTGTCACTTCTACTGTCTTCATTTTCTAGTTACCTATGGGTTGAACGACAGCACGTCCAGGCACTTGAGCACAGTGCTTTTTGTACCACCCCCAATAGATCTCTCAGTTCCACTCTGTTAGTCTTGTGTCTTCGACAAAAGCCACTATCCTCCTCGAGTTTGAGTACCCTCGTAGGATCCAATAGATCTCTTCCGAAATGTTTCTGTCTGAGTCCTTTCAGTTCTTCGCAAGTGCATATTACATGAATGCTAGTTTCCTCCTGTTTTTCACATCTACGCCAGGGTTCGCTAACCAAGCCCATGCTGTACAGATGCATCCTTAAAAGATAATGTCCGGTTATTAAGCCGGTAGTAATTTAAATTTCTTTTTTGTTACTACGAATTAGGTTGGCTGAAAGCCTAGCGCTTACCTCTTCCAGTGGTGTCTTAGTATGCAGTTGACCTTCCGTTAGTCTCCGTTTCTATTTATGTTCTCTTTCTAGCCATAACCAGATGTTCTTTCTAGCGGAATCCTTGCCGATTCTACATACAGGTTCTGGTCCTATGAAGTTCCGCTTAGACCGTTCCTTGGCCAGTTCGTCAGCCAAGGAAGGTTCATTGCCTTTAATTTCCTCATATCAGACCGGCAGCCATATCAGTGACAGTATTGTTATTGTCTTGTGCCCAGGGTATTGCTGACCTGTTTAGAATGTTTCACCAGTTTAGACCTGTTAGATGGAGTCACTCTGGGTATAGTAGCCATCTGACATCAGTCATTTTATTGATTTTTTTGTTTGCTCAGCCGGCTTTCCGAATTTCTTCGGCGCAGACTGCAATTGCAAATAATTCAGCCTGGAAAATCGTAGTATGTTTCTCCAGACTTAACGATATCTTCTTTCAAGGGCATATCCACAAAGTGGTTAAAACTTAAGCAAAACCTTATTAGAGAGTAGAGACCGGACGCATCAGGCCAAAATAACGATGGACCATATAAATAGTCTATAACATCGCTAAGTACAACACGCAGTTATTGAATAGCACTATTTATTCGGTTAACCGCACATCTGTTTTTTGTCGTTGAATTGTCACGCAATTACTTCAATATTATAGTTAAATTCCTTTCTTCATGGGCGTAGATGGAACGATGAGGGGTTTTAATAATTTATTTTATTTCATAGTTTATGTTTCATAAGATAAATAAAGTACGGTGAGTTTCTCTTTTTCATTGTTTTAACTAATAATTGGAAAACAAACGGGTGGTGATCTATAAAATAGGAAATACATTTTTATTTGTTCATTTTGTAGTTCAAGTTAAATAAAGGAATATTAATATTAACTAGTAATACTTTCTCAAGGTTTTCTTCTGTAGAATTGGCTCTTCGAATGAAATACATCCTTGTAGATAGAGAACCTCCTTTTTACATCGCAACTGGTTGTAGGTGCATACCGGAAATATCCTTTTATTTCAGCGTATTTAGCAGTTAGATTTTGAGGAATTGACCGCATACACAATTGCCACAATGCTATTAACTCTGGATTTCTATTAAAAACTGCGTCTAACTTTTGCCGAAGGCCACATCCGAAGTCACTTGGAATATTTGAAATGATTAATAGTCACATCTAATGGCTTGGTTATTTAACTGATTTTTTAAATTCGGAATTTGTATTAGTTCCTTGCACTCAGAAATACTTCGGACAGCGTCATTTAAACATGTAACTACATTTTGTAAATTATCGAAATTCTCTGCATATAAACTGGTAGCTTCCAACCACGTTCCCCATCTAGTTATTACTGGAGAGGGAGGCAGTGACAAGAATGGAAGTTTTTCCCTGTAAAGAGCTACTCTCAATGGTGCTTTTCTGAAATTTTTTTTAAAAGTAGATACAAGTCTATCAACTTCCAGAAAGGTGTCTCTGAGGAAACATATCCTAATATGCTGCATATAACTTGTATAGTACATGCTCTCCACAGAATCTGAATATATCGGAGACACCTTTCCGGAAGTTGATAGACTTGTATCCGCTTTTAAAAAAGTTTTAAGAAAAGCACCATTGAGAGTGGCTCTTTACAGGGAAAAACTTCCATCTTTGTCACAGTAATAACTAGATGGGGAACATTGTTGGTAGCTACTAGTTTTTATCGAAATCTCAAATTAAATGATGGATTAACCACATTAGATGTGGCTATTAATATTTGAAAAATATTCCAAGTGACTTCGGATGTTGCCTTCGCCAAAAGTTAGGCGCAGTTTTAATAGAAATCCAGATTTAATAACACTGCGGCAATTGTGTATTGAGACAATGCCTCAGAATCTAACTGCTAAATACCCTGAAATAAAATAATATTTACAGTATGCAACGATGACCAGTTGCGATGTAGAAAGAACGTTTTCTATCTACGAGGATGAATTTCAATCAAAGAGAACAAATTTTACAGAAGAGAACCTTGAGAAAGTATTGCTAGTTAATATTGATACTCCTTTACTCAACTTGAAGTACAAAATGAACAAATAAAAATGCATTTTGTATTTTATAGATCACCACCTGTTTGTTTTCCAGTTATATAAATAAAATTAAAAACTCTTTGAAAATACAAATTTTCAATAGTACACACGTGGGAGATGAGTTATGAGCCTCTCGTGTCTGGTCCCTACTTATTTGAATCATCTGCTAAAGGGTATTGTGATGTTGTGCCGTTGATGTGGAAGGGCGGCCCGGACTTGCGTCTTCTCGGACATTTTGGAAATGCTTAAACCATTCAAATACACGCGCAGGTGATTAACATTAATTGCCATATACATACTTCTTTTAATAAAAGATAAGTCTCGGTAGCGGTTTTTCTAACTTTCATATTAAATTTCATGACAATTCGTTGCTCTGCTGAAATACACGCGTACCATCGCTACACGACGATGAATGGAGTTAATAAGTCATTGTATGGAAGCGGGAAGGATGTCCAACCATGCTGCTTCAACTCGCCTCCATAACTCCTCAACGTTACCCGGGGGAGCCGGATAACGTTGAAGTCTCCGACCGATCATATCTCAGACATGTTCGATCGGACTGAGATCCGGAGAACGTGCCGGCCATGGAAGCATCCGTATATGGCTCTCTTCCACAAAGGTCTGGGCAACACGTGCAGTGTGCGGTCGGGCGTTGTCGTGCATGTATAGAAGACGTGGGCGTCGTCGAACGTAGGAAATCATAACGGATAGTAGCACCTCATCTACGTAGCGGCGAGCCGTCATCGTATGTTGTATACCCAGCAGACGTGTACGTCCACCATGTGCAATAGCAACCCATGCTGGCGGTAGATTGGGCGTGTTTGGTTGTATACCTCGAGGTGACGTTCACCACGTCTCCGATGAATCAAAATTCGCGCGTCACCGGTGCTCAATTCGAATCTTGATTCGTCGGAAAACAAAATGTGCCTCCACTCGACAACCCACTGATGTCTAGCCTCTACCCACTGGCGCCGTGTACGGCGGTTCTCGCAAGTCAGTGGAATTCGCTGCAACGCACAGCGCGCTCGCAGTCCACTTTCTAGCAAACGCCCCCGTACAGTTCGCGTAGTGAATACTCCTTCCCTTCCTGCTGGCTAAACGGCTCCAAGTTGCCTTGAGGAAGACGTACCCTTACGCGACGCTAAAGCGCTCTGCACAAGGGCGCGATCCTCGCGTGCTATGCTTGCGCGGGGCCGTCCCGCGCGAGCACAACGCCCGACCGCACACTGCACGTATTGCCCAGACCTTTGTGGAAGAGAACCATATACGGATGCTTCCATGGCCGGCACGTTCTCCGGATCTCAATGCGATCGAACATGTCTGAGATATGATCGGTCGGAGACTTCAAAGTTATCCGGCTCCCCCGGGTAACGTTGAGGAGCTATGGAGGCGAGTTGAAACAGCATGGTTGAACATCCTTCCCGCTTCCATACAATGACTTATTAACTACATGCATCGTCGTGTAGCGATGGTACGCGTCGCTCGCGGGGGATACTCCCGCTATTAATGCATCCTTTCCCAGCAGGGCTGCGCCGCTCTCCAGAGAGGATAAGTTATGCTGCGTTAGTACTACTTCCATACCAAATTTCATTGCGTTAGAACCACTTCTTCAGATTATAAAGGTGTGCTCGTACCAGCAGAGCAACGAATTGTCATGAAATTTAATATGAAAGTTAGAAAAACCGCTACCGAGACTTATCTTTTATTAAAAGAAGTATGTATATGGCAATTAATGTTAATCACCTGCGCGTGTATTTGAATGGTTTAAGCATTTCCAAGATGTCCGAGAAGACGCAAGCCCGGGCCGCCCTTCCACATCAACGTCACAACATCACAATACCCTTTAGCAGATGATTCAAATAAGTAGGGACCAGACACGAGAGGCTCATAACTCATCTCCCACGGGCGTACTATTGAAAATTTGTATTTTCAAAGAGTTTTTAATTTTATTTATATAACTGGAAAACAAACGGGTGGTGATCTATAAAACACGAAATACATTTTTATTTGTTCATTTTGTACTTCAAGTTGAGTAAAGGAGTATTAATATTAACTAGCAATACTTTCTCAAGGTTCTCTTCATCACAAAAATTACGATGTAATTAACAGTTAAAACTATGAAAACAAGAAACTAACTCACAGCACTTTATTTATCTTACGAAATATAAACTAATAAATAAAATAAATTATAAAAACTACTGCGGTCCGGTCTCTGGTTATTTCAAAAATATATTGCTGAACAATGTTATTCATATAAAAATAAAAAAAAAACATGATCCACTTTTGCCAATCATTTAATTGACCACGCATTCAATAATGATTTTCAAATTAATAATAAATTTATCGTTGTGAGTTTGTAACTTACTTTATACCCACTGGACATAGGGAAACACAATTGTTGTTTTGCGATTTTATATTAATAAAGTGAAGGTTTAACTATTAGTTTCATTTCCATTTTGAAAGCTGTTATTATTTTCGGTGTTTCTGTAAATCTATTTGATATCTGTAATAGATCATATAACAGCGTTTATTATGTACCTATATATATATATATATATATATATATATATATATATATATATATATATATGAAATGAACTTCATGTGTATGAGAATTAATAATTATTAAATCTCATTTTACATGCGATTGTCGCTATAATTTGTTGCATTTCGCGACAATCGCATGTAAAATGAGATTTAATAATTATTAATTCTCATATACATGAAGTTCATTACAGTTCGTATATATACACGTAGTATAGAAGTGAATATCATGTCTGTCTTCGGTAAGGTGCACTGATGATCTGTAAAAAACAGTGAAATATCGATATATGCACATTCCGGGCAGATAAGTTTTTCACAAAATATCCAATATATATATTTTACTTTGATAGGTCTCTATTCAGTGCTTAACTTATTATTTAGTTCTACAGGTTGTTCGTGTTATGCTTCCGACTAGCTCTGTTTATGGTGAACAAGATAATCATAAAAGTAGGTTCAGTATTTGGATAGAAAACAAATATCGGTTTAAACTAAGTTATATCAAGTGAAATTTACTACCAATGTTATTACAAGAATAAAACACGAGAATGAATTGTAAATAACACTATTTAATTAGAATCTCTATGCAACAAGGTAAGTTTAACTGTACTATACTATAATATTCGCATGAAAAGTCACATGAAGTTACATAATACAAAGGTAAGGTTAAATATTGTAATAAAATATTAATAATATAAATTTTAAAAATTAGGTAACTCAAATTCAAAGTAGAAAGAACTGCATTTTCTGGTATTTAACTATATAGTGATCTATTGTTAACAATTTAGGAATTTAAGTGAAGTATGAGCGTTCTTTTTCGAAATGTAACTAATAAAAATCTAATATTATAGGAGATTATAAAATAAAAACACAAACTTGATACTGGTCGTTCTTCTATGTGAATGATGAAAACTTGAGTCTTGATGTACAAGTCCAAAAGGATCAAGTGCCGGGAAAAGGCTGGTATTGTACCAAATTCTGGAAGACGTCCATATGAAATTGAAGTTTTTGGTATATTGTCCTTAGTGGGTTCAGGATAAGGTAATTTGATGCTGCCGGGGAAAGTCTGGTTTTGTTCCAAATTCTACATAGCGTCTTTTAGAATTTGGAGTTTTGTTTTATCGTCCTTAGCAGGTTCAAGATAAGGTAATCTTCGTAAATTTTTAAAAAAAAAAACTAGTGGTTCAGGAATTTTATAGGCTTCCTTTATGGTAAGATTTGACTATCTTATTATAAATTTTAATCACTTTATCGACTTTATTCCTTCACACACTTTTAATGAAAATTCGACGTGTCATGCCAATTTTTTTTTCAATAATCATCATTTTTTTATTCAATCTCCAGGCACCTTAATTTCAATGTTGTTTATATACATTTTTTCATAACAACAATTTTCTCAAATAACATACATCACTATACCCAAACGTTTAACATTACAAATAGATTATGATCATAAAAGGTGACATATAATCTCTATCAATTAAGTTAAATATCCTCGGTGAGATAAAAATGTAAAAGAAAATGACAGAAGTTAATGATTACAAGGAATTAAATAAAAGAGTGATACTAATTTGATAAATTAAAAACGCGGTATTAACTTAATTAATATGACATGTGGAAAATACAGTTCTATTTATGACTTATTTTTTAAAAGAAAAATTAACATTTTTTAAAAAAAACTCAGCCCTATATTTATGTTCCAGGCCCTTTATGAGTAGGCTTGACCTACATCAATATATATATATATATATATATATATATATATATATATATAGGTACATAATAAACGCTGTTATATGATCTATTACAGATATCAAATAGATTTACAGAAACACCGAAAATAATAACAGCTTTCAAAATGGAAATGAAACTAATAGTTAAACCTTCACTTTATTAATATAAAATCGCAAAACAACAATTGTGTTTCCCTATGTCCAGTGGGTATAAAGTAAGTTACAAACTCACAACGATAAATTTATTATTAATTTGAAAATCATTATTGAATGCGTGGTCAATTAAATGATTGGCAAAAGTGGATCATGTTTTTTTTTATTTTTATATGAATAACATTGTTCAGCAATATATTTTTGAAATAACCAGAGACCGGACCGCAGTAGTTTTTATAATTTATTTTATTTATTAGTTTATATTTCGTAAGATAAATAAAGTGCTGTGAGTTAGTTTCTTGTTTTCATAGTTTTAACTGTTAATTACATCGTAATTTTTGTGATGAAGAGAACCTTGAGAAAGTATTGCTAGTTAATATTAATACTCCTTTACTCAACTTGAAGTACAAAATGAACAAATAAAAATGTATTTCGTGTTTTATAGATTACCACCCGTTTGTTTTCCAGTTATATAAATAAAATTAAAAACTCTTTGAAAATACAAATTTTCAATAGTACGCCCGTGGGAGATGAGTTATGAGCCTCTCGTGTCTGGTCCCTACTTATTTGAATCATCTGCTAAAGGGTATTGTGATGTTGTGAGCCCTATATTTATGTTCCAGGCCCTTTATGAGTAGGCTTGACCTACATCAACTTCCCCAATAATTAGATAATGCGTCGTTGTCTTGAAACGTAAGTTTATCTAATTAAGCATATCTAAATTTCCTTGAAATAAAAAAAATTCTGAAATTCAAACTAACATTAGCAGGTCAAATTTACTTGTGGAAAATTAGTTGAAAGTACTATTTATTTTAGTTTCCTTTATTTGGTATATGTATATCTTTGTTATAATTATTACTTTAAGTGTAGCTTATAAGTAATGTGTCTTTAATTCTATATGTTTTTTTTTTAAGTAGACTTTGTTTGACTGTTGGCAAAGATACTAAGTTTATTCTGTTATGAATGTGATCTTCTAACTTTCTTTTAAACTTTATAACCCAAGCATTTAAAATATTGATTTTATTTGCGTCCTTTAAACTTCCCTTGTTTATACGTTCTTATTTCATTATATTCTTTTTGAACTGGTAACTACCCCTTTGATGTCCAATCTTTAATATTTATTATTGTTGAAGTCATTATTTATAAAATTAAAATTTTCCATTATTATTATTATTAACGTTCCATTTTGTATATTTATATCTTTGATAATCTTTATTTTATATAATATAATCCTGAAGCATGGATATGTGGTATCTACCTTTTATAAATTCAGTATTTGGTTCAACTGGTTCATAGGTATTATAACCTAATCTCTGGTTAATAATATATGGACCTTGGTAAGCCTTCAATAACTTACCCATGACTTTCTGTTTTAAATTTGACACTCTTAAATTCTTTACTATAACCTGGTCTCCAATTTCATATGTTTCATATTTCTTATTATTCTTGTTTTGTTTCTTTTCCCATTTCCTTTTGCGTTTAATCAAAATCTGTCTAACCTCATCTGTTCGTTCTGATAAATCAATTAAGTCTTGGTCAATCCATGGTCTATGTGTTGGATTTCTCAATAATGCCTGATTTTTCTAATTTATTAAGTTCTATATTTACCTTTTCTTGGTAATGATATGGTATGGGATAATTTCTATTCGATAAAGGGCTATCATTATCTATTCTGATGGTGTGTTGATAATCTCGGGCGAAAACAACTGCATCATTAATTAACATAATATTGTCAGATAGTATTTTAATTAATTTCTGTGGGATCATTTGATAAGGTATATTCTGTTGTTTTATAACTTCTTCTATATCTTTCAACTTATTAACTGGTCTGAGAGTATTCAATTCCTTCCTAACTTCCATTTCTTCATCAATCTGCATTCCTAACCTGTCTTCTATTTTCTCCATACCATAAATATAATTATCATTCAAAACAATATTAGTACCATCTTCCTTATACATCCATTCATTTTTACTACTATTTATATCATCATTCATACGCAATATATAATTAATCTCTTTTTGTAAATATTTATCTTTATAATCATTGTAATTATTTATTTCTTCCTCAGATAATTGTTCTTCCATTGAAATTTCTAGATCATCTATATTTATTACCTTATTTTTAAAATCAATTATCATCTTCAAACTTCTAATGTTATCGATCCCAATAATGCAATCGTATTGCAATTTTCCTATAATATAACATTGTATAACGTATTCTTTATCCCTCACCATTATCTCAGTGCATATTCTCTTATGAATTTTACCCATTCTTTTTCCATTAGCCGCAATTATATCAGTTCCTTTTGTTTTTATTATCTTCTTTTCGTAATCATTTATTAAGATAGCCTTTTGTTCTTCTATTAATGTTATCTCTGCCCCAGTGTCAATTAAACAGTTCAAAATTATATTTGGAAATTTGATTTTTATAATAGGAAGTGTATGTGTGTCAATATTATTTGGTCCAGTGTCCTCTATGTGTATAAACTCTTCAGGTGGTTGATAAAATGTTATATTATATAATCTAAAAGGGTAGTTACAGTTTTTCTCCTTTAATGGTTCTGAGTAGAGGTCCCCGGTTTTGGGTCGGTGTACGAATCCGGTTCCAAAATCGGCGTTTTTTTTTGTATATCTATGGACTCAATTTCGGTAGATGGAGGCAACGAAGTTCTTCTGCTGTAGTGATTCACTCGTCCTCCATTTCTATGTTGATAAGTGTTCATACCTCTTCTCGTAGGCTGGTTATTATTGTTATAAATATTCTGACGGTACGAATCATATGAACGCGGATGATTATTAAGACTATTACTTTGAAGTGAACTATTGTGGTTATTATATCTATTGTGGTAATTTGTAACTGGGTTCGTAGACTTGTTATCATAATATGGACGACTATTAAAGTTTGTAGAAGGGCTTATGTTATGGTTATTATAATTTGTTTTATTGTTATGGTTTATATGATTTGCCGGAGGATTATTATAGATGGATCTATTATTATTATAAGGAACTGTTTGTTGATTAAATGGGAAATGAGAATTTTGATATAAATTCGAACTAGGTGATTGGTTCTGTAATGAATTTCGTTGCGATAGGGGAACACATCCTCGATTGCTTTCGGCAAAATCATCCAATCTACGTAATATGTCTATTAGCGAATCCATATCACTTACACGCTGGCATATTATTGCTTGTGTGTCCGAATATATGAAATGATTAAGGAGCTGTCTAGCGATCACCGATTCGTCCATATCTGCAACATGTTTGCAGAGATTAAAAATTCTAGATGCATATACCTCCCTGGAGACGGATCCTATCCGATATTTCCCCGTTAACAGTCTTATCTTGGCTCGATTCTGTTGTGCTTCATCCCAGAAATTTCTTTTAAATAATGTTACAAATTGTTCTACATCCTCGCAATGGTCCTCTATACGGAAAAACCACTCTTGAGCGCTACCCTTAAGAGTCACTCTTATAATATCCATTCTCTGCTTGTTATCGGGTACCTCCGTTAAATATCGCAGGATCCCATTCAAGTATACCATGGGGTGTACGTGTGTTATGTCACCATCAAAATGTGTAAGATTCTCTATTTTAATAAACGAACTTCCGGTGTTAATGTAGTTGGAAGAAGCAACATAACTCTTGAATTTAATCTCCATTGTTCTCATCTCAGCTTCATGTTTTCGGTTATTGTTGTCCTGATCAGTTTTTAAGATATCAAGGTTGTCTTTGAACACGTTGAATTCTTGTACACAACATGTTTGATGTTCTCCAATTTTAGTCATAATACTATCAGTAATATTCTGTTTCAGATTTAACGATGTAATCTCATTACTTAAGTTGTAATCGTTTAGTTGGCTCTTTAATTGGGCGCGTGAATCATTAATAGACTTTGTCAGCTCTGTTATTGTCTCATTTTTCGAGGTAATAATCTTATTATTAGTTATTTCGTATATCTCATTAGAGGTAGTCTCTAATTGTTTAGCCCATTGTAAAGTTTGGAAATTAAGAGCTTCGTCCATTTTTAATAAACATTTTACCTCGCTTTCCTCTAAAGTCTGTTGGATTCTTTCCTCCATTTTCGTCTGGCTCTCCTTTAATCCTTTTATCTCCCCTTTAATTTCTTCTTTATCCTGCCTAAGTTGGTCTAATTTTTGATTTAATTTTTCGTTATTTGTTTCTATATGTTTGTTATTGACTGCTATAAATTGTTTGAGATTTGTTTCTTGTTTATCATAGTTGATATCTAGTTTTTGATTTAAACTTGTTTCTAATTTTTCGAAAAATGCTGTTAGAGTCTTGAGGGTCAGAGGCACCTCTTCTTTCGGAACATCCGACTGGGCTAAAACCGTGGGAACATCACCTTGATCCGCTTCCTCCCCAATACCTTCGTTAACGTTCTCCCTAGATTTACTTCTTGTTCGTCTGTCCATGTTTTTGATTATATCTGTATATATTACTATTTCAAATAGTGTTATTATGTTATAAATTGATATTATATAAATAAATTGGTATTTTACAAAGTTATATTAGTTTTAATTCTTAATATCGTTATGATTTTTGTATGGATTATAAAAACAATTACCCCTTGTAAAAATATACTTACAAACCCTTGCTCATGAGTATAAATGAAGGCTCAAGTACATACAAGACCATGAACAAAAATACAGGTTCACAAACACAATTAACATTATATATCTTAATAATGAACTATTTAAAATACAGTTCTTTCCAGTTTGATTTCTCTCAAGAAATTTTAATACTATTTTCCACCAAACACGTCTAATTAGTGCCCTGACGTTGTGGCGCCAAATGATAAAGACCAAAAAAGAAAGTTGTATAATAAATACGGAACCTATAATATAAAGCAAAATAATATTAGATTTAACAGTTGTCAAAGTTGACAGTTGACTCAAATGTTATTCTATAACACATACAAAAAAAAAGGTAAAATATCCAATATATATATTTTACTTTGATAGGTCTCTATTCAGTGCTTAACTTATTATTTAGTTCTACAGGTTGTTCGTGTTATGCTTCCGACTAGCTCTGTTTATGGTGAACAAGATAATCATAAAAGTAGGTTCGGTATTTGGATAGAAAACAAATATCGGTTTAAACTAAGTTATATCAAGTGAAATTTACTACCAATGTTATTACAAGAATAAAACACGAGAATGAATTGTAAATAACACTATTTAATTAGAATCTCTATGCAACAAGGTAAGTTTAACTGTACTATACTATAATATTCGCATGAAAAGTCACATGAAGTTACATAATACAAAGGTAAGGTTAAATATTGTAATAAAATATTAATAATATAAATTTTAAAAATTAGGTAACTCAAATTCAAAGTAGAAAGAACTGTATTTTCTGGTATTTAACTATATAGTGATCTATTGTTAACAATTTAGGAATTTAAGTGAAGTATGAGCGTTCTTTTTCGAAATGTAACTAATAAAAATCTAATATTATAGGAGATTATAAAATAAAAACACAAACTTGATACTGGTCGTTCTTCTATGTGAATGATGAAAACTTGAGTCTTGATGTACAAGTCCAAAAGGATCAAGTGCCGGGAAAAGGCTGGTATTGTACCAAATTCTGGAAGACGTCCTTATGAAATTGAAGTTTTTGGTATATCGTCCTTAGTGGGTTCAGGATAAGGTAATTTGATGCTGCCGGGGAAAGTCTGGTTTTGTTCCAAATTCTACATAGCGTCTTTTAGAATTTGGAGTTTTGTTTTATCGTCCTTAGCAGGTTCAAGATAAGGTAATCTTCGTAAATTTTTAAAAAAAAAAACTAGTGGTTCAGGAATTTTATAGGCTTCCTTTATGGTAAGATTTGACTATCTTATTATAAATTTTAATCACTTTATCGACTTTATTCCTTCACACACTTTTAATGAAAATTCGACGTGTCATGCCAATTTTTTTTTCAATAATCATCATTTTTTTATTCAATCTCCAGGCACCTTAATTTCAATGTTGTTTATATACATTTTTTCATAACAACAATTTTCTCAAATAACATACATCACTATACCCAAACGTTTAACATTACAAATAGATTATGATCATAAAAGGTGACATATAATCTCTATCAATTAAGTTAAATATCCTCGGTGAGATAAAAATGTAAAAGAAAATGACAGAAGTTAATGATTACAAGGAATTAAATAAAAGAGTGATACTAATTTGATAAATTAAAAACGCGGTATTAACTTAATTAATATGACATGTGGAAAATACAGTTCTATTTATGACTTATTTTTTAAAAGAAAAATTAACATTTTTTAAAAAAAACTCAGCCCTATATTTATGTTCCAGGCCCTTTATGAGTAGGCTTGACCTACATCAATATATATATATATATATATATATATATATATATATATATAGGTACATAATAAACGCTGTTATATGATCTATTACAGATATCAAATAGATTTACAGAAACACCGAAAATAATAACAGCTTTCAAAATGGAAATGAAACTAATAGTTAAACCTTCACTTTATTAATATAAAATCGCAAAACAACAATTGTGTTTCCCTATGTCCAGTGGGTATAAAGTAAGTTACAAACTCACAACGATAAATTTATTATTAATTTGAAAATCATTATTGAATGCGTGGTCAATTAAATGATTGGCAAAAGTGGATCATGTTTTTTTTTATTTTTATATGAATAACATTGTTCAGCAATATATTTTTGAAATAACCAGAGACCGGACCGCAGTAGTTTTTATAATTTATTTTATTTATTAGTTTATATTTCGTAAGATAAATAAAGTGCTGTGAGTTAGTTTCTTGTTTTCATAGTTTTAACTGTTAATTACATCGTAATTTTTGTGATGAAGAGAACCTTGAGAAAGTATTGCTAGTTAATATTAATACTCCTTTACTCAACTTGAAGTACAAAATGAACAAATAAAAATGTATTTCGTGTTTTATAGATTACCACCCGTTTGTTTTCCAGTTATATAAATAAAATTAAAAACTCTTTGAAAATACAAATTTTCAATAGTACGCCCGTGGGAGATGAGTTATGAGCCTCTCGTGTCTGGTCCCTACTTATTTGAATCATCTGCTAAAGGGTATTGTGATGTTGTGACGTTGATGTGGAAGGGTGGCCCGGGCTTGCGTCTTCTCGGACATCTTGGAAATGCTTAAACCATTCAAATACACGCGCAGGTGATTAACATTAATTGCCATATACATACTTCTTTTAATAAAAGATAAGTCTCGGTAGCGGTTTTTCTAACTTTCATATTAAATTTCATGACAATTCGTTGCTCTGCTGGTACGAGCACACCTTTATAATCTGAAGAAGTGGTTCTAACGCAATGAAATTTGGTATGGAAGTAGTACTAACGCAGCATAACTTATCCTCTCTGGAGAGCGGCGCAGCCCTGCTGGGAAAGGATGCATTAATAGCGGGAGTATCCCCCGCGAGCGACGCGTACCATCGCTACACGACGATGCATGTAGTTAATAAGTCATTGTATGGAAGCGGGAAGGATGTTCAACCATGCTGTTTCAACTCGCCTCCATAGCTCCTCAACGTTACCCGGGGGAGCCGGATAACTTTGAAGTCTCCGACCGATCATATCTCAGACATGTTCGATCGCATTGAGATCCGGAGAACGTGCCGGCCATGGAAGCATCCGTATATGGTTCTCTTCCACAAAGGTCTGGGCAATACGTGCAGTGTGCGGTCGGGCGTTGTGCTCGCACCGACATACAAAACCCTACACTTACGCTCTCACACAAAACCACACACCCATAGAGAGACGCAAGCTGCCAGCAGCAACCAACACACAAGTTCATACCCAGAAGGAGACACAAATTGCTAGCAGCGAACAACACATATTTTCACACCTTGTTATCTATTTTTTGGAATACTATGGCATGATTTATTATTATTACTAGAATGTATCTTTGAATAATTTAAACCATAGCAACTTAATTACTTGACATTTATATCCTGTCATTCATATTTTGTATTCTCTTGATAAAGGCGTATACAGCCGAAACATGTAGAGTTTTTTAAATACATATATTTTGAAGTAATATACAGACCTTTAATCGCCTACTGATTAGGTTTACTATATATATATATATATATATATATATATATATATATATATATATATTAAAAATAATAGATTTTTATTGGTTTTAGCGACCTTTTATTGAATTTAGATGTTTGTTTACGACGTTTCGACTTTTATCAATTCAGTCTTTTTCAAGCATCTGGAAACAAGAATCATTACAATGAACATGAGAACTGTGTTTGTTTTGTGTGATATAACAATTGAATTAACAATTTTAAATTTAACATTATATTAAGAAATGAATTACGAATTAGGTTAGTGTTTTACGTTGAAAATTAAATAACATTAAATTAAAATAGCTTAGAATGGTAGGAGGACATTTATGTGATTAATATCTGTATGAATTAATTGGAGACTTAACAAATATTAACAATTTTAAGTTTAATATTAGATTAAAAATGATTACAAATTGAGTTAACATTTAACGTTGAAACTTACATAAAATAAAAATAAGAATAGCTAAAATGAACAGGTAGGGAGACATTTAGGTGATTAACAACTGTATGACTGATTGGAAAGTTGAGTTACACTACAATAAGTAAAGAGAACAAAGAGAAGTCAAATAAAACTCACATTTGTTGTTTGTTTTACACGTATATATACACGCTATACACGTATATATATATATATATATATATATATATATATATATATATATATATATATATATATTGAGGTAGGTCAAGCCCACACTCAAGTATGCCCCAATAAGCAAAAGGACAATCTCTTAATGTATATAAATAAGTTATTGAATAGTTAATTATATGTCAAAACTGAATTCTTCCCACGTCAAATCAATAAAGTTGAATACGCAAGTTTAATTATTTTTTTTAAGACATTCACACATTTATAATCTAACATTTCATTTGTAATAGTATTTTCAGTTCGATAATTTGTATTTACAAAAAATATCAACTTAATTGATAAATCATTAATGACGCCATTTATTTAGGTATAACTGTACATAATTTGAATTGTCAATCGCGGGAAAATATCCCATAATAAAAACAGCATAATGTATTATTTTGACATACACATTATATGCATATTAGTTTGAAAATTAAGTAAATATTTATTACAACATGTAAATGTATTTAAAATTATTGAATTGTCATTTTCATTAGTAGTAATTGTCGAGATTAAATGAATACATACCGATGAACAAATTAAAATCAAGTAACAAAAATAAAAGAAGGTTAGCGGAACTTGAAAAATCGCCATTAAAGCATCCAGACGTATTTTTGAGTGTATCACTAAAAACAAGAAGAAAATTACAATAAACACAAGTAAATTCATACGTCCAATTAGTTAAACATCTTACCAATATTCCCAGCTCCAGTTGGACACATATTTCAAGTTCGTACGTGTACCAGTGACAAAAATATTGCCAAGAGCAGTTTGCCGAGAAGCAGTTCGTTAGAAAGTGTTTTTGACCGGGGTGACGCCGTTCGAACGCCGACGAAAAACCTGCCTTTCCAAAACCTTTTGAGATCCCGTTTTATCCAGAATCCTGCACCAATTACTTAAGTATTCTTTAAAATCTCACATCTATATTGAAAAGACAATTTAAACAATCATATTAAAAAAGAATATAGTATATTATTTATATTAGTTAAGATATACATTATTAAATACGATATATAAGATTTAGGTTATTTATTACTTTTAAAGAGGAAGAATACAGTTACGTTTTAATTTAATTTTTTCTTTGTTTTACGTCATACATTCTAGTTATATTAAAGTTATTGACTTAATTCTCCTAATTAATTAAAGATTATTTTCATTATTTCTATATTTATCTATTTCATTTATTTCATGTAATATTTATCGTAATTTATCATAGTTTAATAACATATTAAATTTATCACGTTACAAAATTTATATACAAATTATACTTAACAATTAATGCTTATAACTTACCTGTTAATAGAGATTTTAAGAACATTAAAGTTATTATTCGTGAATCTGATCTCGACGTTTTATTTTGTAGTATAGCATTAACAACAATTAACCTATCTTTTAGGAATCTAAAAATATCAGTAGTGTTTGATTGAAGTCACCGAACTCGCACTTTAAATTTGGACATATCACATTGCCCTAACACTAGAGTCAATTTTGTTCTCGAGTTTAGCCGGACCCTGAAGATAATAAACGCACATTAATTAATACTTATTAATAAGTTTGTATCCGAACAGCTGTTTTAGGTTACATTTATGGAATAATTCGCAAGTAGGCAACTTTGCATCTTGCGCATATAGATTAAACTCGAACAACCCCATCTATATGTTACTTAGAGTAATGTAATTAGTTCGTAGATGTAAAATTCACCGAATAAATATAAAATCTAACAAGCCATTTATTCACAGCTGAGCATTTTTATATTCATTAACGTTTACATTATTTTATTACGCATCTTGCTCGTTATCAATTCACAGCACAACGAGAGGCTGCTCGTTATCAATATATATATATATGTGTTGTAACTGGATTCCGGGTTTTCTTCCGCGTTTCCATTGTTTGGTCTTTGTAAAGACCGGTGCTGGTTTCTGGACGACGTTTCGGCAAAATCACATTTGCCATCTTCAGGTCTGCGATAACTGTCTGCTTCTGCTTCTGGTTACTCGTAAACTGACGTAGTCGAGTTTAAGATGGTTGTTATATACCTGCTTAGCGTTCTGGTTGGTTACACTTGGTTGAGTATGTGCGCGACTCCGTGTCGTTGGGCCTGTAGCTGCAGTGGGCTGGCTGGGTTGCTGTGTTTTTGTTTGTTGTTTCTTGTTGACAACTTCTTTGCTTAACACTGGTTTCCATGCTGTTGGTAGCCTCTGGGTATCATCTCGCGAATTCAAATTGTCCGGACGTTTCTCAATTTCGATAGCTTCCCTGATAATTCTGGTTTTCATATGTTCTACGTTCGCTAATAATTTGGTATTGCTGAAGTCTTATCGTGTGGGACGTTTCCTTTACATGCTGAGCCAAAGATGAAGTTTTCTCGTCTTTTCTTACGGAGTTTTGGTGTTCGTCTCTTCTTACGTTTACCCTTCTGTTTGTTTGGCCGATGTACGTCTTCTCACAATCAAGGCATGGAATTTCATATACTCCCTGGTTTTCTAAAGGTATTCTTGTTTTTGGATTCCGAAGGACTGTGCTGATTTTTCTGTCTGCCTTGAATGTGGTTTCAATGTTGTGTCTTCGTAGGATTCTTGATATTCTGTCGGTGGTACCTTTGACATAGGGTAAGTAGGTTTTGGCTATTGATTCCTCTTTTTTCTCTTGTGGTGTGGCTCGTTTAGGTTTTATTGCTTTGTTGATTGTCCGTTTGCTAAAGCCATTCTGCTGGAGTGCAATGTGGAGTTTATTCATTTCTTGAATGACGTTGTCTTCATCTGCTAATCTCTGTGACCTTGTTACTAGGCTCTTCACTACTGCTTGTAACTGAGCTGGGTGGTGGTGAGACTGTGCGTTGAGGTACCGGTCTGTATGTGTGGATTTCCGGTACACTGTATGGCTTAATTCTCCATTTTCTTTCTTCTTAACCAAAACGTCGAGGAATGGTAGTTGGTTGTTTGATTCTACTTCCATTGTGAACTTTATTTGTGGATGGATATTATTCAGATGTTCCAGGAAGCTCTTAAGGTGATCTTCTCCATGTGTCCAAATCACGAACGTGTCATCAACATATCGTAGCCAAAGTTTGGGTTTATGGGTGGCCGTCCTTAATGCTGTTTTTTCCAAGTCTTCCATGAAGAGGTTCGCTATTACTGGTGACAGTGGGGAGCCCATCGGTGCGCCTTCTATTTGTTTGTAACGTTGATCGCCATAGATAAAGTAGGTGTTTGCCAGGCAGTGTTTCACCAGGTTCATTATGTATGGTGGAGGTTGGTATTTTCTTTCGATGGTCCCTAGAGCTTCGGTTACTGGTATATTGGTAAACAGTGACACTACATCGAAGCTTACTAGTAACCAATCTGTTTCCACTTTCTCTTTCTTCAATATCTCGATGAAGTGGCTTGCGTTCTTGACGTAAGACTCGGCTTCTTCGGCATGTGGTTGTAGTTGTTGGGCTAGGTATCTTGCCAATTGTTGAACAGGTGACCCAATGGAGCTGACTATGGGTCTTAATGGTGCGCCTTCCTTGTGGACCTTTGGTAAGCCGTAGAATTTTGGACATCTCGATGACTTCTCCCTTGGAATGAGTTGTTTTTGGATTTCCTTGTCGATGGCACTCCCCTTGATTTTAGTTTTAGTTGTTTTCTCCAGATATGTTGTTGGATCTGTAGTGATTGGTTGGTATGCTGGATCTTCTAAGAGACTTTTTATCTTGGTGTCGTAGTCGGTTGTGTTCATTACCACCGTAGCATTTCCCTTGTCCGCTGGTAGTATAATAATATCTTCGTTGTTCCTTAATTGTTTAAGTGCCAGTAATTCTTCGTGCGATAAGTTCTTCGTTGGTGGTTTGGCTGTCCGCAGTACTTGCGATACATCTTGGCGGATTGCTTCGGCCGTATTCTTATCAATCCCCGATATAGTGGCCTCTACCCCACAAAAAATATTATACTACCAGCGGACAAGGGAAATGCTACGGTGGTAATGAACACAACCGACTACGACACCAAGATAAAAAGTCTCTTAGAAGATCCAGCATACCAACCAATCACTACGGATCCAACAACATATCTGGAGAAAACAACTAAAACTAAAATCAAGGGGAGTGCCATCGACAAGGAAATCCAAAAACAACTCATTCCAAGGGAGAAGTCATCGAGATGTCCAAAATTCTACGGCTTACCAAAGGTCCACAAGGAAGGCGCACCATTAAGACCCATAGTCAGCTCCATTGGGTCACCTGTTCAACAATTGGCAAGATACCTAGCCCAACAACTACAACCACATGCCGAAGAAGCCGAGTCTTACGTCAAGAACGCAAGCCACTTCATCGAGATATTGAAGAAAGAGAAAGTGGAAACAGATTGGTTACTAGTAAGCTTCGATGTAGTGTCACTGTTTACCAATATACCAGTAACCGAAGCTCTAGGGACCATCGAAAGAAAATACCAACCTCCACCATACATAATGAACCTGGTGAAACACTGCCTGGCAAACACCTACTTTATCTATGGCGATCAACGTTACAAACAAATAGAAGGCGCACCGATGGGCTCCCCACTGTCACCAGTAATAGCGAACCTCTTCATGGAAGACTTGGAAAAAACAGCACTAAGGACGGCCACCCATAAACCCAAACTTTGGCTACGATATGTTGATGACACGTTCGTGATTTGGACACATGGAGAAGATCACCTTAAGAGCTTCCTGGAACATCTGAATAATATCCATCCACAAATAAAGTTCACAATGGAAGTAGAATCAAACAACCAACTACCTTTCCTCGACGTTTTGGTTAAGAAGAAAGAAAATGGAGAATTAAGCCATACAGTGTACCGGAAATCCACACATACAGACCGGTACCTCAACGCACAGTCTCACCACCACCCAGCTCAGTTACAAGCAGTAGTGAAGAGCCTAGTAACAAGGTCACAGAGATTAGCAGATGAAGACAACGTCATTCAAGAAATGAATAAACTCCACATTGCACTCCAGCAGAATGGCTTTAGCAAACGGACAATCAACAAAGCAATAAAACCTAAACGAGCCACACCACAAGAGAAAAAAGAGGAATCAATAGCCAAAACCTACTTACCCTATGTCAAAGGTACCACCGACAGAATATCAAGAATCCTACGAAGACACAACATCGAAACCACATTCAAGGCAGACAGAAAAATCAGCACAGTCCTTCGGAATCCAAAAACAAGAATACCTTTAGAAAACCAGGGAGTATATGAAATTCCATGCCTTGATTGTGAGAAGACGTACATCGGCCAAACAAACAGAAGGGTAAACGTAAGAAGAGACGAACACCAAAACTCCGTAAGAAAAGACGAGAAAACTTCATCTTTGGCTCAGCATGTAAAGGAAACGTCCCACACGATAGACTTCAGCAATACCAAATTATTAGCGAACGTAGAACATATGAAAACCAGAATTATCAGGGAAGCTATCGAAATTGAGAAACGTCCGGACAATTTGAATTCGCGAGATGATACCCAGAGGCTACCAACAGCATGGAAACCAGTGTTAAGCAAAGAAGTTGTCAACAAGAAACAACAAACAAAAACACCGTAACCCAGCCAGCCCACTGCAGCTACAGGCCCAACGACACGGAGTCGCGCACATACTCAACCAAGTGTAACCAACCAGAACGCTAAGCAGGTATATAACAACCATCTTAAACTCGACTACGTCAGTTTACGAGTAACCAGAAGCAGAAGCAGACAGTTATCGCAGACCTGAAGATGGCAAATGTGATTTTGCCGAAAGGTCGTCCAGAAACCAGCACCGGTCTTTACAAAGACCAAACAATGGAAACGCGGAAGAAAACCCGGAATCCAGTTACAACACATTCTACTACCCGCGGAAACCTGAAAGAAAACATATATATATATATATATATATATATATATATATATATATATATATATATATATATTAACGCGTAGAAAGTTATTTACTTACCTAATAGTTGACATTAATTTATGTACCTACTAAATTACTATTTATGTAAAGAGGTACTATAAAAATAGACATAAATTGCTTGTTATCTATTATTTATTCTAATGAGTTATTATAGATGAATAGATATACGAAAACATTATTATCTCGCATACATTATAGTACAGTCCCACATAATCGAATTAGGACCACTTGCCATTTTTCCAATTTGTCGTAATAAATTTTAATAGAGTTTGTATCGGGCAACGAACCTGAATTGTGCCAAAAATCCATTAGTTCTTTAATCTCATACCTAAATGGCGCTCAAAAATTTTAATGATTCCCAGTACATACATTGCCTGAATTGCGCCAAGAAGGGATACTTTAGGAGTTTAGGAGCTTAATAGGCTGGCTATACGTAATGTGGATTTTGCAATTTGACATTTAAAATTGATATTAAAATAAATAAATAAATAAATTGATAAGAATACTTCTTACTTACAAGGTGTAAAATTTCGCAGAGACTAGAAATATTAATACAAAAATAGGTAAATGCACATAAATAAAACAAACGACAATTTTTGGTTAAATCAATAATTTTATTTTACTTTGGAGTATTATATAAATAAAACATTTATAGATTGTATATTAAGACAAAGTTGAAAAATTGAAAATTATTTTCACAAGTCAATCTCAAATCAATCGATTAAGTGTCCCAAGAGCTAGAACTAGAAGAAGAATCAGGTTACAGATTAAATTTAGTTATAGCTTCTTCGTTACCGATAGCACCTAATATCATTTCCAATTTGGGTAGGATATTGCGTAGCAAGAAACTGTGCTTTACGTCTGACAAGCATTTGTAAATGTTTATCGTATATTTTCAAGCGGGTATTCTTCTTCAAATCTGAATATACACAACAGATGACAGCAGGCGCGGCTCGTGATGACGTATTTGGGAGTGCAAGTACAATGATGCGAGTGCTTCGTGTATTCTCGTGTACTAACTGTAACGTTTTCTTAGTAAACACCGAAAACACACGAGGCACTCGCATCTTTGTACTTGCACTCCCAAATACGTCAACACGAGCCGCGCCTGGATGACAGGCCGAAATTTTCAATTGTCAAATTTATGCAGCCATCTTGTCATTATTACTGTTGTCATTCAAGCCTTTTTATTAAAAACCTATTCTAAGGGTAATTTTTCAACATGATTATCCTTAAAACAGCGAGGATTTTTACTTTTTCCAATGGATCTTTTTCTCACCTTCCATATTTGCGCACAGTAAAATAGCCAACGTTATTTTGTTGTCTTCTTCCCTGCACAATTCTCATTTTTTAATGCAAATGTCTTGTCCTTTTTGTCCTTTAGCGACAAACGTTTTCTTTTTAGCGATCTACTTAATTAGGAACCTTTCGAATACGGAGACAACTTTAAATTAATCAAGTAACCGAAAGAATCTTTCGCATACAGAACTATCCAAGTAACTGAAAGACCACATTATGTGTAAACTTGTAGAAAGGAAGGCGGTCTCTGTTTGATCAAATATAATCATGCACGTATTGCGCCGGAAATTTGCTATCGGGGCGTGTTCGGGATTGAGATCGCATTAATTTCTACAACTTTAATTTAATTATATGTACATACTAGAAGTACATAATTATGGTCAATTTTGCACAAATACGAAATAATATTTGGTATTTCTATCAATAAAGATACATTATAAATAGTCCGGTCGATATCACAGGTAAATTTCTATGAAGATAGGTCGTAAAAATTTGGGATTATTTGGCCAAGGTCGTTTTACAGGGGTGGCCGTAAATAACGGGTTTTCATATATGGGAATTTCCTTATAGTCGGTTTGGAGAACTTTGAAACTGTCTGTTACCTCAGGTGGCTGGTTTAGACAGATGGTTGTTAACACTGGTTTTACTGTAATATCTTTTTTAATTTAACCGATATTTACATGGTTTCACACATTTGCCCATCACTGTATATCGAAATTGTTGTTGTGTCAAATAATTCACTATTGTTATTCTACGCATGCAACCAGGTCTCGTTTAAAACGTAAATGCAGAAATTCGTGGCAACAAAGTTGTTAAGAAAATCAGTGATTTTGCTTCTTAATTCTCGGACATTTTGACAGCAGACTTGGAGTGCCCTAGCTCTAGCAAAGGTCTTAGTTTTTTGCATTGACAATATTAAGTTTACCTACCATTTACGCATCTAATCGTTTTAATATAATAATGCCATGATCGAGTAATTTTCGGAATTTATATCAAATTGAGAATGTTTGTATCACATTAAAGCCGAGTGTATGTGCATTTTCTAATCCCACAATGGATGCATTATTAAAAAAGTGACAGCCACAATTGCATCTGTGATAGAACCTCATTCTGGTATGACAAAATATTAAAATTTTTTGGTATTTTTTGTTAATATTGAATAATAAATAGAGTTATAAATGACACGGTTATGTTTTCTTCTACTTCACATCAGTTTAATCATAAAAAGTCTATTTCAAAAAGTCAAATGTACAAAAAAGTCAAATGTAGTAGTCCTAATCTACATATTAAATTATTTTCATAAAAGGTTAAATCTAATTGATTCCAGTAATTATATATTCATATTATTTGTATAGTCATCAAATTGAGCAATCATTATTCCTTAATTAAGTTTAAAGAATGATGTTTTAAATTTATTTTGATGAGTAAGTGGTATTTTGTTAAAGAAAGTACATATACGAGGAATGTCTCAGTAGTAATGAGAGTAATTTTTTACACTCAGTATGGCAACACTTTATCAGACTGGACACGACTAGAGTAAAATTACTTTCGGATGAGACTGAAGATCTGAAGAACTGAAGAAGAACACCTTAAAAACATTGAGCAGTCTTGACAATATAGGCGGCAGTTTTAAATTTAAATAATATTTAGTTATATTAAACCAAAATAATTATGCTTTGTTGTCGATTTTAAATAAACTTATTACTTCGCGAAGAATAAAATAATTATTAAATCAATAGGTATTATGTAACAAATTTTTTATAAATTGTATTTTACAATGAAATATTTCGTTTTATAGTGCTTTCACATTTAAGTCTTTGTATTTACAAATTATTATTATATTAATCCATATTTTGTAATATGGTTTTCATTAACCTTAATTTTGGGTTTTCTCATTATAATTTTACTCCTAACCAAAATCTCACTTTAGAGACATTAAAAGAAGATAAATACACAAGCATGTGCCTAGAAAAATTTTTGTATTTATTAAAACAAATATACATACATACAATGTATAATCAAATATTTATTTTCGCTGATGACAAAATTAATATAATATATTTTGAAACATTTAAAATCTTCAGTCTTCATCGCTTGAAAAATCGTAGAAATCATCTTCAGAGTCATTATTGACATTAATAATAAATTCTTCACAAAAATCATCCATTATGTGCTCCTTCATAATGTAATCTTTTTCTACACCTTCTACATGTCGACAAGTTTGTGACCATTCCTCTACCTTGATGTTTGAAAATTCTACTCTCGCCAATTTTTCAACATCATTTATATGAAATGTATCATTTGTTGATGCAACCCGATTCTTTACAATGCCCCAGATTTTTTCAATCGGGTTTAGTTCTGGGTGGTATGGTGGCAATCTCAGGACGGTGTGGCCTATTTTGCAAATATATCATCTATGCTGTACTGTATATGTTTTGGCTTGTGAAGTTTTACTAAATTGTACAACTCCGGTTTAGTACAATTTGCATCGTAAGTTATGCCCCTTTCGTTTAGCCACTGTATCATATCACACTTTCTACTGGCTGATGTTGGATGTTTATATGACATAACATTATGGTAGCTGGCATTATCTACAACAATCACAGAATTATCAGGCAAATTAGGAATTAAAGATGTTTCTAACCATTTTTTATAATTTATGAAGTTCATGTCGTCATAGTAGTCGCCACTTTTTTGACCTGATTTGAAAATTAATAACGCTTCATTAACAAAACCCTCTGCAGAACCAGCATGAACAATTATTAAACGCTTCCCTTTTGAAATTGGACACTTTAATCCTTCATTAGATTGATCGACCCATCCAAAAGGAGATATATGCCCTGCATGTATGTAAGTTTCATCTAAAAATTACTTATGTACTTAAAATATGTACTAAATAGATTTTCTAAATGCTTTTTATGCCTGTATATATTATTGGACGTCCTTGGGTACGATAATTTGTTATTTGGCGGATGTAAGAACACCTCAGCTCTCTTATGTCAAACCGCTCCATTAAAATCTTACGGTTATCAGTAGTTTTTTTCCTTCTAGCAAATAAAAAGTTTAGAGTGATATTACTAAAAATAATAAAAAAAGTACCTGAATCCTATTCGCAGCAATAATTTCCTAAAAGATGATAGCCCTCCTGCAAAACCGATTCCTTCATCATCGTGAATTTTATTATAAACGGCTTTTATTGTGGGTCTTCTCTTTTCAGTCACATGATAATTATGTATAATTCTGCGAATAATTTCTTCCCCACAGTTATCGCCAGTAGATTTTGGTGATGGTTTTGGTGGTTTTATTTTTGTTGATAAGAATGAATTTACTTTTCTTGTTTCAACAGCATGACCTTCTTTAATTATTCGACCTACAGTGCTCCTAGAAATACCTGTTGCTTCTGCAACTGTATCTAGCAGCTGACCTATAAATGATGAACAACATAAATTTTAATTTTGAATTTGACTTAAAAAAAGTAATATTATTACAAGTTAAATATTATGTATCCACCTAATTTATAAATATATTTACCTGTCACACCTTGTTTTTTAAAATAGTTATATACATTAAAAATTATTTCACGAGATTGTTCAAGAATAACTTTTCTCTTTTTCGAACAAGGGCTCACTTCCTCCAGGACAGAGTTTGTTGCAATATCAGACATTTTACCCTGTGTAAATAAATACAACTAAATTTTCAGGAATTTTATGATAAGTATATTTCTACTTACAAGAGGATGCATTCTTACTTTTGAATAGCTTTGAAAAAAAATTAATTAATAGATAAAACACAACAATAATATTACAAATAGGAAAACTCTCAATGTACGTACAACACCACTACGAAACACACCGATCAAATGCCTGGTACCGACTGACAAATAATCGATAAACGTTTGTGGCTCGTATAGTACACGGATTTATACTACTAGCTGTTTCTCTCATTTATGAGGTGGCTCTCTTTCTAATTACTAAAATGTGTTTCTGCGCCAGTCTCATCCGAAAATGATTTTACTCTACATGTGAATGGAAACGGTAGATACGCAACCAGAAAAGGTGGAGTCACTCAATTCAGTGTTAGCGGCATAGTTGCCATACTTGGTGATTTTTTGAACGTTTTGGTGATTTGGTGAAAACTTTTCATTTTGATATAAAATATGGTGAAATTTCCAAAAAATATGATAATTTGATGAAATATCTGGTGAATTTTAAAGGGTAAGTATTAATTTTCAGAAAGACAAATATACACATAGGTCCAGCCTGCTACGAATGGAAAGTAATGCGATGTGGCAACGTGTGTACGATGCCACTCCGCGTGCATATACATAAGTGCGATGATCGAGAGCAATAGATTGCCCGTCATTCGTATCTAGCTGTGCAAACGTAAAGGTTGCAACAGTTGCAAGTTCAACTGTTTAGAATTTTCGAGACAATAACCCCTAGAAATCTCGAGGGAGTGAGGCGGGAGTTTTACAATAGGCTCGGCTATTGTTTGGGGAGAGGGAGGTATTTTCGAATCCTATATTTACTGACTTTCTTAGAATTAAAATTTATTTTGCAGAATTATTGATTTTTTTACTTTTATCTTTTAGAAAACGTTATTGTTTTTTTATTACTTAAAATTACTTTTCCGTAGCAGCTAAGAATACAATAATAATAACTTGGAGATATAACGACCTTATTATATCTGAAACAAATGGGCAAATTACGTATACAGAACGAATATGCAAACGACTATATCCTTGCGCGGTTTAAGTCTTACTAAATTCATAACTCTGCAATGTGTGGTAATGTAAGCTACTGCGCGTAGAGGGGATTCGCTGTTGCCACTTATTGCTGGGTATGGCCCGTTGAGAGCTGGTCCTATCGGTATATACATACATCTGAGCAATTGAAAACCCGATGCGTCGATTTATTTATTTGGGTTATAGTCACGTACTATTGGGAATGATTAGCAGAGAGCGGACTCGAGCGATTGATGATTCATAGCCTATAGGCGTCTGTCTTGTATTCGCACTAGGTTTGTTTCTGTAAGCGATCCGTGAGTTTCGAACAATTTGATACGTGTGGCTAGCTGTAAAAGTGGCACATACCTACATATGCAGTAAGTATGTATCTGTCAATGCACAACAGAGCGAATGTAATAAACGGTTTGGTAACCGGCAGCAACTACTGTTGAAACAAAAGTAATGCTGACAAACGAATTGCGTATTAAATAATTTTGAATAAAAATAATTTAAAAAGAACAAAACTCAAAACTATGCATTTTCTGTGAAACATTGAAAGTGTAAAACATTACTATGAGCAACTAAAATTTATTGAAATTACTGTGTTAAATTAGTTCTTTTAGATGTTAAAACCTCTTTAAAATGGAAAATGTTTATTTCACATCACAACTGGTGATGGGTGCGTGATTAAAATGTTGCAAAAGTGCACCATACTTCGAATGTATAGATTTTTCAATTGACTTTGTGCAGAATTGATATAATATATTCAAATCTGGATTTCTGTTGAATATGTTATCAACTTTTTGTCTCAGCTTTGAGAAATATCTTTTTAAATGATGAAACTAACTTATCAACATTTGGAAAATTACCCCTGATGTATTCAGATACTATGTGTAGTGCATGTGACGTGTAGCATATTGGGATAGCAGTTATCCGATGACAGAATATTATGAATACATTGATCAATTACTTCTGCAACTGTTTCACCATTTACGATTGGTAATATTTTAGTTTCAATTAAGTATGGTTGGTATGAAGTTGTCGGATGAAGAATACCAACAACTACATTTAACACATATCATCCCATTACATCCGTTGTTTCGTCTGCACTTACCCTTAGATAATGACTAATGAAATGAAATGCTGTTGGTTTGTATTTTTTCAATGGTTCTCAAATAACATTTTGGTAAGTGGTATTTACGTAAAGTAGATTCATCTGATATATGGCGATCAGTATATTTTGTAAGAAACCTCTCGAGGACTAGATTGTTAAGTTTTTTTAATGGGATTTTGGGCGCCATGAAAGCTTCACACAGTTCTTCGTGAAAAGTATCAGGTGCAGATGGTCAGATGTTATCTTGATGAGTTTTCGAACAAACATGTCTGCACATTACACACGTTTGTGGACGCCTTAAACTTAATGAACAGGCACTGCAATATATACGAATATGCAACCAATCTGTATGGCCTCTAATCAATCCTACCATGGTTGCCCTACGAGAATTCCCCATAATTAATAAAAATAAAGAGAAATACTAAGAACCGAAAGAAATGGACTAAAAAGAAGAAACGAAAACTACTCCAAAAATAAGGTAGTAAATTAAACTTAATATTTATAACAAATTATAGGATAAATATACAATATAACAATATAAAACGTATTTTTTAAAGTACTAAACGTTGTAACCAAATAACACTGAAAGAAACGAAACCAGAAATAATCCCTTATAGAAGAGAATAGAAAATGTACTATCTCAAGAACAATAAATATTGTGATGACTCATCCAACGATGCGACGCGCGTCAAACCTCTGGCGCTTTCTGGATGCATGCAGAACGCTCGAGAAGAATTTTCACATTCATATATAAACCGTCGAGGAAGGGATTGAGGTTATTCAATACCAGAGCATCGCGGAGTGAACATAAATACAAATACATAAATGTGATTATTAGTAATTAGTTTTTATATTGTTATTCGTTTTATTATTAATATAGTGCGTGACTAAAG
Source organism: Melolontha melolontha (assembly GCA_935421215.2). Taxonomy (NCBI): domain Eukaryota; kingdom Metazoa; phylum Arthropoda; class Insecta; order Coleoptera; family Scarabaeidae; genus Melolontha; species Melolontha melolontha. The sequence goes on from OW285243.1 coordinate 2,471,263, forward strand.
TTATCGTTAGTTTTATTTAAGAACTCGGAAAGGCAAACTTTACAATATATATATATATATATATATATATATATATATATATATATGATAAACGTAGTGCTAATGAGGGTTCATAATTATTGAATTCTCACATTACACGCCATTGCCGTTCTAATTCGTTGCATCAATTTCTACACATGACAAAATCACTTTTGTCTAAGAATGTAGCTGCAACGTGTCACGGCGCCAACTGTCCAGGTTGTCCGGGAAAATGAAAAAATGTGTGAAGGCCGTATCCATCCGGGATGTGCAGACGTCGACGTTTCATAGTTATTTCTAATTGTCAATACACCTTACCCAGAAATAGATACGACTTTCATTTCTATACTGCGTATATATATACAAATGATGATAAACGTAGTGCTAATGAGAGTTCCTAATTTTTGAATTCTTACATTACACGCCATTGCCGCTCTAATTCGTTGCATCAATTTCTACACATGACAAAATCACCTTTGCCTAAGAATGTAGCTGCAACATGTCACGGCGCCAACCGTCCAGATTGTCCGGGAAAATGAAAAAATGTGTGAAAGCCGTATCCATCCGGGATGTGCAGACGTCGACGTTTCATAATTATTACTAATTGTCAATACACCTTACACAGAAATAGATACGACTTTCATTTCTATACTGCGTGTATATATACAAATGATGATAAACGTAGTGCTAATGAGAGTTCATAATTTTTGAATTCTCACATTACATGCCATTGCCGCTCTAATTCGTTGCCTCAATTTCTACACAGCTACATTCTTAGACAAAGGTGATTTTGCCATGTGTAGAAATTGATGCAACGAATTAGAGCGGCAATGGCGTGTAATGTGAGAATTCAATAATTATGAACTCTCATTAGCACTACGTTTATCATCATTTGTATATATACACGCAGTATAGAAATGAAAGTCGTATCTATTTCTGGGTGAGGTGTATTGACAATTAGTAATAACTATGAAATGTCGACGTCTGCACATCCCGGATGGATACGGCTTTCACACATTTTTTCATTTTCCCGGACAACCTGTACGGTTGGCGCCGTGACACGTTGCAGCTACATTCTTAGACAATGGTGATTTTGTCATGTGTAGAAATTGATGCAACGAATTAGAGCGGCAATGGCGTGTAATGTGAGAATTCAATAATTATGAACTCTCATTAGCACTACGTTTATCATCATTTGTATATATACACGCAGTATAGAAATGAAAGTCGTATCTATTTCTGGGTAAGGTGTATTGACAATTAGTAATGACTATGAAACGTCGACGTCTGCACATCCCGGATGGATACGGCTTTCACACATTTTTTCATATATATATATATATGTATATATATATATATATATATAATAACTTCGTGACCTTGGTATGATATGGTAAACCTAATCAGTAGGCGATTTATATCCTGTCATTCATATTTTGTATTCTCTTGATAAAGGCGTATACAGCCGAAACATGTAGAGTTTTTTAAATACATATATTTTGAAGTAATATACAGACCTTTAATCGCCTACTGATTAGGTTTACCATATATATATATATATATATATATATATATATAATATTTTCGTGACCTTGGTATGATATGGTAAATACAAACAGTCGGCGATTAAAGGTCTGGTTTACTTAAAAGTATATATGTATATATTTAAAACAACTTTTCATGCTAATGTTATTCTATATTGTATTTAAACTTAGCTTTTTGCATTGAGATTCTGATTAAACCAGTGATATTTACAATTTATCCTCTTGTTTTATTTATTAAAATTAACATCGGAAAGTCTTTCACTTTGAATAACTCGATTTAAAAACTCATGCTTATATTCTATCAACGTACCGAATCCGCTATAAAAACTGTAATACATTCACCTTTACCAATCAGCTAGCCGGCATTTTGATAACTACACACATAAAGTATTTAGCAATAAGTTTAACACTTGAAGGAGGCCTATATGAGTTAAGTATAAATTGTTTATATTATCGTTTTAATGTTCTGTAATATTACACCTGTCTATCGTATAAAGAAAACTTAACGCCATCTATAGGTCACATTTAGAACTACACTAGTGCATATTTTAAATTATATTTAATTTTTCGGGCAAATTAATTATTACTTTAGCTATAATTATACGTATCAATTATATAAGGGCCGTTCAGTATATATTAATATATATATGCATGTCTTACAGCATGTAAACACGAGAATATACCTACTTTGGAAATTAGCGGATGTAATTTTTTAAGCGATTATTTCAACGCAGTCTAACGAAATAATATATAAATGTATATTCCGTCTTACACGTCACTGTAAAATAGAATTTGTTAAAGAATACACACAATGTACTATTGATAACGACGGAAATAAAAACATCTGCTCCACGAATGCAATAGTGGGGCTGTTATAATACTATACCTGATACCGCCACAACGTTTTATCGGGGCAATTGGTCATTCAATCGCTTTAGTCCGTTCTCTGATGATTAGTCATTACTGTCATTAGATCATCAGTAGGGCATATTGTGTTTATATCTCGTAAGAAATTTAGAAACATTCAGAATGACATATTACGCATTGTACACAATGAATTGGAACAAAAGGTTCGAAAAGAAAATTTGTTTTATTTTAATCGATATTCGTAATTTCTTACATACATACATATTTCTTTAAACTATAGAAACACGAAACAAATTTGTATTGACGACCTCTATTAACTAAGAGGGAAATTAAAATTATAATACATTATTGTACCCTTATTTAAAGCAAAGACAACGTAAGGTATTTTTGTGTTTAAAGTCAAATTCGAATATAAACATGGTGGTTCCCCGCTGTACCTATCTATCTACGATTTTTTTAGACAATAAATTCTAGTCGTCAAAGTCATCCTTTGACACAATAGCAAATGCTTCATTGTATAACCATCGTAAATGTCATAATCTATAATAATATTGCATGGCAATAATTGTAAATTTTTCTTTGTAAAATTTCATTCATTTTGACAATTCATTGACAAAGGCATTATCAGGCGGGGCAAATTTACAATTTGTGACAATTTAATCAAATTTTGATGAGCAGAATTTATTGCTCGCGACAGTACATAGTATAATTATTTTTTGAATTATCTTGTAATAATGTTACCTTTTAGAATTTAAAATTATATCTTACTAATATTAATTTTTGTGATACACTGTTGGGATATGTTGGGGTACAAGTAAATATTGGTACCTAATTGTTTTGATTGTCATATTCCAAATACAGTTTTGAGTAAACATTGTGCAGCGGTGTATTATAGTGTTTTATAGAATGTGTATTTTATTAGTATTAAGTATATATTTATTTTATCATGACATGTAACCTACCTATTTTATAGCTTAAATATTTTAAAATGTAGTTCATATGAAATATCTAAACTTTAACAGAATAATTGAAACATACATGAGTGGGTAAAATCCCACCAGTTTTGTATAATACAAATGTATTTTTAATAATATAAAATATTATTAAAAATCTGGTGTGAAGAACACAAATACAGGTTCAATATTAATATTTTTTGTGAACGCGTCCGAACATATCTCTCCCCAGAGACGCAGAACATCGGTACGCCCCTGCTGGAGAAAGGATATCTTCAGACACATTCACAAAAAAAGAACGACTTCGTTATCTCACAGAAATGATCCAGACCGAGCGTAGAAGTAAATTCAGCGCTGCCTATTGTCAGACGGCCGAAGTACCTCGCTCTGTCCACATAACCAATATAAACCAATGACGTGTTTCCAGAGATGGCACTGCCTTCTCTCTAGAAACTGTATTTTGTTCGTGTCTTCACTCATACTTACGAACTAACCGCATGTGTAATGTAACAGAATAATTGAAACATACATGAGTGAGTAAAACCCCAGCAGTTTTGTATAATACAAATGTATTTTTAATAATATAAAATATTATTAAAAATCTGGTGTGAAGAACACAAACACAGGTTCAATATTAATATTTTTTTATAAGAAATCTGGTGAGATTTGGGTAAAAACATCTGGTGAATTTCTAATTATTCATCTGACTACCTTGGCTAGCGGTGTGATCGCTAGGTGTTTGCAGTTGTGTTCCAATCCCGCGTCACACGAAAAATGCAGGCAAATATTCAGCAGCGAACTAAACTAAACAGGAAAAAACTGCTTCAAAGACACTTTAAATGTTAAGAATAGCATATAGAGATGTTGCTTTGTCTTCATCTTCATGAACATCCCTCCGGACAGCCGTCCACATCGAAAACCGACGAAAGCGTGCACAAGGTGCGTTCTGTGATAGCACGAGACAGACGGTTAACAATTAGGATGAATGCACATGAGGTAAGCATGAGTAAGGGTACTGTTCATCGAAATTTGCAAAACATTTATGCAAAGTTGGTGTCGAAGAACTTGTCTGATGAACAGAAAGAAAATCGCATAGGTATTCATTAGTCAAGAACCGTTGGATCGCTTGACAACTGAATCCAATTTTATGCACAGAGTGATAACAGGTGACGGAATCATAGGTATTAGAATACGCTCCTGAAAGAAAAGGACCAAGCGGCCACTCCACGCTTGGTCCTTTTCACATTATCACACATTATTTCACACATTATCATCACCTGGAATAAGCAAATCCCGAATCAAGTCCACGCTTATCATCTTTTTTTATTGTCGTGAAATTGTCCATAAAGAATTCGTACTGCAGTGCCAGACAGTGAATAAAACCTTTTCTGAACGTTTGCGAAAAAAGGTTTTGCGTGTGCGACCTGCCATTGCCTGCTCTTGGATCTTGTATTATGATAACGCTCCCAGTCACACCTCATTGTCGGTTAGATAATTTTCGGTAGAGAAAAACATTTCAGTATTCCTATACCCACCTTACAGCCCACATATGGCTTCATGTAATTATTTTCTTTTTCCAACGCTTAAGCAGAAGTTGAAAAGTTAACATTACGGAGCAATAGACAACATCCAGAAAGCTACGACGCAGGTTCTAAACAGCCTAAAGGAACAAGACTTCCAGAATTGTTACTGGGAATAGTAAAATCGCTGGAGACACTGTGTGCATTCCCAAGGAGCATACTTCCAATGGGACAATGTTAAATTGTAGATACATTCAATAAAAAACTTTAAAATAGATCATTCTTATTACTTCTGAGACATACCTTGTACAATGACAATATTGGTCAATGATAAGAAGCACACTAATATTATAAACAGTGTTATGACTTTTCTGTTATTAGTAGGTAGGTATTTCGATTTTTTTAAATATTAAATATTATACGTGCCCTAATAACTTCATGTTCGAACGATACCAATTTTTATAAATATATTCTGATTTTCTATTTGAGAGTTTGCAATTTGATTTAATATTCACATATTTAGCTTTGAAACACAATGAAAGATTATATTTATAAAAAGAATAGATTTTACTCAAACTCAAACTACATAGAAGCTTAACTAATTAATAAATGAACAAATTACATTGACAACTTAATGTTCGGGCGATCATTTATTACATGGCTTAAAACGAAGTCACATCACCTTTGGCGAATAAAATAAAATTAAAAAACCCTTACCACAATAGAATTTAATGATTCTAAATACGTATTTCTACAACCACGTTGTCATCTTCAGTAGAAAAAACAGTGTAACACTCGCACAAAAAACACTCACAGAAGGATTGTTCTGAACGTCTTCTAGTTTAACACTAAATTCTTCGATCTTAAATGCTACAAAAATTACCTACATTTTGGTAAACCCCACCTATTCATGCAAGAGCATTAACCCATTATTTTTAAATTCTACAGAAAAACCGTTTAGAAATATTATAAAAGCCGTAATTTAACATACATTAAGAATCCAATTATGAAACTAATCCTTAAATTATGTTGAAATATAAATTTGGAAATTAATGTTGAGTCAGAATATTTTAATGGCAAATATTGTAATGAAACGAATTTAAAAATAAATTCATAGTTTACATACTAAAGTAAAGTTAATAAATGCTGATATTAATTTTCTGAGACGGTGTATAATCAATAATGTTTTTCCCAAATTTATGAATGTAAAGTTAACATCAAATTGTAGAAATAGCGAAAAAGTCATTTCATTTGCGAAAATGAAATGGTTGAATTCAGAAATTCAATATCAGTATAGTAATAGGAGTAAATTAGAATTACAATTGCATAATCTACATTTAAGTCTGACGAAAAATCTAAATAATTTTGATTATGAAGACTGGTGTAATTTTTACAGGAAGGTTGTTAAGTAACGAATCAAAAGTATGAGAATAAGATTGCTAAATTAAATAATAAATATATGAAACTTTGTCCGCGTACAAAAGATAACAATAACAGCCCTCCTATGAAAGAGATATTAGTTGTCAATGAATCGTCTGAGATTTTTAGTCGCGATGAGTTAGATTTATTGAACAAAGGGTTAAAATATTGTTTGACAAGCAAAAAGATGCCTACAGAGGAGATTGTTGCAAGCATCGAGACATCTATTAGGAATTTTGAATATACATCAAAATCCTATGTCAGAGAGACATGCAAGCGACAGATCAAGGAATCTTTACAGCAGCACAAACAATTTTCAAGTAAGAAAGACTGGAACACTATTAAAACTCTCAGATTGAAAGATTGTTTATATTTAAAAGCAGATAAAAGGAATAAGTTAGTCATTTTGGACAAAATAGATTATTCTGATAGAGTTAATAATTTAATTTCTGAAGGGCCTTATGTAGAACTGAATAAGAACCCATTACCCAAAATGATAAGTAAAACTAAAGCCGCGTTAAAAAATTGTCCAAACTTAATAACTAATTCCAACCTTTATAAATTACAATGTGCAAATCCGTTAGTGCCCAGGTTATATTGCTTACCTAAAATCCACAAACCAGGTAAGTCGATGAGACCTATTGTTGCTGGTATTGACTCACCGACTTATTTGATTTCAAAATGGTTAGTAAATGAATTCAGAAAATTACCAGAAAAACCAGTTAGTTTATCGGTCAATAATTCTTTAGAATTTATTCAGAAAGTTAAAGATTGTCGACTGGAAGATGGTGACATTTTGGTTTCATTCGATGTAACGTCCTTGTTTCCTTCAGTACCTATCTCAGAAACGTTAAAATATTTGTCTGAATTCACGCTGAAAAGGAAAAAATAAATGAATATTTGCAGTTAGCAAGCCTTTGTATGGCCCAAAATTGCTTCCAATTCGAAGGCAAGTTCTTTGAACAGCAACAGGGTACAGCCATGGGTAATTGCTTATCTCCATTTATCGTGAATTTATTTATGAGTCACTTTGAGATTGAGTTTAAAAAGTCAGCCAAATATTTTCCAAACATATGGGTCAGGTATGTAGACGATGTGTTTGCAATTTTTGATACCAATAAGTGCGACTTAGATTATTTTGTAACAGAATTAAATTCAAAATTTCCTAGTATTAAATTCACGGTTGAAAAGGAAAACAACGGAAGTTTGCCATTTTTAGATACCTTAGTAATTAGGAATGACAAAAACTTAGAGTTTGATATTTACCGAAAAGAAACCAACGTCAACAGATTTATAACCGCAGATTCAAACCATACTTTTCAGCACATTTTCTCTTTCAATTTTCTTATCAATCGTTTGTTAAGCATGCCATTGATTTTTAGATACCTTAGTAATTAGGAATGACAAAAACTTAGAGTTTGATATTTACCGAAAAGAAACCAACGTCAACAGATTTATAACCGCAGATTCAAACAATACTTTTCAGCACAAGAGTGCCTCTTTCTTATCAATCGTTTGTTAAGCATGCCATTGACAAAGGATAGATATGAAAAGGAATTAACTTTAATTAAGAAAATCGCGAGTTACAACGGTTTCGATTCAGAAATAATAAACAAGCTAGTTAGAAAACATAAAGTAAGAAAAACAATTCAGGATTCCACATGTTTGCTACCTCAAATTGATTCGAGCAAAAAATTTATTAGTTTACCGTTTCACGAAACTACGAAAAATTTAAGTAAAACCTTTAAACAGTATAATGTTCAAGTAGCATTTCGGTCGAATAACTCCCTAAAATCTCTCTTAGGCAACGCGAAAGACAAAGTTGAGGTAAACAACAAATCTGGAATCTATGAAATAAATTGTAAGGATTGTGATAAAAAATATGTCGGCCAAACAAAACGTTCGATTCTAACTCGTTATAAAGAACATGTTTCGCATATTAGATTCAATAGACCGGAAAAATCAAGTGTTGCCCGACATATTCTTGAATCAGATCACAACGTAACATCTGACTGTCTGAGATTAATAAAAAACGTCACACGCCCCCGCGAATTAGATAGTTTTGAGAGCATTTTTATCTTTAAAAATAGGAATAACGTAATTAACGCAGATTTGGGTCCTATACCAGGTTCGTCTTTATTTGAGTTAATTGACAGTTAGATGTTATTAAAGCAAGAAAAATAGGAAAACCATTAAAAAATATTCGAATTCATGGAATTTATTTTTAAATTCGTTTCATTACAATATTTGCCATTAAAATATTCTGACTCAACATTAATTTCCAAATTTATATTTCAACATAATTTAAGGATTAGTTTCATAATTAGATTCTTAATGTATGTTAAATTACGGCTTTTATAATATTTCTAAACGGTTTTTCTGTAGAATTTAAAAATAATGGGTTAATGCTCTTGCATGAATAGGTGGGGTTTACCAAAATGTAGGTAATTTATGTAGCATTTAAGATTGAAGAATTTAGTGTTAAACTAGAAGACGTTCAGAACAATCTTTCTGTGAGTGTTTTTGTGCGTTCAAGTGTTACACTGTTTTTCTACTGAAGATGACAACGTGGTTGTAGAAATACGTATTTAGAATCATTAAATTCTATTGTGGTAAGGGTTTTTTAATTTTATTTTATTCACTTATAAGCCACAGTCTCCGATTTGTTAATCACCTTTGGCCTTTATAACAGCTTTTACTCTGGCTGGGATGGATTCCACAAGTAACCTGCAATAATCTGGTGTAAAGGATTCCCAAATTTCTGAGAGTTTTATCTTTAATTCACTTATTATTCGTTGAGGATTATTCCTTAAGTAGCTTTTAATGCGATGCCACAAAGTCAGAGCTGGACTGTTTGAAGACCATGCTAAAAACTCTGATGTCATGTTCCTCAAACGATTTTTTTGTTGATTTTGCCGTATGGGATAATGTCCCATCCTGTTTAAAAATGTAGTCTCTGTTGGGATAGAGCTCTTCTACACTAGGAATGAGGCTATTGTTCAGAATTTGTTGACATTTATTAGCATTAACAATTCCATCTATTATCTCCATCTTTCCTACACTCTTTCCAGACATACACCCCCAGAAGATCATGACATTCTTTGCAAATTTCACAGTCCTTTCTAAACAATCCTTATTAAAAGCTTCAGTTTTATCCCGAATAATACGTTTCCTATTGTCACCTACAGAAACATAGAATTTGAACTCGTGGCTAAATATGATTTTGGACCTGTCATCTGCTGTCCAGTGCAATTTAGACTTGGCCCAGTTTAGACGATTTTTATTTTGGGCTTTTGTTTTCTAACAGCGGTTTTTCTTTCGCCTATAGTAAACTCGTTTAAAATGAAAGAAAACTCAAATATATAATATATTAGTATATTTGAATTATATCTATAAAAACCGAGTCCTGATTTGTGGATCCACTGCCTGCAACATTCTCGCGAAATTTTCGCACCGGCTTCTGCATTGAAGCGGGCAGTTACATCCCTTAGAGTGGCTTTTCGGTGGGTTTTACAAATTTTTACAAGTTGTCTCCTCATTCTATAAGTCACTTTGTTTGGTTGTCCAGTATTTTTACCTCGATTTTCGTAGCTATTTGTTTGTCCATAACATTTAATAATGTCTCCTATGGTGGATTTCGTTAAGTTCAAATTTTTTACAGTTGCGCTCATGCTTTTCCCTTCATTGTACTGCTTCACCACAATTTCAGGAATTTTCTTTGAAGTAGCTTCACCATGACCAATTTTTAATAGCACAAATTGAGTACAATCATAAATCAACGCTTACGAGAGTGATAAATGTCAAATCTGTCATAACAATCGTTGTCATTTTGTTACAAATAAAGTCGTCTGAAGTTGTAAGTGTCATTTACTAGGATTTTCATTTTAAAAATTATACTTTTTAAAAGAGAACAGTTATTTTTTGTCAGAAATTATTTGAAATTGTGTATATACCAAATCAGAAATAAAAATGAATAATTAACAATTTTAAGTATTTACAAAAAATATTAACTATAAAAATTAGTATCGTCCGAACATTAAGTTGTTAGGGCTCGTACATAAATAAATGCTTATCTTAATTGTGCGTTTATCAATAGTAAAATAGTATATTAAAAAACAAGTTTCATAAGGCATCATTTTGCCGCACGAGATCAGTTTCTAAAGAGCGAGTGCGGCAAAAGGCCTTATGAAACGAGTTTGTTATACTATTTTTTCTATTTTGCGTTTTTTACATTAATAAATTGGAATTATTTAATTTGAAAGTTAAGAGATTTATTTTTATATAAAGCATGCAGTTGGTCACATTGATACTTGACATTTTCAAATTTCAATCTTGCTATCCGTCAAGTATATTATATTACATATTATTACATTACAGAATTGTATTAAGTTCTTATAACGAACGATACTAATTGTTTCGATTTTAATGATCTCCTTCTACAAGGATGGAATGCACATTGTTATTCACACAACAAATAATTATGTTACTTTTAGGCCCAGTTTTTCAATCGGAGGTAAACCGACAGTTAAAAGAAAACTGGAAGTTAATTGCAGAAATGCGTCTTTCAATCGGTGGTAACCGCCACATCTGTTGGTTAACTAGTAGTGTTGCTTACCGCCAAACCATCTTCCGGTAAACTCAGAGAACAGTTTGTAAACTACTGTAACTGCTGGTTAAATTCCTGAATTGATAGGTTATGTAATGCATTTAGCAGTGATGAAGAAGTTCGCCGACCGAAAATAATTAGACATCGGCCAAACCATTTCGAAGAATGGGACGAAGAAGATTTTTTTTCACGATTTCGTCTCACAAAACGAACTGTAGAAAATATAGTAATGGAAATTGAAGATACTACACCTATATCCTATCCTACACAAAGGTGATTATAACGTATTTTAATTTGAAGTGAAAACTTAACTTCTTGATTTTTTTTTCCAGAAATGACTGTTTGTCTGCTGAAAATCAGTTGTTGTTAGCGTTGCGATTTTACGCAACAGGCTCATTTCTAAGCGTAGCAGGTGACTTTGCCGGGGTGCACAAGAGTACCGCATGTAAAACAGTAAAAAGAGTAAGTCGAGCACTTGCTTCACTTCGACCAACTTACATTCGAATGCCCACAAATGAAGAATTTCATGATATTCGGAGTTTTTTAACATAGCGCGTTTTCCCAGGTGCATTGGGGCTATCGATTGTAGCCATGTGAAAATCCAATCCCATGGTGGTGATAATGCGGAAATTTACAGGAACAGGAAACAATTTTTTTCAATGAATGTTCAAACGGTTGCAGACCCTGATCTCAAAATAAGAGATATTGTAGCACGATGGCCTGGATCATCACATGACTCCCATATTTTTAGAAATTCAGTGCTCTTTCGTTCCTTTGAAGATGGAGTTTTTCAAGAATATCTTCTTGTAGGAGATAGTGGGTATCCTGTGAAGAATTATCTTCTAACTCGTCTCAGAAACACAAATAATGAACCAGAGTATTTGTACAATGAATCTCTCATTAGAACTAGGAATGTGGTGGAACGTTCCTATGGTGTATGGAAGCGAAGGTTCTCAGCTTTGGCTTTGGGACTAAGACTCCAATTAGACACAACTCAGGCGGTAATTGTGGCAACTGAATTTCTGCACAATATTACATGTGAGCAAAGAGAGCGAATTCCTGCAAATAATCCCGAAGAAGAGGTAGCCATAGAATTAGTAAATAATGTTGGATCGATTCTGCCTTTACTTGATGTAAATCCATATCAAATGATAAAAACACACAATGTTGTATTAGATTTACACTTTATTTAATAATATTTAATAATGACTATATAACAGCTGTTTCACCGTACAACGGTTTCTTCAGATATAAATGTTGGGGTGGATGAGGCTTATAATGGACACAATGTCAACAGAGGAGGACCAAATAATATTACCCGATTGAATCTTATTAACAATTATTTTTCGAGATTAAGACCATTGTAATGTGAAGTTGAACATTGTATAAAGGTCTGTTTAAGGAGCCTGTGTCCAACTTTACACATCTGCATCGAACCTACCTTTAAGATACAATACACCAATAAAAATTATTTCTACATTTTACTTGGGTGTTTATTATGAAAAATGCTTTCCTTAATACCTATATAATAACCTATATAATAATAATAATGTTATAAACTAAAATTCTTAAATCTCATAAAACTAAAATTAACTAAACTAGATTGTAACTTAAGTACCCTCATTGGCTGTTTTATTTATTAATTGCTGTTTTTTTAAGTCCTCATTTTCTATCTGCTTCCGAAGTAAGATCATTCGCAACTGATGTTCCTCCAAAAATTTCTCTTTTTGTAGTTTCACAAAGTCAACCTTTTCTTCCATTAACTTGTAATTTAGGTTGATATATTTTTTATCACTTTTTGGTGTGCTATGTACAATGTTGGTCCTCAATTTTTTGTGAGGTGCTTTTTTCAAATCATTAGAAGCATAAGTGGACCATGTTGGTATTTCATGAACTCTTGTTGATGTGCCAGGACTGTATTGCCACTCTTCGTTTTTCTCATCAGGTATTTCTGAAAAAATACTTTTAACCAACTGTGTGAATGATAAAATATGATATTTACGGTGTGTTTTTGTATCGCGATCAACTATAATGGTGAGCACTTCCTGGGCAGCGGGAGCCTCATCCACAATCATTGAAATTTCATCTAACAAAAAAAAAATATACATATTATAATTAGGTCTTGATAATCATTATAATCTTTTATATCTACCTGAAATAGTGAAATCATTGTCATATTCATTAGACAAACCAGTTATTTGTTTGTCTAGTATTTCTTTGATGGTCTGTTCCACATCCGCAATCTCAAAAGTTTCAGATGGACCTCCTCCCGTCCTCCTCATCGACTGACTTTGTTGAGAGAATTTCTATTTAGTCTTCTTTTTTAAATTTAAATATTTTTCCCTCAAATTTTTTAGTGGATGAAACTTCCCACTTCTGGCACTAAATTCTTCGTGGATTTTTTTCCACGATTCCTCCGTCTGTTTCCACGTGGCCGCTCCACTTTTCTTACACTCTACGACGTTTCTGTACTTGTCTACCAAGTTTACCAAAATTATTTCTTCATCGTAAGAAAAGTTGGTGGATCGTTTCCCAGTTTTCTCGTCACTTCCTTCCATTATTTTATTATAATTTGATAATTCAACCAAACCACACCAATATTTAAGGTTAGCTTGTACCAAAGCGCGACCGCTTGACCAGACACTTGACAGCTAACGGCGACAGCAGCGGTCACTTTCCATAAAACTATGAACAGTATGTTTAATGCCTCTCGCACAGGTTAGCCAACCATACATAGCAAGGGAGAAGCTACCAGTTAACTTACTGACGGTTACATAAAGATTGAAATACACTTGCGAAGATTAACTGTAAGTTAACCAACAGTTGGAGGTAAACTTAACCTTCAGATTTACCTCCGATTGAAAAACTGGGCCTTAGGATGGTTAAATTTGATATTCACGTTTCCTTATTTAATTACTAATTGTGTAGTAGATGCTAATTTCGAAAGTATCGTTATATTTTATATATCAAACGTTTGTAAAATCTACCATAATTCTACTACAAAAAAATTGTTTTTAGTACTTTTACTCTAGTTGGATTTAATACTCATTTTTGTTTATTGAGCTATAGTTGTAGTGTATATTTCTACAGTATATCCATTATAAATATTTTCTTCTCTGTGGAACTACATTTTTCTCAGTGTAGTTTTATTGTACGTAAATTATTAAATATTTATATAAGAATTTAGAAATTTAAAATAGAAATAAAACTATTAGTTAAAAATCTTCACTTAATATTTGTTTGTAAAACAACAATTGTTTCGCCAGCATCGCCAGCACAGTGGCTTCAAGTGCTTACTAGAGCAAGTTACAAATTTTTTGTATCGTGCTGCTAACTGTATCACCTGGTGGGAGAAATTTGTGCTCGATGCCATCAGCGTGAAAGACGGAAATCAACATTAAGTTGATGTTGCTTCGAACATGCCGTGCTTTCTTCGATCGTGGTGCCGATGCCGTCTTCCACTGCGATGACTGTTGCTTTGTTTCAGAACCCGTACTCCCATGATTCGTTGCCTGTAATGATTAGGGACCGGACACGAGAGGCCGAAATTACGATGGACCATATAAATAGTCTATAAATTCGCTAAGTACAACAAGCAGTTATTGAATAGCACTATTCATTCAGTTAACCGCATATCTGTTTTTTGTCGTTGAATTGTGACGCAATTACTTCTCCCAATTATTTTGACGTAAGTGTCGCAGTAAATTTCGTTAAGTTTCAATTACTTACGCATACATTTTTAATCTTCATTTATTTAGATCTAGAACATGGTTTAAGTTGCTTTTTCAAATATGATATGGAACAACGTCGAGAATGGAATTGTGAAACAATGGCGAGTTGGATTAAGGGTCAAACTGATTGTATGTCCATTGCCAGTGATTTCGAAATTTATTGCAAAGTCTGTAAAATATCGTTAAAAAATTCCAAGAAATCGCACGTAAAACGTCACTTAGCATCGAAAACATATGCACAGAAATTAGATCCGCTTGATTCTGCCAATTTTAACGAAGAAATTTAAAACTGTGAAACTTTAATGGCGGCAAATATTCCATTAAACAAACATCTTCAAAACATTTCTGCAAAAATATACTGGAAATGTTCCTGATGAATCTACCTTACGCAAATATTATGTTTCTAAGTGCTACATGAAAGCAGTAGAACGCATTAGAAGCCATCTTTCAAATCAGTATCTACGGATAAGTGCCGACAAAACTGTCGATATATTAGGACGCTGTTTGGTAAATGGCGTAGCTGGTGTATTACATCCAACTATTCTATATAACGCATATATGAAATAGCAACAAAAGTTATAAATACTGTTGATGCGGAAAAAGTAGCTAAAACCATTTACGAAAATAGGCACCAAATGCTTCATTTGGACGACAGGTACAAAGAAAAAATACTTTTATTTGCCAGTGACAGTGCTGCATATATATTAAAAACAGGCAGACTATTAAAGGAAACATATCCTAATATGCTGTATATTACTTGTGTAGCTCATGCTCTCCACAGAATCTGTGAATATAGCAGAGACACCTTTTTGGAAGTTGAAAGACTTGTATCCGCTTTTAAAAAGTTTGCAGAGAAGCACCATTGAGAGTAGCTGTTTACAGGCAACAACTTTCATGGTTGTCACTGCCTTCCTCTCCAGTAATAACTAGATGGGGAACATGGTTGGAAGTTACTAGTTTTTATGCAGAGAATTTCGATAGTTTATAAAATTTCGTTACATGTTTAAATGACGATGCTCGAAGTATTTCTGAGTGCAAGGAACTAATACAAATTCCAAATTAAAAAAATTAGTTGTACTTTCTTCAGGAACACTTTGGAAATTTGCCAAAACTAATCACTTATTTTGAAAATTAACATGTCAAATTAAGTAATGGATTAACAACATTAGATGTAGCTATTAATAATTTGAAAAATATTCCAAGTGACTTCGGATGCAGTTTTTAATAGAAATCCAGATTTAATAACATCGCGGCAATTGTGTTTGGGTACAATGTCTCAAAATCTAACTGCTAAATACGCTGAAATAAAAGAATATTTCCAGTATGCACCTACAACCAGTTGCGATATAGAAAGGTTTTCTGTCTACGAGGATGTATTTCATTCAGAGAACAAATTTTAAGAGAACCTTGAGAAAGTAATGCTAGTTAATATTAATACTCCTTTACTCAACTTGAACTACAAAATGAACAAATAAACATGTATTTCGTATTTTATAGATCACCATCCGTTTGTGTGCCAATTATATAAATAAAATTAAAAACTCTTTAAAAATACAAATTTTTAATAGTAGGCTCGTGCGCGATGAGTCATGGGGTTCTCGTGTCCGGTCCCTACTAATGATTCTGGTACTGAAGTTCGCATCCCTTTCGACAGTTTCTATCGGCTCTGTGCTATATAAACACGCATCATTGTACATGCAGTCCAAAATACGTCATCACGAGCCGCGCCTGGATTCAAGAGTTTTTTTTTCAAATGTAGATAGATCAAAATTCCCTAGATAATTTCAAAAATTCCCTTTTTCCCTGTTTAGTAGAAACATCCTTAGAACTAGGGAAGAGTTCCCTAATCTGGCATCACTGTTTGACAAATTGATTTAGTATAGACGTAGCTCACACCATTTAGCTCTATAAAGCTGTACTACCATCCCTTCGCACGCCAAATTCAAATTTCGGAAATTTCTGGGTAGCACCTCGTGTGCACGTAGTTGTGTTGACAATTCCATTCCATACAGTACACATATTTTTATCAACATTAATAATGTGACCACTGTACAAAAAGTAATATTTTAGGATGACTTGTATATTACTTATGTATAAAAAAATATATTCCAAAGGTATTAAAATAATCACAATTAAAATTTAGTCACTAAATTTGCATTTGTTTTGTTAATATGTTCACACAAAATAATAGCTTATTTTTAACACAAGGATATAATATAAAAAATGGATTAATGTTGAGTCATTAGATAATTATTTATTGCTATAGAATCAATGCAATTCAAATATTTTCTATTTATAATTTCTCAAAATTAATGTATTATTGCGTCAGGGTTACATGTGCGGATATCTAAAGGTATATAAAGAAGGATTCGCACACAACTCTTTATAGTGTTCGGTTTAGCATCGTTTACAAAATGAAGATATTCATTTTTATAGTTTTGTGCATTTTCGGCAATGCTTTTACATTAGATTTTCGTAAGTTTAACATTTTTCAAGTATTTACCGCCATGATAGCTTGTATTCTGATTGATTGTTGTAGCATCTTATATTCCTCAATGTTCTTTATCGGATTCAAACTTGAGTGGTTGTATAAAAGAAAAAGCTAATATCGTTATACCACTTTTAGTGAAAGGTATGTATCAAATACATGTTTCCTCTTCATTTTAAAATGTGTATAATATTTTCTACATATTATTATCAGTAATTGGCACTCAGGGGTACATTCCAGGAGCGGACTTAAATGAATAATCTAATTGGAAATCCACACAATAACAAAAATATTACAATAATACGCGACAAGCTGTACATTATACCGGGTGTCCCAATAGTGCGGTGTCGGTCGGTATCTCGATACCATTTGAATGGACAAAAAACTTTTCAAACAAATGTTGTTTAATTCTTAAAGAGGCATAGCCTCAAAATACTTTTGTTTATACAAGATTGATGCTAAACCTCTTATCAATTCCGCAATATAGTTCGTACCTAATTAATTTTTGTATATCATTTTGAAATATTAGGTGATCCTGAAATTGGACTTCCTGATTTGTCTCCCATTCGCATTCCTAAGGGTGAATTGAAGGGGAAAAATTTGATAATATCTACGACCGATAGTTATAGCGATAATTTAAAGGATATGAAGATTACAGAAAGTTTGTAAGTATACACGCGAGTAACTTTATTTAGGTACTTTCTACTTACATTTTTCAACTACTTATAATATTTTAACTATTGCTTTATTAGAAAAGGTTTGATATTAATTTACAATGCAAAGTTTCATAAAGACGTGTGCTTTATTGTTTTTCTCCATCTTCCTTTTATGCTTCTTGCCATATTACTCTTATCCGTTATATATTAACTTCTAAATTCTTCTTTCACTTTCGCCCTTGGACTATACTTTGCTATTTTGTATATTTTTTCGTTAATTATTTTTGAATCTGTCAGTTTTGCTTATACCCAATGCTTGAATTGTTTTCTAGTAATAGTGCTATTCAAATGTTTAATTATTAATTAAGCTCATTTATATTATAATTATATCTTTATTATTATTAATTATGCGTTATTAAGCTATTTCTTCCTACATATCAAAATCATACCGGCCGCGTATCAATTGACATTATTTTATAGCCGCGTTTTAATTCATTATTACAAAGGTTGCCTAAACCATATCGTGTGAACTATTATTTTGAAGTATTTTTCTTGCAATTTCATCGTCGCCACAGCCCTTTATCTCGTCTTTTATTTAATCCTAATTTTTGGGCATTCGATACCTATATAAATTTAATTACATTTAATAAAACACAGTTGTATAGTTTCAAAATAATATATAATGTTAACACACTACATATGTTTCACCACACTGTGGCTTCATCAGGTGGATGAATATACTAACAAAACTGAACAAAAACAAGACCAATCCCACTGTTACAATGGAACTTTTAAATTTACTAGAAATGTGTTTAAACCAAAACTATTGTCAATTTCAACATGAATTTTATAAACAAACAGAGGGACTAGCTATGGGAAATCCCCTAAGTTCGTCACTCTCTGACATATTCTTAAATCATTTAGAAAACATAATAAGCCAACACCCGTTGTTCAAACATTGTATTTACTGGATAAGATATGTGGATGACATATTAGTTTCTTTTAACGGTACAGACAGACAATTAAAATCTTTACATAATTACATTAACACTATTCACCCAAACATCAAATTTACCATTGAAATAGAAGAAAATAAATCCATAAACTTTCTAGATCTCACTATAACACACACAACTAAAAAACATGAATTTTCTATCTACCACAAACCCACACATACAGACACAACTATACACGCACATTCGTTTCACCCCATTACACACAAATTATCTGCTTATCAATCAATGCTTCACAGACTAATTAACGTCCCGTTGAGTAAAGAAAACTTCGATATAGAATTAAATAGAATACACGTTATAGCGCTAAATAACGGTTTCACCTTAAATTTAATTAATAATATTCTAAAAAAACTACAGAAATCGAAAACGATATCTTCAATTTACCCCACAGTAAAAAATAATAGAACACTTAGTTATAATTCTATCACATACATCGGTACAATTTCAAACAAAGTAGGAAACTTAATAAAAACAAGTAAAGAAGAGACCATTTCATTCAAAACCAACAATTCCTTACAAAACGCTATAAAAAACAACAAAGATAAAACGGACAGTAGATTAAACTCAGGGGTTTACAAGTTGACATGCGAAGATTGTAAAAAAGTGTATGTCGGACAAACAGGACGGACATTTGATATTAGAATGAAATAACATGAAAGAAGCCACAGAGATAAGAAGACAGACTCAACTTTTTCCAATCATTGCCTAGAACATAATCACAAATTCAACACTAATTTTAAAACTTTGCATGTTCTAGATAAAAGTAAAAAACTTAATATGTTAGAAAGTTTAGAAATTAACAAATATAATAAATTAGGTATAATTTTAAATGACCAACTAGACATAAATAAGTCCCCCCTACTAAACTTAAAACTCATACATGTCCACCCCCTCTTAGAATGAGATTAGTTCTGTACTTTGTATTGATATATATATAAGATCTAATTGATATTTTGAATTAGTATATTCATCCACCTGATGAAGCCACAGTGTGGTGAAACATATTGCAGTGGAATGTGCTTTTGATTGCTTATTAATCTTTTTTGTTCACACTACAACTTATGCTTCCGGCTGTTCAGTCTTGTAGATTTCCTAGAGCTCACTTCTCTCGGGTCGATCCTCGCGGATATGGGCCAGATATAATTAAAGTAAAACAACAAACATTAATAAAACTCACATTTAGTTAGTTTACAGGTTTAATGAAAATAAAAAAAAAGAAAAAATCCCTTTACAGAATGTACAGGGAGCTAAAGCAAATTAACAGTAGCTTAAGAGGAAAGACTCTTTATGAATATGACTCGCACAAAGAGAAAAACCCCCTGTGACTCTCGAACAAACATAAAACTAATAAATAATTGAGAAATTTGTCAAGTTTGACCTCTACTGTAACCCCTATAAATCAAATATCAACAACTACAAAGTTATCGAATACGCGTGACAGCCTTACAGTCATGCGCAATAAAACATGACAAAATCAAACCCATAAACAAAAAAAAAATCCAACCTGAATTTAAAACGTTCTAGAATATTATCTTGAAGAAAAAACTCCACTAAAAAAGAAACATGACAATTTTCTCTAATACTCATATACTACTTTAAATGTCAAAATTATCGCAAATTATACATTAAAATTTACAAACATCAGCAAATCATCATATAAGCAATAATATAATTAAGTGTTTTTACTTACATCGATCTAAGCACAATCAACACAAAAACTACGTGAGAGATACCATAATTTAATTAAAATATTAACTGCGAGATCACAAACTCTCGTAAAAATCGAAATAACTTTGAAATGCACAAAAATAAATGCACCAAACAATAAAAACCCGACTTTACTCAAAAACAGAGAATAAAAATTGAATTTCTTATACTCTATGACCACTTGGTTTGAAAAATCTGGTATCTCTAAATAATTTACCGCAAAAATCTCCTACATCATTTCAATAGTACATATTCTAGCCACACCCCCCCTCTAATATAAAACATACAGGGCCAGTCAAAAATATATATTTACAAACATAATAAATATAAATAAAATTCATGAATACATTTAACTCCCCAAATTACTCAACTGTTGTTTAATATTTAATTCTTCCATCTCTTTCTCTCTCTGGTTAGAAAAATTCACGACAATATGTAGTGTGTTAACATTATATATTATTTTGAAACTATACAACTGTATTTTGTTATATCTATATAATGAAGTTTCAACAAGTATCTCCTTCGTCGATTATTAATTTAATTTATAAAGCCGTTAATTTCTATTAGCCTGTAAATAGTTATTCGTTTTTACCTGTGTACATGTATCTTTATTTTATTCATTTAGATCATCTCAAAACTTTAAGTTCTTTCATTTACTTATTAAATAAAAACTTTAAGAACAACACTGTTGTGCTTCTTTTTTCTTTTATTTAATACATTTTGTTCAGCGTATTAAATGTCCTGGGCCCTTAATACTCATCATTACATTATCTTAAATCATTGTCATTATTTAGGACGCCACAGCTAGCCCGCATCAGCGCCTACGTAACAATATATATATATATATATATATATATATATATATATATATATATATATAGTAAACCTAATCAGTAGGCGATTAAAGGTCTGTATATTACTTCAAAATATATGTATTTAAAAAACTCTACATGTTTCGGCTGTGTACGCCTTTATCAAGAGAATACAAAATATGAATGGCAGGATATAAATGTCAAGTAATTAAGTTGCTATGGTTTAAATTATTCAAAGATACATTCTAGTACTAATAATAAATCATGCCTTAGTATTCCAAAAAATAGATAACAAGGTGTGAACATATGTGTTGTTCGCTGCTAGCAATTTGTGTCTCCTTCTGGGTATGAACTTGTGTGTTGGTTGCTGCTGGCAGCTTGCGTCTCTCTATGGGTGTGTGGTTTTGTGTGAGAGCGTAAGTGTAGGGTTTTGTATGTCGGTGCATTCGTGCGTGTGTTTAGTGATCGGACGCATGAATTTAGAGAGGTCGGATAACCAGCCGTTGCGTAGGACCGCCAACCCTTTCCCGACAACTTCTTTACAATTCCGTGCAGTACTTCGACGGCCTGACCCCCGCCCCAACGAGGCAAGGCGCAGGCAGGCGAAGCGCACCCTGTACGGGGTTGCTCATCGCAACTAAGGGAACACTCTTAGTGGCTACCTCGGTCGACGATGGTCACACTTGTGCCATCTTAACGTTTTCCGCCGAAGTGGGGGCATAGCACACACGTCGAACGTGTGTGTGCTGTTAACGGCAGCCTAGCCAGATTGCCGCCCAGGACCGGTCCTAGTGGTGTGTGCATTGCGCGGCGACGAGATAGCGCCGCGTAGCATGGTTCCTCACTCTTGCTGGAAAGGCGGAATGGCACCTGACTGCCCAACGGGCTGACCCCCCTAGAGTTTTGTAGCGCATATGCTAGGCTACAACCCAGTAGAGGACCACATCAGCAAAAAACAGAAAACAGGGAAAGGCAGGGGAAAGGCAAGACATGAGTTATTATTAGGTATGCGCCCGTGGAGCGACTTAAGATGCAAAGTTGTCGGCATTCGCTCAAAACGAGAAGGAAAACCACGAAAACCTGCTCGGACAACTAGACAGGAATCAAAACACGGAACAGTCAGCATGATAAGCAAAAGTATATGATATTTAAATGATATTTAAATAACATAAGGTATATAACAAAAAAAAAATATATATATAATATGATGGTAAATTGTAGATCGTTACAAAATTAATTAAATTATAGTATATACTGCTTAAATTTTTTATATCATTTCTGTTGTTAATTGAATTTTTTTCCCGTTTAATACTGATCATTTCTTTAATTTGTCTTTTCACTGTGTGTTGTTCTTTATCAATTATCTGTGTGTTTTCAAAATCGAAATGGTGATCGCGTTGTAGTTTGTGTGTAGACAATGCAGTTTTGTCTGTTCTAGAGTATTTGTGGGCTTGTATTCTTTTGTATAAATATTGTTTCGTTTGGCCTATGTAGTAACTATCGCAATCGCGACATGGTATTTTATATACATGTGTTTCTCGATTTTTTTCTGTTTTAGGTTTAAGTTTTGAAAATAAATGTTTATTAGTATTACTAAGTTTATATGTTGTAGCTATATCATATTTTTTTAAAGTGTATTTAATTTTTTCAGATAGTTGTGGAACATATGGATTCGATTTTGAAAACACACAGATAATTGATAAAGAACAACACACAGTGAAAAGACAAATTAAAGAAATGATCAGTATTAAACGGGAAAAAAATTCAATTAACAACAGAAATGATATAAAAAATTTAAGCAGTATATACTATAATTTAATTTTGTAACGATCTACAATTTACCATCATATTATATATATATATATTTTTTTGTATATACCTTATGTTATTTAAATATCATTTAAATATCATATACTTTTGCTTATCATGCTGACTGTTCCGTGTTTTGATTCCTGTCTAGTTGTCCGAGCAGGTTTTCGTGGTTTTCCTTCTCGTTTTGAGCGAATGCCGACAACTTTGCATCTTAAGTCGCTCCACGGGCGCATACCTAATAATAACTCATGTCTTGCCTTTCCCCTGCCTTTCCCTGTTTTCTGTTTTTTGCTGATGTGGTCCTCTACTGGGTTGTAGCCTAGCATATGCGCTACAAAACTCTAGGGGGGTCTGCCCGTTGGGCAGTCAGGTGCCATTCCGCCTTTCCAACAAAAGTGAGGAACCATGCTACGCGGCGCTATCTCGTCGCCGCGCAATGCACACACCACTAGGACCGGTCCTGGGCGGCAATCTGGCTAGGCTGCCGTTAACAGCACACACACGTTCGACGTGTGTGCTATGCCCCCGCTTCGGCGGAAAACGTTAAGATGGCACAAGTGTGACCATCGTCGACCGAGGTAGCCACTAAGAGTGTTCCCTTAGTTGCGATGAGCAACCCCGTACAGGGTGCGCTTCGCCTGCCTGCGCCTTGCCTCGTTGGGGCGGGGGTCAGGCCGTCGAAGTACTGCACGGAATTGTAAAGAAGTTGTCGGGAAAGGGTTGGCGGTCCTACGCAACGGCTGGTTATCCGACCTCTCTTAATTCATGCGTCCGATCACTAAACACACGCACGAATGCACCGACATACAAAACCCTACACTTACGCTCTCACACAAAACCACACACTCATAGAGAGACGCAAGCTGCCAGCAGCAACCAACACATAAGTTCATACCCAGAAGGAGACACAAATTGCTAGCAGCGAACAACACATATGTTCACACCTTGTTATCTATTTTTTGGAATACTAAGGTATGATTTATTATTATTACTAGAATGTATCTTTGAATAATTTAAACCATAGCAACTTAATTACTTGACATTTATATCCTGTCATTCATATTTTGTATTCTCTTGATAAAGGCGTACACAGCCGAAACATGTAGAGTTTTTTAAATACATATATTTTGAAGTAATATACAGACCTTTAATCGCCTACTGATTAGGTTTACCATATCATACCAAGGTCACGAAGTTATTATATATATATATATATATATATATATATATATATATATATGTTGAAGCGAAGTTGAAACTACAGTTCTACAAACTGCCACACACAAACCATGTCTATGGATACGTTAGGTTCGTTATTTGGCCACACAGTGATACAGAATTACACCATTTCCTCAACATACACGCCAAAATACAAGAAAATGTATCATTGCCGTTTCTAGACGTTCTCATTTCACGGAAAACAAACGGAACATTGAACCACACGTCTACAGAAACAACCACATACGAACCGGTACATAAATGCGGTGTTGGTCGCATCATCGCTCGGCACAACCAACCGGAGTAATAAGAAAGCTAACTCATAGATCAACAAAGCTAGCCGATCAAGAACACCTAACTCAAGAGCTCAGAAAACTACACGAAGCACTAACACAACATAAAATATTGATTATTCAAAGTTACTATAGAACTGGCTAAAAATTAGAAAATGGATTGGGTTTATTCCACTAATCAGTGCTTACAGGATCTTCGGCAACAGTATCCTAATTTGTCAGTTATTTACGCACCACTGCAAAAATATATTCAAGCTTATGTTATTAAATTTGGCGAAGCAGGAGCAAAAACTCGTAAACCTGGCGGTGGAGAACCTAGAAAACGAACAGCAAATTGCATAGAGGATATTCGACGTTGAATGGATAACTCACCAAAAAAATCAATCGCAAAACTATCACGACAAGTTCATTTGTCAGTGGGAACATATCATACTATTTTTAAAAAGGACTTAAAGTCGCTTTCATATCAAATTCAAGCAGTTTCGGAACTCAAACAGGTAGATTTCGTTACGAGAACACAGTATTGTCTATGGGTTTTGGTCTGCAGAAAACCCTCATGAATTTGTACATCTACAAAAAATAGGCGTCTGGTTAGCACTTTCAAGAAGACGAATTATTGGGCCTATATTTTTTAATCAAACCATAACTGCTGAAAGATATGGAAATTAATTATTATTAGAACCGTTTATTAATGAACTTCATGATGATGACCTTACGGAAGGATATTTCCAGCATGATAATGCACCAGCGCACAAATATCGAGAAACAATAGCATTTTCGCAAGGATATTTCGATACAAGAATTATTAATTTTCCTCCAAGATCTTCAGATTTGACAATTTTACACTATTTTATTTTTCTATATTTAAAGAATACCATTTTCAAAACCAGACATCGCATAATCGAAGAACTTCGTAATGCTATTGGGAATTCTTGTGCTGACATAACCCAAGAAATCCTAATAAATGGCTTTGAAAGCATGAAGCGTAGAGCTCAACTTTGTCTTCAAAATAATAGTCAACATTTTCAACAGTAGTATTATTTTCTTTTAATTTTGACTATTGCAATAAATATTTTTTCAAAAACTAAATTACCAATTATTACACACATTTACATGACATAACCAAACTATCAAAATTCTACGTTTCTGACGTGCACTGTCACCAATCATAAAAAACGAATGCTCGTCTCTAATGAGGAAAGTTTTTGTAGGCACGTTATGTTCCGCACAGGTCACGGAAGGTGTAAGTCAATGCTGTATAAACGAAAACTAGCAGACTCTAGCCTCGGCGACTGCGGGGATGTGGAGCAAACTATGACTACATAATAAACGACTGCTCTAGAAGAAGGTTCCCTGGTGGCATCCACGAGCTGAGCAAGCTTCTGCAGAACTGGACTGGTTTTAAAATTGAAATATTGGTGTATAAATTAGTTTTATGACCATTTTTTTTTGTCATAACGGTGTATACAATAATATCCAACTTTTGATTTTGCTTCTCATACGAAATAAATAAAATGTAAGCGGCTCCGCTTTGGTTGAATTGGATGTGATAAAATTTAAACAATATAACTTTTAAGTACAAGTATTATATTTACATTAAATTGATAATTTTTTCTGTTGTGTGGTAGTTTGCACAGTCATATTTAATCTTGTCTTGTCTTCGCTTCCATTTTTCTAACTCACTTTACATTTTAAATCAGCTTTGATTTACAATCGAAGTCAACTAACCTCACCGCAAACTTTGATATCTTCAATATAAAGGGAGACTATTCTATTGCCGATGGAAAAGTACTGTCCCATTCGATCTCTGGAAATGGCAAACTGAACATGACTTTTGGTACGTATGTTCAAGTTTATCTAAGAAACTAAGTATTATAAAGTATATCATTATTTTAGTTGGAAATACTTTAATATACAAAAGTGACATCCGTATTTATGAGAAGGATGGTGAAAAATATCTACAGTTTATTGATCCATCTGTTAAGCTTATCACAAAACGTGCCTATTATGAATTTGAAAATCTCAAGTCTTCTGATGAAGGTAGCTATGCGTAAATATTTTGCTGACAATATTGTTTAATTCTTATGTATGTTTTTTTTTAGAAGATATCAAAGCATTTATTGACAAAAACTGGGAGGCTGTACATGCTGAAGTTAATCCATCATTAGAGTATTATTTCAGGATGATAATCCAAAGTGTATTGGATCCTATTTCGGAAAAGTTTCCAATAAGTAAAATATTTTTACCTTGAAGAACATGCTTATTAAATTGTGATTGTTTTGAAGTGTTGAATAAATTACTAAATGTTCCCTAATAACCAAATTTTCTGCTCAGTTTATACCGGGTGTATTTTTTAACTTTAAACTTTCAAATTTCTCGAAAAATAAGCAATTCACGAAAAAATGTCCAGATTTAAAATTTAAAAATTCAGTGGAGGCAATACATTAGTGCTAGAATTCCTCTCTCTCTCCCTCCATGTAGGTGGGGCGGGATTAAACTTGAAATCTTAAATAGGAATCCGTATATTTTATTACAGACTCGAGTTCTATACTTTTTTAATTCATGATAGATGGCGCTGTAATCGATGAAATTCATTTTTTTTCAATCTATCGAACTGAAAACCTATGCATACGATTCTGCAATACGTGTACAATAAAGAATACGTTTTCTTTGTAAATAATCAAAATTAGTCTTAAAAAAACTTTATTCATTTTACAAATTTCAAATAACTGGGAAAATGTCACTTATAGAAATGTAAATTGCTAGTGAATAAATTACTTTTAGCTTAGCCCAACAACAACGACGTGTACGTAGTACCACCTTGGGTTGCTTGATTAACCTGAGTCTTCTCGCCTCTCACGTGTCAGGGTGCTTTATTTATGTAAGTCCGTTCGCTTCTCACTTATCAGAGTGCTAGATTTCCCATCGCCTCATCATCTTCCGACTAAAGTAAGTGCTCAAAATGATGACCTTCGACTTCAATGCATTGATCCATATTTCAAATGAGTGTAGACAACTGAGAATTGTATCTTCTTGAATTTTGGCACAATCATTTCTAATTCCCTCGATCATATTTTCACGTGTTATTGGTACTTGATTGTATACTTTGCATTTGAGATAACCCTATAAAAAGAAATCTGGCGAAGTAAGATTTGGTGATCTAGAGGCTAATTTACTGAACCAATTCTACCAATCCAGCAACAATTGAAATTAGAAACAAGTACTTTACGTGCTACCACCCAATAGTGTGATGGACAATCATCAATTTGAAACCACATGTTCTGTCGCACTGTTAAGCCAAGTCAAGTAGTGCAGGTAGTTCATTCTCCGAAATGTCTTGAAGACGCTGAGCGTAGAAATTGACAGTATTATCAAGACTTCTGTCAGCTTCTGTATACACGAGAACCATTTCAATTTTCTCTTGTACAGTTAAATACTCCATTCTGTAGTAAGTACTATTAACGGTATAATAGAAACAGGTCTTTTTACTTTTCGAAATATTCTTCGCATTTCAAGGGGAGTAAAATAAGTTGTTTCTTAAAGTTATTTCTTTCTCTTGTACATTTATGTTGTGTTTTTGGAATTAGAAAAAATACGAATGAAAGAAATAACTCAAACGTTAAATACATACATTGTACATACAAAAACATTTTTATAAAAATTATTTTCAACATAAAAAAATACAATTTCTTTTTAAATTTGAAAGCACTCCGATAAGTCATTAGCAGGGAGCGGATTCGAGCGATTGATGATATAACCCATAGGCGTCTGCCTTGTAATCGCAGTAGGTTTGTGTCTGTAGGCGATCCGTGAGTTTCGAACAATTTGATACGTGTGGCCACTGCATAAGTGACACATACCCACGTATGCAGTTAACATGTATCTGCCAATGCACAACAGAGCGAATGTAATAAACGGTTTGGTAACCGGCAGCAATTACTGCTGAAACAAAAGTAATGCTGACAAGCGAATTGCGTATCAAATTTTGAATAAAAATAATTTACAAAGAACAAAACACAAAACTATGTATTTTCTGTGAAACATTGAAACTGTAAAACATTACTATGAACAACTAAAATTAGTTCAAGGTGTTCCTGTGTTAAATTAGTTCTTTTAGATGTTAAATCTTAAATTTTGAATCTTAAATTAAATACATTTTATTGAAAAATAGATTTTATTTAAAACATAACTAAATACAATAAAAATGAAGTTGTTACCTTTTCATAGCAATGATAATGTGATACCAGAAGGACAATAGTGTAAAATTTGTCTTTTCGGGTTCTTAATAAAACTATCGGTAACTTTAGACACACACTATATTAATAATAAAACGAATAACAATATAAAAGCAAATTAGTAACAATACGTACATTTATGTAATTATATTTATGTAAGTGCGCTCTGCGATAATTCGGAATCGAATGGTATCCCTTCTTCGACGGCTTATATATATGGGCCGCCGACCCTCTCGATTTATCTTAGTGTTTCTAGATCTGCCGAGAACGCGAGAGGTATTATACGTGACGTATTGTTGGATGAGTCATCACATTGCCCCCTTCTTAAAAAATGAAGTTTCGTCCCGAAACATGTAATGCTTTGGTTCCCTCAAACGATGGCGAAATCGACAGGTAGGGCCTTTGTTACATTGTGACGTCATATCGAAATAACAGTCCACGGTCTTATCTTGCCTGGATGGACAGAAATATTCAAGCCGGTAACTGCATACCAGAATTTCCATACCAGTATGTCGGAAGATTACTTCTAATACGCTCCTTACAATTCTCCAGTCCAGGCGGTCCAATCCACAACCCAATTTTGGAACTGCTAATTTCAAAATGTCTTGTTGTAACATTTGTTCGCGTAAGTGGGCCAGTGCCTCCCATAAGGCACGATAGGTTGGCTTCAGGCTTGACAGTTCTTTCGTGACCAATAAAATATGAGCTGTTCTTCATTTGTTATTTGGAGACTCTTTCCATGCTGCCTTAATTTTTCGATTCTGCCAAACCTTTCTTTAAATTCTCTGGCAATTCCTTTGGCCATTCGCAGATCTCGGGCTACGCAATGAGCAAGCGCGTAGTCTGGTGGCACCGAAGTGTATTCGAAGTCCTCGGAAGTCTTCGAAGGTTAGTTCCTGGTATAGGCTGTCCAATCGGCGCAAGTCAGCGGTTTCGTAATTATTGTCTCCAGAGTATGGGGCTAATCGATTAAAATGTACCACTCTTGGCTTAGTGTGAGGTGTTCGCCTGATGCGGTATATTACATCGTTGATCCGCTTCAACACCTCGTATGGCCCCTCCCAATTCTTTTGAAGTTTTGGAGATAGGCCCCGTCGGCGTTGTGGATTATATAACCAAACCCGATCGCCTTCATGGTAACCACTCTTCTCGGAGTTGATATCGTAGCTCTCCTTCATTCTGTCACTAGCATCTTGGATATTATGTCTGACTTGTTCATGGATATTATCTAGTCGTCGTCTGAGCGTGCTGACATAATCTTCTCCGGCAAGATCTTCACCAGGCTTGCTCCCAAACTTTAAATCACAGGGCAATCGGAGTTCCCTCCCGAATTGCACGTTTGCTGGTGATTGGTCAGTTGTCTTTTGAAGGGAGGCCCGATACGCCATTAGGAATAATGGTAAATGTTCGTCCCAATCTCTCTGGTGTTCGGAGACCACTTTGGATAAGTGTCTGATCATGGTCTTGTTCATTCGCTCTAGCATCCGATCTGATTGTGGATGCAAGGGATGCGTCCTCCGTATGCCCAAAAGTCCACACATCTTTTCGAATAGACTGGGCTCGAAATTTCGCCCTTGATCGGAATGAAGTTCCCGTTCCAAAGGTACACCAAAACGGCTGACGAACTCCTTCACAATCACGCCTGCTACAGTTCCAGCTTCTTGATTTGGTAGAGCATATGCTTCAACCCATTTGGTAAAATAATCCATGACCACTATTATGTATTTATTTCCTTTGTCGCTTTCTGGAAAAGGGCCGGCGGCATCTATGGCGATCCTTTCAAATGGGCTTCCTACATTGTATTGGCGCATGGATGCACGTCGACGCCTCTGGGGACCATTGCTTCCGGCGCAATTGGCACACTTTCGGCACCATTCTTTCACATTTCGTGAACAATTCACCCAGTAAAATCTCTGGCGCACCTTCTCTAGTGTCTTACGGACTCCAAAATGTCCCCCAGAAGCCCCATTGTCAAGTTCTCGCAATACCTCTCATATTATTTTCTTGGGAACCACCATTTGCATCGTCCGCTCGCTTCCATCGTGATTTTCGACCTCACGTCTCAGGAGATCTTCTTCCATGGCTAAGGAATCCCATTGTGCCCAGTATGACTTCAATTCTCGTGAATGGGGAGCAATTTCTTGCCAGGTCGGTCTTTGCCCATTTCTCTTCCAAGCCCTGAAGACTGCAAGATCCGGATCAGCTTCTTGATCTGCGCGCAAATTGTCAGGCTGCCATTGGTCATCAACCACGGTGGTTCGAAGAGCGTTGGCCGATTTGTCTTCAATTCGGTTGCAATGTCGACAGTCTTCTGGACAGGGCCTTCTGGAAAAAGCATCTGCATTTTAATTTTTAAGGCCTGCTCTGTGTTCAATGTCGAAGTCATACTCCTGTAGCCTCTCAATCCATCTAGCTACTTGACCCTTGGGATTCTTAAATTGTAAGAGCCACTTTAAGGCGGCATGATCAGTGCGGATCAGGAACTTGTGCCCATACAGGTACTTGTAAAAATGCTCAATGGTCTTAACTACTGCCAATAGTTCTTTCCTGGTTACGCAGTAGTTCCTCTCCGGTTTGGACAGGGTCTTGCTGAAGTATCAAATGACCTTTTCTTGTCCATTTTGTATTTGGGAGAGCACACCACCAATCCCGACGTTACTGGCATCTGTATCCAGAACAAACCTCCCAGATGGCAGTGGATAGTTTAAAACAGGTGCACTGATCAAAGCTCCTTTTAACAACTCAAAGAACGCTTGGCATTCGTTGTTCCAAATGAATGCTCGATTTTCTGTTAGTGGAATAAGTGGTTTTGCAATGTTTGAAGATCCAGGAACGTAGCGTCGATAA
Source organism: Melolontha melolontha (assembly GCA_935421215.2). Taxonomy (NCBI): domain Eukaryota; kingdom Metazoa; phylum Arthropoda; class Insecta; order Coleoptera; family Scarabaeidae; genus Melolontha; species Melolontha melolontha. Next base: position 2,503,005 of record OW285243.1, read on the forward strand.
TACGTGCATAATCCCAAAAAGCTTCTTAGCTGATGTCTGTCATTGGGTACAGGTCAGTTTTCCACAGCTTTTACTTTTTCTGGATCCACAGCAACTCCTTTTCCGGAAACCACATGCCCAACATAATTTATCTCCTTGCGGAAAAGGTGACACTTCTTTGGACTTAATCTCAGGTTGGCATCTCGCAACCTCTGAAATACTACTTCCAAATTTTTCATGTGCTCTTCAAAGGTCTTTCCTACCACAATCAAATCATCGAGATATACCAGGCAGGTATTCCAAGACAGTCCCCTCAATACAGTGTCCATGAGTCCCTCGAAAGTAGCTGGGGCGTTACACAGTCCAAATAGCATGACTGTAAATTGCCAGAGTCCTGTACCTAAACTGAAGGCAGTCTTCTCTTTGTCATTGGGATCCATTCCCACTTGCCAATAACCGCTCTTTAAGTGGAGAGTGGAGAACCATTTTGCTCCTGCCAAGGTGTCTAGCGTATCGTCTATTCGTGGAAGAGGATAGCTGTCCTTTTTGGTCACACTATTCAAACAACGATAGTCTACACAGAATCTGGTAGATCCATCCTTCTTCCTGACAAGGACCACTGATGAAGCCCATGGACTATTCGATGGTTCAATTACTCCTTGGCCTTCCATATCTTGTATAATCTGCTCGCCTTCCTCACGTTTTGCCACTGGTAACCTTCTTGGTCATTGTCGAATATTGGTTCTTCCTTTCGTACGAGTCTCAGTTTCAAAGACGTCTTCATAATGTTTGATTAGATCCTTAACTTGGCTTTGTTCCTTCTTGCTGAATCCTTGACAGGCGGAGTCGATTATCTTGGACAATTTCTCAGGAACCTATACGAATCCATTCTTCTTCGCCTCTATACGATGGACGACGGCCGACGCTGGCGAACACCATCCCAAAATAGTACCCTTCTTCAATGAAACAGGGTAATAGTTCACATTCATTACCCTTATCGGTAAGTCTTCGGAGTTTTAAAAATAAATAATGAGGAATTGTTTCTTCATGGGAAACATGAACATTTTGGCAACTACTATTCATCGACCCACCTCGTCATCATCAGCCTTTGGTTCCAACATTGTAACATTTCCGTCCAAATAATCACCTTCCATACACGCCGTCAAAAATGTCTCACTTCTTGCATCCAGAACAACATCCTCTGCTGTAATTATTTGTACACTCCCACAATGTTTCCCATGAAGAAACAATTCCTCATTATTTATTTTTAAAGTGCCTTCTTTCATGTTTAACTGGAAGCCGTAAAAAGGGCTACGGAAATAGGGTGCTCGATTACCTGGTACATATAAACAATAATCTAACACTTGAGGCGCCAAAACCTTGCTTATCTCAGCCCTTGTAGGAGGGGGGTTTAAACAAACACACAAGTTAACAACAATAACAAACTTTAATTCCAAGAAGTAGTTCTTATATCACAACAAGGTATCCAGATGCCAAAATACAATTCAGCAGTTATAATGCAAGCTAAAAGTTTAGGTATAAGTATACCACAATATTATATCACTAACCCCTTCGCGCCCAGGCCGGTTATGCAACTCGACGATATTATACCAGATTTGGTTAAAAAATGGTCTTCCGTTTCGTTGAAGTTTTTGCATTGAAAATTATTACACTATGCCTAAATAGTTATTTTACAAAAAAGACATTGAAAAATATTCCATAGGCGGCGCTACCTGGGTCATTTTAAGGCAATAAACAAAAACTTTTTGCTTTGCTAAATATAGCGATGCATGATTAGTTTTTACAAATCTAGCTTACTTCTGAATAATTAAGGAAAAAACATGATCAAAACCGAAGACATAATAAAGACAGTAGCGGAGATGTGTGAAGAAACATTTATTATGGGACCAGAAAATACAATATAGGTAGGTACTATTTCATTTCAATAGTCATGAAACTGATCGAAATGGGCTTTACAACACAAATAGACAGGAGCATTTAGGCAACTTGTGCATAAGTTGCTTGTGTATACTCTCTTTTTATCAGTGTGGTAACATATTTTACAAGTTCCCCTTTTGCGGCGTTTCCCTAATTCCTTGTAGAAGGACGCAAACTGGTGTTTATTTTTAGCTGACTTGACATTGGTGGAACGCTTCAACCTAGTTTGTATTCTTCTTTGATTCTTATATATCCAGATGAATATTTAGTCAAGAGACCATCAATCAAAATTTTTGTAAACTCCAACACACTCTTCTCCTTTTCTTCGGCATTTGTGTACAACACTCTCGCATTCAACAAACACCATGCGTTGGATTACATGAAAACCAATTTTTTTAAACCAGGTGTAACTTTTCCTGGTGCAATCATATGGTACAATGTCTTGATCAGTCGCATCTACTCCTCCCATATTTAGATTATAATGTTCTATAGCAGTTGGCTTTTGAATAAATATTGTACTTGATGTGGAGGGCCGGTAACGATTTTTTTCTGTATATCCGGCCTCAAGTTTACTGGTCAGTAGATACACATCTCTCTTATCCTTATATCTAGTAATCAAAACATCATCTTTTCTGACAAAGCATGTTTGAAAAGTTTCTAGAGGGACTTCTGTCAGTTCTTTGGGTACACCTCTATTCGCGAGAATGGTTCCAGTCACATAGGTGTTTTTTGTGAGTAGAAACTCTGCTAGCCTCAAAGATGTGTACCAATTATCAATTATTATTTCTCTGCCTTGATCTAATAAATTTTGAAACAGGAACACCACAATTCTTTCAGATAGAGACAAAACTTCGGATCCCTGAATGTGATCGACGTTGTACATGTCTTTTCCGAAGTACATAGCAAAATTGTAAGTGTACCCCCGTAAATGTGGACTGCTGGGGCATGCGCAAAACAGCTTCATTCCGAAACGGGAACGCTTCGTTTTTATATATTGTTTGAAATGGATTCGACCTTTATACAAAAGCAAACATTCATCAATTGCAACTATTTCTCCAGGATCAATAAGATTCATACAATTTTCTTTTACATATGCAAAAAATATACCCAAACGGGTATTAGGTTTACCTGGAATGAAGGCTCCCGGATTACTGAATCTGATGAATTTCAATATTGAGAAAAATCGATTTCTACTCATGACTTTGGCACAAAATATATTTGGCCCTGGAAATAAAAAATCACGTTTCCAATAGTCGTTGATTGTAGGGTAGCGAATTAGTCCCATGTATAAATGCAATGCCAAAAAAGTGTACATTTCAGGAACCGTTACATCTTTCCACATAATGTCGTACACTTTCTGGGTACCATTTTCTACTAGGTACCTTCCTGCCAGTTCATTTGTCCATTCACAAAGACATTGGACAATTTTTTCGGATATGAATGCTATGAAGCAATTCTCGGGATGTTTCATGTCTTCCAGTTCAACAGCAGGATGAACACCTTCAAACAAACGGGAAACCGGCACCAACGCTGACGCTCTTGCATCCTAAAGTAAAAATAAAAATAAGCACATGATGATATGAAAATAAGGGTAAAATTACAGAAAATGGATCCACTACAACATTAAAATCTCCCATACTTAGCGCCTCATCGTCTTCAGAGTCGAATGCACTGGACAAACTATCATCATCATCGTCGTCGGAGGGCTCTGGCAAATATTCTGAACCAGAATCGTCAAATTGCTCTTCATTATCAATTAAATCACTCATTTTTAGAAAGAAAACAAATTATAACTGCAGCCGTACTCTTTAGATGCAATATAATGACGCACACATGACGCGAACAAGTGAATCTATAAGCTTGACCTTGAGTTAACCAATCAAAACTTCCATCCCCACCAATAATTTTTCAATATGACGATATCCCAAACATAAAACAACGTGTACAAAATTATCCCAGGCTTATAGCAAAAGTATAATATTTGTTGCCACATATGGCAACCTGGGATCACAATGCAGAGTAAGCTTGTTCCATCCCCACCAATAATTTTTCAATATGACGATATCCCAAACATAAAACAACGTGTACAAAATTATCCCAGGCTTATAGCAAAAGTATAATATTTGTTGCCACATATGGCAACCTGGGATCACAATGCATAGTAAGCTTGTTGCCACCGGTGGCAACATGGGTCTGAAGGGGTTAAAATTGAGAAGTAAATTAATACAAGAAGCTAATTGAATTGCTAAAGTTAACGAGTTTCAGTAAATAAATACTATAGTTAATTAATAGGTGAAAATATGATTTGAAAGAATACAGACTTAATTAAATGAATAAACAGAATAATACCTCATAGCTATAATTATAAAAGGTAAGACTGCAAATCTAGGTGGTATTATTCGAAATGGTAAGGCGTAGTCAAAATAAAAGCTACAATCTACATAGATTGAATGAGCCACACAACAAATTAAATGTGTAACTAAAATGTTTTTCTACGTTCGCTCAGATCAATCCAAAAAGGCTTTGTTAAAAATGATGCTAAAATACATATACTTCCAGTAATTTACTCTTAACACCCCAGTATCGCTCAAGGCGCAATATAGAGCTTTCAAAAAAAAACAGGATCACCTGTCAAGATATCTACACCCTGTATACACATGTGTTAAAAATTTGAGAAAGATTTAATTAAGTACGTTTTTAGTATAAGACAATTGAAAATTAGAACGCAGATCATGTATACATATCAATGGTTCCTTACATAAGTTTACAAAGTAAAATTAAAGATATCTAGCTCTTCGACGTAACCCAAGAAATGTATATGTAAAATTGTACGAAGGCCCGACTGAAGGTCCTATGCCTCGTCTAAGACTCTATTCTATGTATTGGCTACTAGTGAAGCTAGTCAACCAAATAATTTATAACATTAAAAGATTAATTATTCAATAGACTAAACATTAATTAAGAAATTTAGAAAATTAAAGTTTCAGGTTAAATGAACCATTAACTACAGTATTACTACAACATCTACTTAGCTTGACAATTAATCTGTTCAAAGTCCCTATCTTCTCTCATGTCAGTCTTCGCAGCGGAAGAACAAAGCGTTGATTCCGTTTGAATTAATGGAGAACAGTCGCCATCTTGTGACTACGTGAAATGAATCCGGTTTTCTCAGAACTGGTAGCTCCGATGCAATCAATATCTCCGTAGGATGTGGAATGAGGATTTCCGATGAATCTCCTCATGGAAGAAGGCCGCTGATAGAATCCTCGTAAAGAGGATTAATTACCAATCCAAGAAGGAAAATGTCCACCTCCACGTGGTAAAACTTCCGGGATACCCTCGACGAAAGAGTGCGGTAAAAGCTCTTAAAATTTGGAAAAATAGCTCCAAAAATAATATTAAATCCTAAGAAAATAGAAGATTCGAAATAAGTAAAAGTACAATAGAAAAAGATATTTCTTACCGCAGATATATAGATCACACTAGAATAGAACACAAGTTAGCGCTACAAAGACTTAAGGGCAAGTGCCATATGAGTTCGAAGAACGTATGCGGACGCTACACAGGAAACGATTCATTATCGATTTACGTCATCGGTAAGATCGGTAAATAGGTAATTTTGAAAAGAAGGGAATTAATTTCCGAAAACCCTAGCCAGATACAAGTAAGATGTCCCAAGCTATCCAGCAAAAAAAACGCTAATTAAAACACCGTAATTCTGGGGAAAAAGACTAAAAACGTCAAGGAATCTGCAACTACAAGTTAAAGTAAAAGGTTGAGAGAGGGTGCTCCAAGCGAGAGAAAATAATAACGTAATATTAAGTAAATTAAATTAGATAAATAGACGTATAGGCTCTAAAATAGATGCATGGAATTCCAAAAGAATTTTTACAATTTAAGTAATGAATTAAAGTAACCAAAACAGTCCCAAAGCCCAAAAATACTTCGAACATGATTAAGCAAATTTTATCATTCAAGATGTCGACACACCGAAGCAGATGGATCATATTCCGGTAATATATATATATATATATATATATATATATATATATATATATATATATATAATATATAATAATATATAATATAATTATTAGAACATGAATAAAATTTGAAGGAATTGAAGTTTGGAATAGCATAAGTTGAACGATAATTAACAATATAATAAAATAAAATAAAGATAAACGAAAATGTTGAAAAATGAGAGGACTAAATTGACTTGACGAAGTTAATAATGAAGTAAATTCATTAAAAATTCCTGAATGATCTCAACATGATTTTTCGCACATAACAACTCCACTCTTTCCCGAAAGAAATTTGCTTGTAAATTTCTCAGAGTAAAGTAAAATAATATATACGGAAAGCGAGAAGACCAAGATACTGCAGCAAAAAGATTAACAAGAATGTGCGGTAATCTATAACGTCGGAAACTAATAAAAGTGAGTAGAAAATGAATTGGTTAAGTCGCAAATAAACGAAATGAAACAAAGATAAGGAGATCGGAAATCATCAAAGCTATCAGCCAAAAATCTGATAGAACAAAACCAAAATTTAAAAAGCAAGGCTTAATCAAAATACCCCAGGTAACACTAACAGTAGTGTACTAAAGAACAACACCCAAAATATATATCAAGATAAACTATCTAACAAAAGATAGGAGCAAAACGATACGCAAAAGGCGAAATTGACACGAAGTCAAGCGAAACTATCGACGCACGGATTGAGTGACAGCGGAAACTCGTTAGCACATCAACAACAACCACCACTACACACTATGTCAACAGTTGCTCGGCCTAAACTACCACAGAGGCCCTTCGACATTCGGTCGGTACGAGGATTACAAATAAGGAAAAATAAAAACAACAAACAAACAATACTGAACGGGCGTCACCCCAGCATCAGAATGTGCAACAGCGGATATCATGTCGAGTGTTCAAGCGCCACGAAGAAAACAAGAAAGGGGAAGGAAAAGCTGCATAAAGCACCGAAAAAAACACAGACTAGGAGGGGATCATTACTCCTAGCGGCGAAAGAAGATAGAAAGCTGCGCTTTGAATACCAGTCACAAAAATTGTTGAGTCACAACTAAAACTAGGGAACAACTTCCGACAGCTCAAAAGAGACAGACTACTGTGAAGCAGTAGCAGCTCAAAATAAACATGATTAACTAAAAGAGGTTTATTACGAACGTTAAAGGATGCAAATGGATAAGGGAAAATAGGTTAGAATCTAAAAGTTAGGAAATGAGTAACTGAGACACTGTGTACTCACGAGTTCCAACAATCCTTCAATCGATACGTCATACGATAGGGAAACAAAAATCTTCAATCTGGCCAAACAAAAAGAAAGTACGATAATGCAATACCAAAAGTTTAAAGTGCAGAGGCGGCCTACCACTACACTGAAGCGGTAGAGGACCGATACGCAAAAATCTATAACAAACAGAGACACGTCCATGACCGAAAAGAAAAAGTCGCGATACGATACGAGGGGTGTCGGTCTCAGCCCTATATGAAGCCTAAAGGAATGGACGACGGTATTTATTGGGGTCCACCCCGCTTCTACACAGGAAAGTGTCGTCAAAATCGAGAAAAGAGAGATTACATCAAAGATGTATCCCAAAGCTCAAATTCGATTATCCTCCAGAGTCACACTCAATGGTCTAAAAGAAAACGGTAAGGCAGCATAACTGCAGGAAAGAAACAACCTACATGCCAAATATAGACCTAAAGTGTAAGAACTCTTAAAAATAAAATACAGCAGTCAAAATCGGTAAGCAAAAGGTTAACTAACTGTTAACGTCATAATCGGTAAATAAAACAGAAAGGATAAGATCCAAACGTCAAAAATAATACGTCCAGTACGTATATGAGTTTACAAAACCCTCACACGAGGAAAACCTACATGGTACGATAAAACTCTATACGACAGGAACAATACAAACTGGTTAGAACTGTGTGTAAATGTGGACCTAAAATCCTCCAAATAGAGATGCAACAAAAGCAAATGGAACACACTATTAACAGCTCTAAACCTTAAAACGTCCAAACTCCATAATATAATAGTTAACCAATCTACAAGATTGTTAACAGAGTCAACACGATAACATAAGCTATCCTAAAATATATAAGCCAAAATCTTTACTTGAAAAATGTCAATATCAAGAATCGATAAACGTAACAGCAAATTTCCGCAGTCCAGACCAAACTTGGAATAATAAACTTATCTCAAAATAAGTACAACAAAACCTAGCCCGAACAGCTAGAAACAAAACATTCAAAAGCAAAAGGATCTGCGAAACGAAAACTTGTCAATACAAAAACTCGAACTTGAACAGACAAGTGAATGTCACATCAAAAAGTTAAGACAAATTCGGTAAACGGTACGACAAAATATTAAGAACCAACTTCGACTAGGAACAAACACAGAGTTAAAAATGGAATGAAACAAAGTTGTCCACGATTCCTTTCTGTCGCCTTTTACGACAAGGCGGATTACACCCGACTGAGTATTCTTCAAGCCCCCAGACAGGCCAAAATCATATACAGATGGAAAGTACAAAACTGACCATAACTCCTTTGAGTCGCCTTTTACGACATGGCGGATTATACCAGACTGGGTATTCTTCTAGCTCCCAAACAGGCCTTAGATGTATTCAAGATAGAATGAACAGACAAGCAGGACTCCTTTTTGTCGCCTTTTACGACATGGCAGATTATACAAGACTGGGTATTCTTCTGACCCCAGACAGGCCTTAATCATATACAAGATGGAAAGAATAGACACGCAGGACTCCTTTTTGTCGCCTTTTACGACATGGCGGATTATACCAGACTGGGTATTCTTCAAGCCCCCAGACAGGCCTTAAATGTATTCAAGATAGAATGAACAGATAAACTAAACAGGTCTCCGTTTAGTCGCCTTTTACGACATGGTGGATTACACCAGACTGGGTATTCTTCAAGCCCCCAGACAGGCCACGGATGTATTCAAGATAGAATGAACAGACAAGCAGGACTCCTTTTTGTCGCCTTTTACGACATGGCAGATTATACCAGACTGGGTATTCGTCTGACCCCCAGACAGGCCTTAAATGGTATTCAAGAAAGAATGAACAAACAGACAACCGGATTCCTTTTAGTCACCTTTTACGACATGGCGGATTACATCAGACTGGGTATTCTTCAAGCCCCTAAACAGGCCACAAAAAGAATACGCTAATCATCATTGGGTTGCGCTTTAAGATGTACGCTGTTCCAAGAGCCAGGCAGAAGTTCACCTTCGCAGGTTTTAAGCTCATAAAAATCTGAAGACAGCCGACGATGAATCCTATAAGGACAAACGAAGTTCCTACGCCAGACTAATTGATTCGGAAGAAATTCTACTACTCGTCGTCTCAAATCACATCGAGATTTAGCTTTCGGCTGGGAACCGACGATATCAATACGAGGTACTTCCAAAGGTTTAACATTACGAGAGTGACCTACCATACGACCAATAGGTTTCCGTTGTTCAGGTTTCGTTCTCATACAGGTGTGACAGCGATTAATATAACGTATGACATCTGCTGTCATTTTCGGCCAATAATAAGTCTGAGAAATGCGTCCAAGTGTTTTCGAGATATGCAAGTGTCCACTAGTAGATGGTTTATGACAAGCCTTTAACAAATCGGAACGACGATCTTTAGGGACCACTTCCCCCCAAGAATCGCTTACGGAACCAAAATAACCACGCAAAGAGCGTACATACTTATAAAGCTTACCATAACAAATCTGGAATGCTGGATATCTTTCTGGAGATTCTTTAACATGAAGTATAAGACGATTATACCATTTATCAGTTGTATCAGACATGGCCTTCATTGAACATAATTGAGCGCGCATCGGCTCACGGAGATCGCTTTTTCGATGAGTAATAGAACCGGAAAGCGGACACGATCTCATTGACGTCTCCTTCGGTCGTTTCCGAGAATGTCGACATCGAGGGCAAGAATTTACGATATGACCACGAGCACCATATTTATAACAAAAACGAGGAGTACGAGGATTCGGACAATCTCTTACCAAGTGACCTGGAACATTACAGTTCCAACATTTCGGACCATTGCTGGACGAAGGCACAGATACTGCTGCTACACCAGATGTTGTGGGTGAATAAGCGTAAGCTAAATCTGGTTCGCATAGGGAAGTCTTATTGCGAGGTGTAGGTGCAAAAGCTTCTATAGACATTTTACAAGCTTCCAGTTTCCTGCACAATTTCAGCAGTTGATCTACAGATTTAACCTCGGTAAGCCCTAATTGACTTTGATAGAACGGAGCGATGTTTTGCAAAAGAACGTCTAACTTAAGACCCTCGGCAACCGGTACTGTCAATCGCCCAAACATACCATTCATAACAGCAACATACATTTCAATAGTTTCATTAGGCCCTTGAGTTCGCCTCTTAATTTCTTGAAATAGCTTATCATTATAGTTAGGAGGTTGAAATTGGAGTCGGAGCTCTCGCACAAAATCGACCCATGACGTTACTTTATGTCGCGTGGACCGCCACCAAATCAAAGCCTTTCCAGAAAACAACTTAGTTGCAGATCTAATCAACTGCTCCTTCGATAAATTGTTAGCGATACACTTGTCTTCGATGGTCTCGAGAAAAGCACTTAGGGATTGTCGTGCACTTTCCCCACCAAACTTAGAAAAACTCCATCTAGACACGGGAACAACCTTAAATGACGAAGATGACGCAGTAGCAGCCGCCGAACTCACCGTATGAGTCGCAGTCGCACGAACAGGTGACAGAATCGGTTCGCCCACTGATTCTTCAGAATCAGATAACTCACTATCAGATTCAGGTGGACCATGTGCAACACTAGTAGAAGCGAACACGAACGACATGTCAGCCGGAACAGTACCAGCCAAAGCTGACTTTCTGGCTTTACGCGCCTTGAATTTTAAGGACGCCTGAAGGGTTACTAACTCTACTAAAACACCTGCCACTTCTTCCTCGCTCTCAGGAGTCTCAGACTTCGCTCGCCTAATTCGAGAAAATGCATGTATGATTTTAGAGTTAATCTTTCGGTATCTTAAACTAGTTTCGATCTCCGAAAATTGATCTTGAAGATCTTTGACCTCGGCAATTTTTTTCCTAACCTCACGTGTGTCTTCCTCTACAGTGAAGGGATTAGCTGGTTTAGCTACCTGTATGCCACCACTCTCCAACTGAATCAAACTCCTAAGAGTTGCACGCATAGATTTGACAGGAACGTTTACACTTGCCCCACGAACCCTTAACTCGTAAGCCAATTCGTCACGTTCCAAACGATTAATTTCAATTTTCCCTTCCATAATGACTAATGAAACAGACACTCTCGAAAACAACAAATTCTCCCAAACCAAAACGTAATTATAAATCAGGAAACCCTAAATTACGTAAAATCTAAATAAAATACCAAAAACTTCTAAAGCTCACCAAAACTCTATTCAAACAACTCCTCAACGTGGTTTGTCCAAAAGTTTATTATTATTATTATAATCTATAAGCTTGTTTACCCCTAGGGTGTCAAGCTATTTATATTTTGCTTATATGACTATTCCTGATATATAAATCTTGCCCATTCCTTTTTGTTTCTCGCTATTCTCTTCCCTTCGTACAATGTTACTCCTCTTTTCTTTAAATTTTCCACTATGACATTGTCCCACGTTTTTTGTGGTCTTCCTCTTGTTTTCTTCTGCGTTGTTCTTGCTAGCCATACTCTTTTAGTCTGTCTTTCTTCTTCCATTCTTACTACATGACCGAACCACCTTAGTTGTTGTTTTGCAATTTCTTCCATTATGGGTTGTACATTTAATTCTTGTCTTATTACTTCATTTCTTATTTTGTCCCTTGTACTAACTCCTTTCACCGCTCTTAGGTATTTCATTTCTACGGCTTGTAGTCTGTTCTTCATATGTTTATTAAGTATCCAGCTTTCGCATCCGTACGTCGTTATTGGTTTGAACAACGCGTTATATACTGTGATTTTTGTTTTCTTCGTTATTTCCTTCTTTCTTATAAATGTGTTTGTCCAAAAGTACAAAAATAAAATCACGAGAAAGGGAAAATTCAAAATTTGTAATCTGAAGATGCTCAAAACTGAATCGAAACGTAAATTTACCAGATACCCCAAAACTCTCTAGAAACTATATACGGACCTCAAATAAAAAAAAATAAAGGTTAAACGAAAATGTTGAAAAATGAGAGGACTAAATTGACTTGACGAGGTTAATAATGAAGTAAATTGATTAAAAATTCCTGAATGATCTCAACATGATTTTTCGCACGTAACAACTGGTCCTTCTTTCCATAATAGCGTCCACATTGGTTGATGTTGCAAGGATGCGACTTGGCCAGGCGTCCTTGGGGCTTCCTGATGCTGGATCGATGATTACCCCCGCTCATCGACCCGATTTAGTTTTCCTGCTGCTCAGACGATGCTTTCTTGGCTACCTTACCACATTTACTCCGAATGTGACCAATCTCTCCACAATTCCAGCATCGCAGTAGTCTTTTATTTGATTTGATCTGGTTTAGAACTCTACTGACCACCTGCTCCATGAACTCCTCATTTTCCTGTTTGTCAACAGTACAGACACGAGCCTGGTTCCGAGAGGCTTGTTTTGCAGTCTCAAACTCAAGCGCGTGCGTCAAAGCATCGATCAAGGTTTTCGGTCGTGCCAACTTTAATGCTTGCTACGTATCAATATCCCGGAGACCATCTACGAACGGCTGGACAGCTAAGTGTTCCATGAAATTATCTGGCGCCATCGGATATGCGAGTCGAACTAGACGAGCAATATCTGCCTCAAATTCCTGAAGATTCTCGCCTTTCTTCTGTGATCGATTCTTTAGTTGGGTATAGTGTACTTGCTCCAAATGCGCATGGCCATATCTCATCTCCAAGCGTTTAAGGAGTTGAGAATAATCTTTACGTTCCTCAGGAGGTAATGTCTGCAAAATATCACTAGCATCACCCCTCAATGCTATGATTAAAGCAGTCGCCCTCTCGACAGAAGACCACGCGTTTGCTTCTGCGGCCGCTTCGAATTGTGTCAGGTAAGTGGCCCATGACGTCTTTCCATCAAAGGTTGGTGGCTTGATTCTGGTCTTCGAAATAGTCACAGGTTCTTCTTTTATTTCGATGGGCCGCGGTATGACTTCTTCGTGGACCTGCTTGGGATCAGAATGACTCGTGGTAGCGGGTAATTTCATCTGAGTCATTATTGCCTCTAAAAGTCTAGAATGTTCTCCAATTTTTTCTTCTACAGCTATGAAAACCTCTTCCTTTAACGCTTCTGTTTCTAGAATTTTCTAGTAATTTCCTTTCAAGATTTTTCTCGAGGATTCTAGCGGTTTCTAGGTTTCTTTGTTTCATTTGTTGCATTTGAGTTTGTGAATCTATTAGACGCTGTTCCAAGGTTTTCACACTGTCCAGATTCTTCTGCTCCATTTGTTGCGTTTGAATTTGCGCATTCTCTGTTAGCCGTTGCTCCATATTTTTCGCACTATCCAGATTCTTTTGCTCCATTTGAGTTTTTGAATCTATTAGACGCTGTTCCATGGTTTTCACCCAGTCCAGATAATTCTGTTCTATTTGCTTCATTTGCATCAAATTCACGTCAGCATTGCCGCCTGGAACTTGGAAGAAGTAATTCTCTGGGTTGTCGCCTTCTTGGATCAACACATTTCGAAGCCGTTCTGGAGAATTGCCTTTTTGCCGGTTGTATCCTCATCCCTCTCCTCTAATTCTCGTTTTAAATCAGTCACTTTTAATTCCGTCAGTTTCATTCTATTAGCCATCACGATATTTAAAATAACGTCTTTTCGCACTGTATATTTATTTAAACGAATACTTAATTAACACTTAATTGTCTATCTAGTCCGTTATTTATTAAACCACATACCTGCACCACTGTAAAGTTTGTCTTTTCGGGTTCTTAATAAAACTAACGGTAACTTTAGACACACACTATATTAATAATAAAACGAATAACAATATAAAAACTAATTAGTAACAATAAGGACATTTATGTAATTATATTTATGTAAGTACGCTCTGCGATAATTCGGAATCGAATGGTATCCAAATCCCTTCTTCGACGGCTTATATATATTGGCCGCCGACCCTCTCGATTTTTCTTATTGTTTCTAGATCTTCAGAGAACGCGCGAGAGGTATTAAACGTGACGTATTGTTGGATGAGTCACAGCAATAGTTTAAGAACGGCCAGAGACATGTTTTCCGTTAATTGTCCTAACAGGACTACACCTAATTTTACATATTTTTAACAAATTTAAAGAAGACGGTTCTTTTCTAAATTCCAACAAAAAATAAATAAAAACAATCACGTGTTAACAGAACACCTGCAGTTGAATATCCTATCTGAGGAATATCTTGTTAGAGAAACGGTCTATAGGATCGCTTTTTGATGTAGCAAGGCATTTTAAGTATCGTACAGTTCGGTATTCAAAACCCTGAAAGAATTCAAATATAAGCCATACAAGGTATCAAATCATCAAATCGATATTTTTCAGGCACTGTCAATGATATTTCTTTCAGAATGAAATATTATCTAAGATAGTAAAATTACTGTATCAAAAAAGGTAGAAAATATGAAAGCGTTTATAACAAAAAAGTACAAATAGATTTTACCATTTTATGAGATTGTAGAACGTTCTCACATTACATCATACTTCTACAAATTATCGAACGTAACCCACCTATTGGGGACATTTCAGAAACACGATAAAATAATGTATACGTTAACCAAATAATACCTTGTGGTATCTTACGAATAAGTGGTTTTATAAAATGGAGAAATTTATCTTAAAAAGCAGTAGTGAGAAATCAAATGGTATGTAGTCTAAAAAAGTTTTAAACAGTATGGCTATCTCTTATCTATGGGTGTAATGTGTAACGAAGTATTAATTTGCAGGAGATTCATTATCATATGAAGGATTTACAAGAAATCTGTCACTGCACTCAACAAGGGATAAAGTTGAATCGAATATAATGAAAATTAAGTGCCTAAAAAGACTAAGATAAAAGACTTTAAGCAAGCCAATAAAAGGAAAAAAAGCAGCTGTTTGAAAGTAATTTGAAGCTTCAAATGACAAAAAATTTGCTAAATGTATCACGTATAGGAAAGAATACAAGACTAGGGGAAATACCAGCAACTTATCTGATCATTTAAAATGTTCCCATTCTATCTTAGATACATATAGATACATGATGACAGAGAGCCTAGGCGTAGTTGTAGTAGTTCAAACTCGGTCAAATATCTATATCACCTTATTTGAAAAGAGCCGTTTTTTTATGAGAATACATCTTACAGGAAAAAGGAACTTGATAAAGCTTTACTTGAAATGATTGTACTAGATTTACAACCATTTGCAATTGTTACTGACAGAGGCTTCAGACAATTTGTTAAAATCTTAGAAGCAAGATATGAATTACCTAATACATACACATTAAGTGGTAGTATGTTAGAAGAAGCTTATTTGGACGTTTACACTCGATTTAAAAGAGAAGGTTTTCGTAGTACTGAAAATGCTACTTCTACTTCTTTTCTAGAACAAGAAATTTTTAATATTATGACGAAAATTGATCCTGAAAATAAATAACAAATGCCTGTAACCGAAAGAGACATTAGTCCACACCAAAAGTCACTTATTATTATTTGAATTTTTGCAAGAAAGAATAAAAGAGAAAGTACAATCAATTACAGCTGATGTAATAATAACTAAAAGGCCAAATTCAAATAAGGATGTAGATCCTCTTTTATTTCGGAAGGTAAGTTTAAAAAAAAGCGAAAGTGTATTTTTTATTTATATTATCTTTAAGGTAACAGGAATGGAGCTGAAACCCTTAGAACAATGTGCTCGGAAATACTTCCAGCAAGTTCAGCAGAAAGTGAAAGAGTGTTTAGTACAGCTGGTTTAATGATAGAACAAGGGCGTGCAAAACTAAAACCGAAAAATGTTAATACGATAATATTCCTAAATAAAAATTTAAAAAATATTAATAAGTAATCTAAGTAATTATTTTATTAAAATTATACCCAACCTTTTCCTATCCGCTAAAGAAATAACTGAAAGGGTTTCATCTTACTATGCTTTCTAACTATTGAAGATATGAATGTTTAAACTTTCAAAGGGAAATTATTTAGATTGCTATATAGAATGTACATCAAACTCTTTAAATCTATTACGAAACTGTTTGCTTCATCAGTAAAAATAATTTTTTTAAAACTTTTTTTGTTTTCATTTAACAAATTAAACATTATATCACAAAAATCACTTCGTTTTACTTTATCTTCCTCGAAAAGCTCTTGATGGTTTGGTACCTTGTATGGCTTATATTTGAATTCTTTCAGGATTTTGAACGCAGAACTGTACGATATTCCAAAATGTCTGGTTACATCTGAAAGCGGTCTTACACACCGTTTCTCTACATAACACAGGATATTCAGCTTTATGTGTTCTGTTAACACGTGATTGGTTTTATTTATTTATTTTTGTGGAAATTTAGAAAACAACCATATTCTTTGAATTTGTTAAACATATTTAAAATTGGTTTCGCATAAGATATAGGCCTGTTAAGAATAATTAACGGAAAACATGTCTCTGATCGTTCTGAAACTATTATTCTTTTGGTAGCACATTATCATTGCTATGAAAAGGTGGCAACTCAATTTTTATTGTATTTATTCATGTTTAAATAAATTATATATTTTTCAATAAAATGTATTTAATTTAAGATTCATGTATGAACAAAAGTTCATAAATATTCGAGATTAAATTTTTTAAACCTCTCCATGGCATACTATTTAAGAATTAAGTAATAGGAAAATACTTCACTGGTGTATAACTGGTTGCCTACTATCCCACTAATACATTGACAATTCTTTTTTTAGAATTACACAT